>OX376373.1:135028456-135099937 GCA_947369275.1 Nemotelus nigrinus | reverse complement strand
TATTTATTTATATATATATATATATATATATATATATATATATATATATATATATATATATATATATAAAACAAAGTCGGTTTAGTTATACCATTTATAACTCAAGAACGGCTGGACCGAATTTTGTGAATTTGTCTCGGCCCCGAATAGCAGAATAACTATTGAAATATTGGATAAATTCAAAGAAAAAAACATGTGAAGAAAATTCATTTTCTCAAACATTTTGTATGAGAAAGAAAATTAAAATCCATATACAAAGCCATTGAGCTAACTGTGCAGACGTGCGCCGCGATTTTCTAGTGTTATTTACAATTCCGCGAGCCAGAAGATCTAATATTTCACCACGAAGCCGGAATGCAAGTAGACTTCGAAATATTGGGAATCAGTCCCCTCTGGAGATGAACAAGAAAATGCACAAGAAGAGCGGGAAAAGTTGTTCGTAAACATACTCTCCGTGAGCATTCCGTACAATGCATGGAAGCATTACATATCCATACCCGGTTCATTTCTTTTTAACATTGGATGTCATAGGCTGGCAAGGTACCTTTCAGCTTGATAGCTCTATAAAAAGAACATTTTGCACATCGTATTCTTGCATTCCCGTCATCTATAGAGGTTGCGTATTGACCGTCGGTCTTCACTGGCTATTTTCCCGGCCATATCTGATAGCAAGGAATGCGAAATTATGGCATGCCATCTGATGCGTGAGCAATTCCATGGCATGCCATATCATTTCGAAAATGCCTCTGAATGGAAAGAACATGTACTTCATCTGATCGTTGAATGCTCTTGAAAAGTAGGGAGCGAACAAGCCTGCTGTTGATGAAAAGTCCGCGTGTAGGATAAATCTATTTTTGGATAAGCGAGTGAAATTTCAGATGAAAGTGAAACTATTATTTGATTTCCTGGGGTACGAAGGGAGATAAAGCAGAATTAATTTAAAAAATCACCCAATCGTCAATAGGCAGTAGCATTTATTTACTCATTTTTTTAAATTCAAATTATTTCTCCTTCAAAAATAACAAATATTTAATTTTATTATTCCGTATTTTTGCATCCCAGTTCGAAATTTTCGCTATTTTCCACCATTTTATATTCTTTAAACTATTTTGATCACTCAACGAGATCTTAAAATCTCTGTCAATTGAAAATTCATACTTTCGCTCATAAGATACAAAGCATGACCATGATTCAGCACCATTTTTAAAATCAAGAACTGTCAAAATATGACCAGGCCGATGGCCAAGCAAATGGCATACCATATGGCTTACCATTTATAATGGCACACCATATCGACCGTCTCGACCAGCCATTTCCATGGCAAGTCAAAAGGCACGGCATGGGAAATGGCACTTGAAGACAGCCTGGGAATCTTGTATCGGCGGCCGATCATACTTTTACATGACCCGGAATGTGTAGATTCCGCGTGCTGAGTGATTGCGACGTTCATTGGAAATTCTAACAGTGTATTCTCGCATTACACGTTACTAGGGGGACTTTGTGCTGCTACTTGGACCGGTAGCCAAGCTTGCCCCTAAATGACTGTAAATGAATACGATTAATTTACTTACTTGTGATGATTTGAAATGCTCGGAAATTTCCATCTTCCCGTTTTATATAACAAACTTTACCTAAGCCAATGTAGGCTTGAAAGTTCTTTTCCTTATATTTTTGCAAATAATGTTCATAGGTAAATGATGTACTTTTTGGAAAACAGTTTTCAAGCGCTACATCTACATTGCTGAAAATATTTGCTTCATTCATGCTGCTAGAATGCATTACAGCGATTCCCGCTGGGTGTGGCCCGACTTCGTGCTTCACGAACACAAAAACAAAGAGAGACAGTACGTCAAACTGCTCAATTAGCAATGAGATATCGTCGAGCTGATCGTACAGGTTAACAACATGATAATCTTCGTCGCGCAAGAAGAAATGCTTTTTTATATTAGAAGGTGCTTCAATAAAGGTAAACGCCCCGAGTGTAATCCATCCAGCGAATAATTGAACAGAAAGAAGTGAAAAAATGCTGCGTGAATCACTTCGATTCGCTTCAATAAAGCAAATGCGTTGCTGCCCGGTGAATTAAATTCATTTCAATGTAATTAAAATACTCTTGATTTTCGTACATTTACTGAACTTAATTAATTTTGATCTTAATAAAAAACCTGAATTTAATTCACTTAATAAGTTAAACCAACATATTTACATTCTGAGGCAGTACGAAGTTAGCCGGGTCAGCTAGTATTACATTTAAACGAAATAAACATAAAAAATAAAAAAACTAAAATTTGAAAACAGATTTAAAAATGGTATAAAATACAAATGAATACAATTCTGGCCGTCATATAGAAGGTCGGCCGCAATTTACAATCTGACTAACCTACCTTTATTGGTCGAATTGGTTGAAAAATATACGCCGACTGGTCGAAAAATAGTATATCACACAAGTCGGATATAAAAATGTTAAATAGCAAATACCTTGAGGTACTCCTGAATTGACATTAGAGTTGGGTCGTACTCGGATTTTTACATACTAGGTATTCCGAATACGAGTACAAAAAAATACCTGTTCCAAATACCTGTTCCAAAAATACTAGCTAGTATTTTTTGAAGTATGTACATATATACACACAAGTACATGCGATTTGCCGTGATGTAATGAAACGGTATGATATGCCCTCCCCCATCCACCAGAGACAAAGTTCCCAGGCTAGAATGGTGATGGTGCAGTTGACCGTGAAAAGATACGAGCCATTAGTCCGTGCAGCTTGTCCGTAACTATCCAATGGTCGGTCACTTATTTGGCAAGTGTTTCTCCAATATAGGAGCCATCTAAGGGAAAACAAGCAAATTCAATCAATTTAATTTGATTTTCATTTTAATATGTGCACAAAACACCTCCTGTATTCGTTCAATCTACCAGTGTCGAAAAATGTACTATGATAGGACCAACTAATCCTGTTGCCATCTATATGACTTTTCATCGATCGATGCCTGATACCAAACTTTTCCTGGCTAATCTAAAACAGTCGGTTTTCCACTTCGCCTCACTGAAGCATGAATTTGTCGAAAATTTTATTAAGAAATGATAAAATGTCTATTAAACATGAACCCACTAGGGGTCAACCTTTTCTGTAAAGCTGGACATGAGTCACAACCCCGGTAGGGTTGGAGTGCAGTCACGTGGAGAGCTTCAGCACAGCCGGAGAAGCCAACTGGCTAACCAAAAAGGATCTAAACATTTTTAGTGTTATTTTCAGTTTTCCCGGCTGATTTCATTCTACCATATCTTAGAAACTAGGCCGCTTTTTCCCATATTTGTATGGGAACAACTCAGAAAGATCCTCAAATTCATGCTAGACCAAAAAATTTTTTTTTTGGAAAAAATGAACGTTTTTGCCTAATTTCCCCTATGAAAAAATTTGTTCTTCCTTAAAATATCACTATTGAACTCCCCGATCACTTTCAATCATCGAAAGCGGTGTAAAGGCAGTTTTTGCCAAACTATGGCCAAAAAACCCCTTACTCCCCTACAAAACCTAAACTTTTGTATCACAGCAATAGGTCTTGGCCAGTTATGCCCCAAACCACTCTAACCCAAAATTGGCCGATTTTGCCCGATTTCAGCTACTTTTGCCCTAAAAACCTAAACCTAACGTCCCAAAATACTCGCAAGCACGAAAATACTCTATACAAAAATATGCGATACAAAAATACTTGCAAGTTCTAAAATACTCGATACGAGTATATACTCGTATAGTTCCAAAATACTTGCAAGTATTTAAAAATACCTGTTCCAAAAATACCTGTTCCAAAATACTTGCAAGTATTTTGGAACGATACGTTATTTTCGTATTCGAATATTTTGGAAAAATACCTGTTCCAAAAATACCTGTTCCAAAATACTTGCAAGTATTTTGGAACGATACGTTATTTTCGTATTCGAATATTTTGGAACGATACCTGTTCCAAAAATACCTGTTCCAAAATACTTGCAAGTATTTTGGAACGATACGTTATTTTCGTATTCGAATATTTTGGAACGATACGTTATTTTCGTATTCGAGTATTTTAGAACGATATGAGTATATACTCGTATCGAGTATTTTCGTACTTGCAAGTATTTTCGTCTCGCGTACGAGATACTCGTGAGTATGAAAGCACTTGCAAGTTTGAAATACGAGTTTAGATTAATATTAGGATACTATTACGTCACTGTTTGATTGAAATGAATTAAATGGACGAAATTTATTGTGTAAATTCTTGATTACATGTATAGTCCACAAAAATACTCGTACCTAGTATTTTTGAATTTCGTACTAGGTACTGGCTGTTCCAAAAAGATACCTGTTCCATATACGTGTTCCAGTATATACGCCTCATCTCTAATTGACATGAAGTTTTTTAAACATGTTGTGAGCGGTTATGGAGGTAAGAGCTACACCATCTTAGAAGAGATCCGGCAATCCCGAATTGCTGGAGCTTAGAAATCAAAATGGAGTGGTCAACACAGCACCATTAGGTTGATAGTGGTAGAACGACCTTTTCTAAAACCATGCTGCTGTTCGTTAAGTCGAGCATCAAACAGAGGGGATAGTTAACCACAAATGATATTTTCAAAGAGTTTAGGAATAGTGGATAAAATGGCAAAACTTCTATAATTTTGAATTGATCTTTTATCGCCATTTTTGAATATTGGCGTCACATTGGAGGATTTCCAATACGATGGAAAGTAACCAAAAGAAAAAGATGTGTTAAATATAATGTGAAGAGGAGAGATTAACTGTGCGACACATTTAATAAGAAACGTTGGAGGAAGAAGATCAGTTCCAGAGCCTCCAAAATAGCTTTATTAATATCATTTTTAGAAATGGTTATAGCCTCAGCGAAAATTGGTCTTGTTACTCTTGGGGAATGACATGATGATGAAGTGTTTGCTGCGAAAAAGTTGGAAATTTCTTGAGGAGAAGAAGACATTGAGGTTTTATTACACATAGAAGAGGAATAGTCAGTTGTTTTCCGCTTCATATTCACAAAGTCAAAAAACTTTTTGGGGTTGTGGATTATATTCTCGCTGGTAGTTTTAATGAATCTGTCATATGCTTCATGAGAGATGAAATTTTTGAATTCACCATGGAATTCTTTGGCCACTGCATTGTATTCTTCTTTAGTACGATGGCTAGAGTCGACATTATATTTTATTGATTTGTAATTTCACCAATATATATATCGAAGATCGTGTTTTAAACAATCGCGGAAAGTTATGGAGAACTTAGATTTCTAGTAACCGACTCACTTGCTTCAGTGAGCGAAAGTAAAATGTGTAATCAGTCTAAACGAATTACATTTCACTCCGTTCGCAAATAAATGAATTGCTTGACAAAATAGGAGACGGTACACGATCAGAAGCTGACTATTTGAAGAGAAGATGTCTCTCACTGGTATCCTCACCAGGCCTATTTAGTTAAATCAATATTCTTACTGCACGAACATTTCATATTTTAGTCGGGAAAATATATAATTGAGCTAGAAAACCTATCGTTTGGTTCTCCTGGTGATAAAATTTACCTATGTATGTCGAGCGTATTATGGTCACTTTTACTGTCAAAAATCTTCCTTGATATTCTAAAATCTCGCAATTTTTAGCAGCCAGCAAACGAACTCATCCTAAAAACTCATCAAATCACACAAAAAATGCCATGCGACAAAATCGCAAATCATCCATAAAATGCAGTTTTATCCATAGCGCTTGCATTCATGCACTCTCATTATGATTATGTTTTTCATTATAGACTTAACAATATATTTTATCGAGAAATTTCAACAATGTCAGGCACATACATACATCAATTGCCCCTCAAGGTGAAGTTCAATGGAACAATTGCAGAACGAAACCGTCATAAACACAACAGACCCATAAACATCGCTCATATAAAATTTTCACTTATTTCAACAGAAAATATGAACGGTATAATAAATTACGCCAGGCGTGCACTGCACATAAAAATGCTCATAACACTTTGCGAAATCTCCGAAATTCCTTTTCAGACACAAATTTATCAAAACTGACCTTGAAATTAGCTTCCAAAAATCGTCGGATTTTTTCAATTAAGTTGTTACCTATTATTTTTCATTTTCAATTTGAAGTTTATTTCATTTTTCACAGAAGATTTAAGATAAATTCGATTCAGACGCACGACGTCTGTTATTTTGTAATCTATGAAAAAGTGTTCGATAATGTGTTAACATGCGATTGAATTGTAATCTCTAATTATCTATTAAATCCATGATGACAAGGAGATGAAAGTAGTTAGATTCAAAAAATGCGTGTGGATGTGTGTGTGAATTTAAATTGAGGGATGAAATAGTTGGACGATTCTATAAATTCATGTATCACAACGATAAAGCTCACTTCGTGATGTTTGTAAGCCGAATTTGGATATGAGTGTAATCAACATGTTTCATATGCAAAAGTGAAAAACATAAGATGCGATTCGAATGACACAGCTAATGGAGTTTGCGCAGCATTTGGAATGAATATTAATCGTGAATATTTTCAGAGAGCACAGGTTGATATTGTTATGCGATTGAATGGCATTAATGATGGAGTTGGTGCAGAGACGAATGGTTAATGGTGCTGCCAACGGCGATTTGAACTTGACATATGTGCATATGTTATTCTTATATATGTATGTGAGCAGTATGATTTTAGATTTAATCTTCATTCAGATAAATGGTTTAAGGAATTCTTTAAAGATAATTTGAAAATTTTATAAAAAGTATTATAACGCATCATATACTTTAGTACAGAGCCCCTTAAATTGCATGTGATGCATAGCAATTGATAAAATACTATTTAAATTTACACATGTACTCAAATCTATCAAATAAACTGATCCAACAATATTCAAATTTATACCTAGCATAAACCAATCCGAACTTGGTTTGCAATAATCATTCATTGTTTATGCGAAAGTGAAAGCAGTCCATTTTTTCGGTTAGATAAATATAGACTATGCGTTGGTTGTGAATTAGCTAAGCAAGATAATTTTGTGCTTTTCAATTGTAAGTCGGTAACTGATCGAGTTATTTATTGAAGGTGTGCATGAGTTTTTGTCTTTTTTTTTGTTATTTTGTCGCCGATCATATCCGACCCGTTTTAAGATACATAATATATGTGTTTGGTATTTTTCCAGACTTGGAACTTCGACCACAAGAAGTCAAATAATCTTATACAATAGATAGCTGCTAGATGTTTTGATCATTTAATTTGAGTGACTAGGCGAGGATTGTAGTTTCAAATTTGTGATTCAATTTTTTTTGCTTCGATTTTGAGTTTTGTTGCCACTGACGAAGAAAAAATGCATGGATACTTTTTATGAGTGTTAGTGTTAAGTCGGAACTGAAATCAGATCGAATGCTGTAGTTACATAGATGGTATATGGATGTGATATTTTATGCGAACATTACTCATTATGTAAAATGCATGGTATAAGTTATTTGTTAGCCATGGTCTAAATAAATTGAGTTAATTATGACGGTTTGGTCGGGCGTTCGTTCACCTTTTATAGTGCTCCTGATTAGTTGATATTGAAAATTTGTTTTTGCTAAAAAACTAACTACTTTGACTGACGTTGGCCTTAGATTGATGATTGGTCTTTTACGCAAGGCATCGAATTCGAAAGGAAATTTTAGATGTGTTGAATAATAGTATATGAATTTAATAGAGATGTGAGGCAAATGTCATCGTTCAATCTGAAGCACACTATTTTAATTATCTAGCCATGTATGCTGATAAACAATCTCTTTGCTAGAGGTTGATAATATCAGGTGGAATTAATATTCTCCGTATATATATATATATATATATATATATATATATATATATATATATATATATATATATATATATATATATATATATATATATATATATATATATATATATATATATATATATATATATATATATATATATTTACATATTACAGTGGTGGACAGCTAAATAGAACACTTGCATTTCTATCAATAAAAGGGCATTTTTTCAGTTTTTAATGAAACAACTGATTTTGGACTTATGTATTATTTATTGAAACTATAAAAGCTTATTTAAAATGTGAAATGATGACTGTATTTGTTTGTAAGTAAAAATATATAAACACATTAATTAAAATACGCGTGGCCACATAAATAGTACATAAATTTGCATTGCAGTAAAGTTATAAAAAAATATTTTTAAGCAACCGTATAAATTAGTATTTTGTTGGAAATCCTTTGTTCTTAAGCACAGCTGAGCATCGCCTTTGTAGACTCTCCACTAAAGTTTGACAGCGTTCCTTAGGAATAGATCTCCAGGCGATCTGAATTTGGTCCCACAATTCAGCTGCATTTTTAGGTTTCACCCTGTTTATGTGAGTTTCGACATCATTCCATAGGTTCTCGATCGGATTTAGATCAGGAGACTGGGCGGGCCATTGTAAAACGGGGATATTTTTATCACTAAGGAAACCCTTGACAAGACGAGAAGTGTGCTTAGGATCATTGTCTTGCATAAAACGCCATATGAGTGGCATATTTTTGTCTGCAAAGGGAATCATGTGGTCGTCAAGAATTCGTTTGTAGACGTGTTGATCCATTTTCGTGTCTATCTTGATTATTGGTCCCACCCCATGCCAAGAAAAAGCAGCCCACACCATCACATTTCCGCCACCATGTTTAACAGTTTTCTGTGGGTATTTGGGATTGTGTTGTTGGTTAGGTGGACGACAAACATACCTTTTCCCATCTGACCTGAACCTGCGAAACTTGGATTCATCACTCCACAGCACATTTTTCCAGAAACTTATCAATTTGTTTAGATATTCCTTTGCAAACGATTTCCTCATTTTTAAGTTCTTCTTTGTCACAAGTGGTTCTTTTTGAGCGATGCATCCTCTGAGATTTTTTTCTTGCAGACGCCTTCTAATTGTTCTATGTGACACACAAATATTGCTATCATTCAGAACACTGCTTTTTATCGCTTTGGAGCTCGAAAAGGGGTCGGCGACACTTGCTCTGTGTATAACATTGTCCTCTTTTTTTGTTGTTTTTCTTGGCCTTATAGCTCTCGGACCGTTTCTGACACTGCCATAGAGCTCCTTATGACGTAAAGCGTTGTAAACTACCATCCGCGAACACTCCAGCTGCTTGAATATTTCCGTAATTGTTGAACCTCTGTCTTTCATGTTGCAGATGATCTCACGCTTTTCTTCGGAGCAATGTGGCCCTCTTCCCATCTTCAAAAATATTTCTTTATATTTAACTTTTTCAAAAACTAATGTTAACTGTTCTTACTTTCAAATAAATTTGTTATTATTCAAGAAAATTCACTTCGACTCACTAAAACCAAGCGTGTACTATTTAGGTGACCAGATAAAAACACTTCCTTTTACACTGAAATACGCAGTGCAATGGGAACATGCATTGCGTATTTTATGAAGATGCTCAAAATTAGTTCTCACATATGTGAGCATGCGATAAGAAATGTAAACATTCGATTCCTCGCTGAATGTTTCCAGCAAATTTAAATTGAACAGCCTGCGAGGATAGTGTTCTATTTAGGTGTCCACCACTGTATATATATATATATATATATATATATATATATATATATATATATATATATATATATATATATATATATATATAGACTTTTTCAAGCTATAATAATCTATCTATGTTCGCAGTAACGTGGACCTGGAGCTATCGCTCATGCTAAGAATCAGAACCGCTAGAAAACTAATTTTCGAAAAAATTGTTTTTGAGTGACAAAAAAATGTGGAAAGATGTAAAACACTTTTTTGTAGAATCATATCAACCATTCCTTATCCAAAAGAACAAAACTCAACTATAACACAAATGATGAAAATGTTCAGTGCTGGTAACACTTTCCCAACGAAGCAGCAATAAGTAAACCTTAACAAGCTCATACTTAAATCAACTAATCCTTTGAATTTCGTTCTCACCGCAGGATTTCATCGAAAGTTTTAGCGGTTAAACGTTGTTTCAGGCTGCCATCCGAAAAATTTTCAAAACTCGGAAAATTAAAAATTAGTTTCTTATTTTTATTGCAAATGCTTTGCATATGAGTATGTGATTTCAAGCATCTGTTGGTGCCATATTTACGAAAATGGCCAATGCTGGTTACCCTGTGTTAGCAGCAAAGCAAAATATATACCAAATCTGCTTAACGTTAAGTTAAACCCAACCGGTTAATCACTGCGCTGGAAGTTATACGGGTGAAAAGAATTTTAGGCTTACCACCCTCAAAACTTTTCAAATTTTTAAAGCGTTAATTTTCGTTGTTAATTTTCATTGCAGGATGATTCTCATTTGCAAATCTAATGATATAATCACTTAGTAAAGAAATTCCAAAAAATTACAAAAATGGTCATAGCTGGCAGCCCTTTCATGATTTTTGTACGAAATTCCTACGACACTTGGTTCACATTAAGGTCCATTTAATGCATGAACTTCGTTTTGATTTCTACACTGGAACAGACGTTATAGGAAAAAAAAGCTTTCTTTTGCTAAGCAAGTTTGCAAGATTTAGGAGACAAAAATCACCATAGCTGGCAACTCTATTCTAATTTTTCAGCCAAATTTTCACCAAATGTTATCTAAAGTAAGATCCAAATATTGTGTAAATTTAAATTTAAAATGTGATGGCTGAAACGGAAGTTATAAGCCAAAAAGCTCTTTTTTTTCTCAGCGTTTTTTCAAGATGGTACCAAAGCTACAGGGTTGCCCGCATTTCAAAATCGCTTCTATCAGACCTGGTCCTAGCTAATACTAACACGTCCTGTAGATTTCATTATGCTCGGATTATCCGGTCATCAGTTCTCGTGAACACAAGTTTCGAGTGCTGAAAATAGAGGTAATTTGTTGATGGGTTGCCGTTCTTGTGCGAATCGGAATTTTGAAAATTTTACCTTGACATGAAGGACAAAGGATAAAATTTATCAAAGATTTGAAATTTTTGTCAAAAATCAAAAATTTTTCAATAAGGCCAATGATTTGAAGGATTTTTTTTCAGCAGCCAGCCACAGTTACAGGGCTACCCGCTTTATGTTGAAAATCCATATGTGGCAAATTTTAGTAAACATCAATACGCTCTGTAATTTTCACGATGATCCATTGTTTTTCTTACAAGTAATGACAAATCAAAATTTGAAAAAAATCCTTGCCTACTTTTAGGCACCCTGCACGCACACATGGCTCAAAATTTCCAATTCTTTATCATAGACAAGCTTAAAACACAATAAGCTTTCATTCCCAAACATTT
The DNA here is from genome assembly GCA_947369275.1 of Nemotelus nigrinus. NCBI lineage: Eukaryota > Metazoa > Arthropoda > Insecta > Diptera > Stratiomyidae > Nemotelus > Nemotelus nigrinus. The sequence continues at coordinate 135,088,614 of OX376373.1, read as the reverse complement.
ATTTTAACAAAAATTTACACTGCTTGGACATATAGGAGTACCTGAAAATTCACTAAAATGTTCGCCGCCGCTAAAAAGTTTAGGATATCTGAATTCTAGCAAGTCATGGACCTACCTACTATATACATCTACGTCCTCCGAAAATTTCACTTCAATCAAATCGGCCACTCCAGAGATTATCTCTATTAACCATTTTGTATATATATATATATATATATATATATATATATATATATATATATATATATATATATATATATATATATATATATATATATATATATATATATACAGGGTGTTTGGTACTCGGTGGACACTATTGTAAGGAGGCATTCCTTGATAAATTTAGAGCAAAAAATTGTTTACATGGTGGTCCGATTTTCAAAATCTACGGAGTTACAGGGTGGCCAATAAAACTGTTTCGGAACTGTACCCTGACTCACTTAAATCATTATATCTTAAAAACTAATAATCATAACACATAGTTTTGTAACTTTTTTTTTATGGAATCAAATTACCTTTAATTTCCCAACTAACAATTTGTTGAACATTTTGGGCGTGGAGACGTTTCCATTCCTAACGTTGCGCCTACAAAGAAACAATGTTTCGAATCAGCGAGTTCGTGGTTACGTCATAGGTTCGAATTTGGAGCAACGCCGTTCAGTAATGACAACGAAACAAAGTAGTCATTGCATGGAAAGGGTTACGTTGTAGTTACTTCCTTGTGACGGCATTATCGCGACACCGTTTAGTAATGGTTTCGAAACATTATGCCTAACGTGCGACTAAGAATATGACACTCATAGTCGCAATGACGTAGCAGCAACGTAAAATCTCAGTCACAATTTCCAAAAAGTTTCGTAATCGCGACGTTACGTTTGGAAGTGTTTCAAATTCACAAACAATCCTCTTATCAATACCCAATATCTTTCTCTTTCACGCTCATAGCTATCTGTATGATATACGAAGAGTTTATACAAAATGATTATGTATGTGTTAAGTATTTATATGATGAAGACAATATTGTATTTCAGCATATGTTTAATAATTATTATAGTGACTGAATATTTTGAATCCTATGCAAATAAAACACGAACGATTCAAACGTTACTGTAAAAGTGGTGTTGATACTCCCTAAAAGTACCACGCGCCTGCGATTGTATCAGGCTTTAGCTAAAATAGGTCTTTTATATTTTTGATAAAATATTCAAAATTTTTATAAAAATTAAATTCCGCACTATAAACCACGTATAGCATGTTCAAACATGACAGATCTGTGCTTATTACATCAAGCAAAGCTACTATTATGGATATTTTTAACTTCAAAATAGTTTACAATTCTTAGCCGCCATGTTTGTCCAAATTTGTTCGCCATGATTGTTTTTTGAAGAAAATAATCCCAGTTGGTGCCTATACCGGTCATTTCAAGGCACTGTTGACTCTTTGCGCCTTTGGATGTTACCGAATAGTAATTTTGACTATATCGCACCTTCATAGTAGTTTTAAAAGGTCGTCGTTACTACCTAGTTTCTAATCTGAAAGGTGCTCGAAGCCCAAGGCGAAACAGTTAGTTTAACATAAATTTGGCCAATGCTGTTTGCGTTTGTTTTTTACCTCTGTCAAGAGTCAATTAAAAAAGTAGCTTTGGTACTTTGTAGCTTTGCTACTATCATAGCCCGCTCTCGATAGAGGCACAAAAGAATGCTACTACTGTAATGAAATTTAATTGAAAGCAAATCTGCACATTCATTTAAGTTTAAATATATAGCATACAATTTACTGTGTAATTGGCAGCAGTTGGATATTATATTCAAAAAACTTTGAAAAATATTTGCAAAACTTTGCGACACAAAGGATAAAGCAAAACTTGCAAAATATTTTTTTGTTAAACCCTCTTAATAATTTTGCCATCGCAGTCTTCTCTATCGACTGTTCATTTTTTACTCTTTGACTTGATTTTAAACACATTACCCCATTCTGATCTCCGAAAGCAAACACTCTGACTTTTGAATGCACATATCTCAGGCGTCCGAAAGTGTAATTCACTTACTGTTGGTTTTTCACTAAGTCTCATTTCGGGAATACTGTTACTTAATAGTGCCCTCAAAGTAACATCGAACGGAGATGTGCCCATAGTGTGCCTACCAAAACGCCAAATAAACGCATCTTGTGACAGAGACCGTAGAAAAAAATGGCAAACGGTACACTGTTGTCCCAGATGCGTGGGAAAAGAAAAATGTTCTCTACTGGCCATCTCATTTGAAATCGTAGGACATTGAAAAAGAGCGGAAAATGGCAGAAAGCGTACCAAAAATCGATTGGCTTAAAATACCGTGTAAAAAAAATTCAATAGCACAAGGAATAGGCCAAAATTGCATTTTTGAGCTATTTGCGACGGGCAAACCATCGATATTAATGTGTAAGGATATACTCTGTGGATAATCAACTTGTGATAGCAAATCTATCAAACTTTTCTCCAATCCATTGTGCCAATAACTTACATTCCCCATTTCCTTTAAATTTGAAATACAAGTAGGAGTATTCAAAAGTGTTCTACTATCTTTTGGTAGGTAATCAAGACCATATTCACGAAGGAGTAGAAGAAGATCATTTATGGAATTTTGTAAAATATTTTTGCTTAACGCCCAAGTTTTCAATGCTTCTACAAAGTAGCATTTCTTCTCCAATTCTTGGCAGTAATTTTCACAAACACTATCACCATCTTTTTCTGGTATTTCATTTTGAAATGAATTTTGATATTGGTCATTTATTATCGGATGAGAAACAATTTCATTGGAATTCAAATTCTTCTTGTTGATTTGCAAATCAAAAGTGTTATTTGAAAACTGATTTTCGACTTGATTCGAACAGCTTGCATTAGGCCGCACTCTATATTTTTTAGTTTTTCGATAAAAGGAATAAAAGGCATTATGGGATTCCATATTGACGTTTAAAGAATTGTCAGAACGAAATCATCATGGGCATAGGCGCCACTACGTAACCATTACATGCGAGTTTCCTTGATAGGCATAGGCGCATTAAAGGAATTATGTGTGGTAACTTTGACGTACAATGTGCCTTATTGGGATTTTGATTAAGTCGCACTGAAGGAACTAATCCCTAATGGACACAATGCCTGTGAAGACGCGTTGGAAGTAGTCTTTACCACTTCGTTACTAAAATTTTGCCTATCAGGGAATTTTACTTTGAAGGAAAAATGACGAAACAATTCCGACTCAACATAGTACTCACGACGTATTCGCGTCTAAAAAGTGCATTTAGTAACAGATGGGCACAAATTGTTAGTTGGGTTGATGTAACATTCTAAATTGCAACTGTACTTGATTTTGAGATATTTACTTGAAAACACAAAATTTTGGCACTTCTACTCCGCAAATTCTGTGTTCAATGTCGTTTTTCTCAAAAATACTCATGGAAACATGCCATTTTAATTTTATTTTTTTATAGGCCATATTGTTGACTACAAAAGTTGCATACATTCTTATGACTTAGATTTTACCGTTTCGCAAGTAATAAGCGAAAATACATATCGCTTAAAAACTGAATATGACTTAAAGTGGCCCTCGTTTTCGATCTACACTCTTTGCTTGAACTGACAGAATTCATGAAAGGTTTTTACGCTTTATTTCAAAATTTTTTAGCAACAGTAAATGTTCAAAATGGCCACCTTCATTTTGAATACACGCTTAAGCTCGTTTCGCAAGCGTTCTTTTCATATTCATACTTCTCACCTGATGCCTGACTTCTGTTGCAGCCGCATCGATCCTGGTATTAAGGTCTTCCAATGTTGATACATCCGCTGTGTAGACAATAACCTTCATCCATCCCCTTACAAAAAAATCCATAATTGTTAGATCAGGAGATCTCGCAGGCTAGTGTATTGGTCCATTTCTACCGATCCAGCGATTGGTATAATTGAAATTCAACCAATCTCTGACTGGTCGGCCATAGTGAGCTGGAGCACCATCATGTTGGTAAAACATGGAAGCCAATCATTGCAACGGAATATCCTCCAATAAGTCCTGCAGATCATGTCTTAAAAAATGTAAGTAATTGGTACTATTTAAAGCAGGCGGGAGCCTAATAGGTCCAATTAGGTTAGGTTAGGTTAGCTGGCTGGCACAGGGCCACACATAGACCCATTGGTCCGTAGTGATACCAGATAAATGGACCCGGAGAAGGAAAGTTCAGTCCAAACGGCCATCGAAGGCCCCGGACTTTTTTGCGAACTGAAGTATGTCCTTCAGCCTCTGCTCCGCCACATGTGAGAGATCCACCAGCCAGGGCTCACCGAAGCAGCGCTGCCTGGTTCTCCCCAGTGCCGGGCAGTGGCACAGAAGGTGCTGGATTGTTTCAGAGACTCCCGGCTCTTGACACTTCCTACAGATGTCGCTGGTTAGGAGTCCCATTTTCATGGCATGAGCTGCTACAAGACAGTGGCCAGTAATGATGCCGACCAGCATCTTGCAGTCAGTTCGCGTTAATTCGAGCATGTACCTAGTAGCTACGAGATTGTACGATCCCCACATGATTTTGGTTAGCTTACATGTCTGGGTTGCACGCCACCTGCACGTAGCAACTTGCATCATATAAGAGTCGATCGAGTATTTGATTGTTTGGATTGGAGTAGGAATGTTAACTGCGCCTGACAGGGGAAGGCTGGCTCCGTGCTTAGCCAGCGCGTCCGCCCTCTCGTTTCCTTCAATGCCCTTGTGACCAGGAACCCAGAAAATCCTGACTCTTCTGTTGTTGCCCAGTCTATTCAGGGCCTGAATGCAGTCAAGTACACTCTTCGATTTGTATGTGTAAGACATCAGTGCTTTAACCGCCGCCTGACTGTCTGTAAAGATGTTGATTTCTTCATTTGTGGTATTTCCGGCGTATGCTAGGTCTGCGGCTTTACGTATCGCAAAAACCTCCGCCTGAAAAATACTGCAGTGGTTAGGAAGCCTAAAAGCTGTTTCCATAGTTGCATCTGCGGAAGAAGTTGCAGCACCCACTCCGGCAGCCGTTTTAGAGCCGTCAGTGTAGATACTAAGAGTTGTTGCACCCATTTGCCGATTCCACTCCTGCCCATCCCCCACGATCGCTTGATATCCGCGCTCGAAGCACAAAGTGGGGACCAAGTAGTCGGTGCTACCTGTGTACCCCCGCTCAATTCTGCTGTGACCGAAGGATCGTGACTCAAAGTGTCCCGATTCCCTAAGCCTGACAGCAGCTTTTGCGGCAGCGCCCTTCACGAAGAGGTCAAGCGGAGGGAGATGAAGCAGGACATTCAAAGCAGACGAAGGAGTCGAGGCTAAGGCACCTGTAGTGCAGAGAGCCGCCAGCCGCTGAACTCTGTTCACCATGCTAGCAAAGGTAGTCTTATTTACTGCTGGCCACCAGGTTTCAATTGCCCAGACCAGCCTCGGCTTGGTGATGACTTCGCCAATGCCTTCGATGTCATGCAGTTCAGACGTCTGCTGACAAGTGGAGGGGGCGGGTTCATCCAGACAGCCCGGGAAGTGAGTGTCTACGAGGACCCTCAGCGTTTCCGAGCCGCTGCTTGTCCACTCTCCATCCGGCTTACAAAGCAGGCTAGGCATGACAGGGCGTTTAGCCAGCAGATTTCTAAGTCTCGCCGTTTCCGATGTGGTCTCGATTCTACCGCACAGCTCTTTCCAGAAGCTCCATTTGGCTTTCCTGATTTCTGATTTATAGAGCTTAAGGACGTCCTTGTATTCGTCCCAGCATTCATTGCAGTCAGCTGCTTTGGCTAACTTGAACAATTCACGAACTTGTCCTCTGCGACAACCCAGGTCCCTGTTCCACCAGGGTGGCTTGGGTTTGCGCCTCGGACGGACTTGGGGACAGGACCGTGCAAAAGCTTTAACGAGTTTACCCGTAAGTGCGTTAACCGCAGCCTCCAGGGATTGCGAAACGGACGGTAATTGCGAGTAACATTGAGTTTTAAAGAGTAACTTATATAACAGTGATCAGAAAACGATGGGCCTTCGAGAACCCTCCAATTCTCTATTAACTGCTCATTAGAGTCATTGTGCAGAGTTATATCTAGCACGTTTTCACTACGAGGTCCCCTATAGGTAGGGACATTTCCTCTGTTCGCTACGACTAGATTATGGTTTATAATAAAACTAAGTAGAGACTCACCTCTTTCATTGATATCCTTGCTGCCCCAAACTGTGTGGTGCGCGTTCGCATCCGCCCCCACAAGCAGCAGTTCGTTCTTCTTGAGTGTCTCCGCGGTGAGTTTAGCGACCTCCTCCGGCGGAGCTGCTCGGTCGTGAGCCATGTAGGCGGATACTAGGAGTACATGCTCCTCGTCCCCCTCACATGCCACCACTGTCATGTCGTCCGTGCTGAAATTAGAAAGAAGGTAAGCGTGGATATTCTTCCTCACCAGTACAGCCGTTCTAGTTCTTGCTACTGTGGTGGGGAAGAAAAGATTAAAAAGCTGTGACCCTAGTCCCGAAACCCGGCCCTCTGCAGAGATCCACGGTTCCTGGACCAGCGCCACGTCAAACTTACCTTCTTCGAGTGTTAGCAGCAACTCGGCCGAGGCCAACTTACTGCGGTGCAGTTTGATCTGCAGTAGTTTGAGTCTTGGCCTCGGCATCCTCCTTATCCTGCGCATCGTCCAGTTTGGGATCAGCCGTTGTACCCCGTAGGTCAGTAGTGCCCAGATCCCTCTCGATCTCGCCGACCTCCAGGGTATTAATGTTATCGTCCTTCGGGTGGCGTTTTTTCAGGCGTAGGTAAACACTGCCTACGCCCCAAGCCATTTTGCCAAAGCGCGGATAGAGCAGGTCGTCAGCCTCCTTGTTAATTTGGAGGATGTAGACCTGCCCCCCGTCTTGTTCTTGTGGCTTCTTGACGTCCAGGATCTTCCAATCTTGAGTTGGAACATCCGGATTCTGTCTTTGAAGTAACTTTAGGGCCACCTCCGGTTCCACTACCCGCGGTATTGTCACCTTCGCTCTAGGTAGAGTTGGGATGCTCCCTCTATCAACGATTTCAAGACGAGCTCCTTCCCATAGACCCGGTAGCTCCGGGACTACAGCAGTACACCAGCGCAGCGTGAGCTCGTCGTTGCACTTGATGATCTTGACACCTCTGAACCAGCCTGCCCCGTCAAACGAAGGCATAGCCAGCTCAGGGTGCTTCTCCATGCGATCAATCATCGCATTGAGCAGGCCTGACTCTACGGTCTTCCACTTCTCGAGCGACAATTGACCCAAGGGATTGCTGCGGTCTATTAGAGCCACGATGAGGTGCTGTTTAGCCACATCGCTGACCTTCATAGTCTTCTTCGGCTTCGAGCTAGAGGGTTGTTGGACCCCTTGCCGACTTGTCGCGCTCTTTGGCCTCTTGGACGCCGGTTTTTCATCCTCGGTCGACCGCTGCCTTTTCTCCGCCAGCCTCTTAGACAAGCTCTACTCCACTTTGTTGTGGAAAGCAGAGTCCTTGAGAACTAGCTTTTCCTTCCCAGCGAAGTGCTCCCGGCCTTTTGCTACCGCCGTCCGAGCCCAACTTAGCCGATCCTTCTCCTCCGCGGAGAGGGTTGGTTTGTCGCTGAGCCTGTCGACGATGCGCAGTGCCGACTTATACTCCGCCAGTGCTTTCCTGCCCTCTTTGCTCGGCTTGGTCTTGTTCCTCTTGTGGGAACCAGCACCTTTGCCTCGCTCAGGCGATTTGAGCAGCTCTTCCTCCGCTTCGGTCGAAACCATGCTCTCTGAGTCCGAGTCTACGAGTACTCTGGCACCCGAGCGCATAAGCTTCGTGCGACTTGAATGGCAGCCAGCGGAGGTGCTAGCTACCGATTTGGTTGTTGTTCGAGGTGGGGATCGTTGTAGTTTGGAACTCCTCCTAAAAGGGTCCGCAACCGATTCCACCACCTCTTCGAGTTGTGTAGGACCACTTGTAATTAGATCTGCTGCGGTGGCCAAGTGGTCAACCTCCATAGCATTGCAGTCGATGGATAACGACGACCCGGGGCCTGCTCGCTCACCCCTGACGGCCGCCGGTACTGGGCATCCGACACCCTGTACCGTAAGTTTTGCTCCTTTTTCTTCGTCCATATTTGGTTTTCTGTTCGGGGTCTCCTTCCCCTAAGGTCCCTTTAGCAAGGCAGCAACTCATCTGGCTAATGAGCCACTGCCCTGAGCCCCCTCACCGCGACAAGGTCGGGACCGTTGAGGGGGTGGGGTAGGTCCAATTAAATCGTTACTAATCACTCCTGCCCATAAGTTTACGCTGAACCTATGCTGAAACGATGAAGTCCTTCTCGTGTGTGGATTGCTCTCAACCCATGTATGTAAATTGTGGAAGTTTGTGATACCGTCCCTGGTAAATAAGGACTCATCCGTTTCGTTGTCTAATTGTTCCTCAAGGAGCTAATTGCCGAATTCCATCCTTTTGGCAAATCGATCGGTAGCAGCTCCTGCACTGGTGTGTGATGGTAGGGATGTAAACGAGCTGCTTTTAAAACACTCCAAACTTTCCACGTAGACACGTTAAACTGCAACGCCAATCGTCGAATACTGATTGATGGGTCAGTTTTCACTGCAAGCAGTATTTCTTCATCGGTCCGTACAGTGATTGCAGGCGCAGGATTTGCGTTTACTCGGCTTGTCCTAACGCTGCCAGTTTTCCGAATCCATTTGTATAGTTGTTGAAACACTCTCCGTCCAGGAATCCGTCGATGGGGATATCTCTGTTGATACAAAGATTGCGCCGCTTGTGAATTTCCCCGGCACTCTCCATATACGTACATAATATCTGCATATTCGTCATTAGTGTAGTGAGACATTTTGAATTTATGTTTGAAATTTTAGTGATATCTTCTAGTTCGAGTAATGTAACGAAACTCACAAAAATTTGAAAGTGGTTCTGTTTTTATAGGGTCTTAATTTTTTTACGTATTCCATTAATAAAGGTGAAGAACTGTACCCAATTTTACCTTTAACATCCAGGTAGCTGCTTCAATTATGTTGAAACTAATTTTAGTTTAGTTAATTTCATTGATAGCTTAAAAAGTAATTAATGGGTAGTAAAAAGCTTAAGTACAAATAACAATTTAAACTATTCTTTTGAACGAGGGCCACTTTACAGAAAATTTACTTTTGAAGCGATATGTATTTTCGCTTATTACTTGCGGAACGGTAAAATTTAAGTCATAAGTGCGTCTGCAACTTTTGTAGCCAACAATATGGCCTATAAAAAAATAAAATTAACATAGCATATTTTCATGAGTATTTCTGAGAAAAACGACATTGAACACAGAATTTGCGGGGTAGAAGTGCAAAAATTTTGTGTTTTCAAGTAAATATCTCAAAATAAGGTACAGCTACAATTAAGAATGTTACATCAAATTAAAGCTAATTTGATTCCAGAAGAAACAATTTATAAAACTATACGTTATGATTATTAGTTTTTAATATATAATGATTTAAGTGAGTCAGGATACAGGTCCGAAACAGTTTTATTGGCTACCCTGTAACTCCCTGTACAACAATTTTTTGCTCAAAATATATCAAGGAATGCCTCCTTACAATAGTGTCCACCGAGTACCAAACACCCTATATATATATATATATATATATATATATATATATATATATATATATATATATATATATATATATATATATATATATATATATAATATATATATATATATAAAGAAATATGAATTTTCGGCGAAACGAGTTTAATACTAATTTTCTTCGAAAATTAATAAAAAACATCTACAAAGACATAAAGCACCTTGGAGCGGTGGGCACTAGACGATTTTGAATTTTTCATGATCGACCAATTTAAACATAAAATTCTATCGCGACCAAACAGACCACCGGTGTCTTTATATCGAAGCTTATTTGATGAAGCAATCATAAACAAGAAAATAATGAAAAGTAGGAACTTGACGTTGAAATTCCCGCTGGTAGTTTATGCAGTTTAGCAATAAAAAAAAATTAATATAAATTTAGGATAGAGTAAAAATTACAATGAATTGGTTTCTGAATCTATTTACACTTTAAATGTTGGCTATCAGTGAGTGAGTGTGGGTTGGGGAAGGCGCCTGGCGTTTTTGAGTACTCATGTTAAAATGGCATAATGTACTCATATCTCCAGTCTAGCGGAGTTTTCTAGATCAACTATTGAAGTCCAGGATGACTGATAGGGAATAAAAGGCTATCCTCTGCATCTCAGCCAAAGCACTGGCATCTAATGCTGGGTATTCGCTAAGGAAATTCTCCACAGATTTTGCTTCTTTTAAGCAGAATGAAAAAAAAAACATCATTTCGTGCAACACCTATTCGATACATATGTCATCCCAGATGGTAGTGCACAAGCATTTTCTATCATGTCTCTAAAAACTCTCAAGAAGAAATTCTGCGGCCCCATAGTTGGAATACCGGGCGAAACACTGCTCATTTCTTTGGTGTTCGTAATACGTATCTTCGAGCTCTTGGCGATGTTGCGTTCGAAATATTTGTGGAAAAATCTATATACCGATAGATATATACTCGTATATCGAAATTGTCACTATCCTGAAGCAGATATCTCATCTTGACAATCATTTTCACCCTACCTTGTGGGCATGTCTTCAACTAAGTAGCTCGTAGGATAAAAATTTGGGTCGGCCAAAACGGAAGCTATATTTCATAAGTCTGATTTCTGGTAAAGTAAATCAAATTTGACCTTCGTACAAAAATATGTTCCAATAAAAACCACGAAATGTGCTTGAGTATTGTCGTCAAGACCGAGAGAGGATGTAGTTTGGGAGAAGAAAGACAAGTGTACTATAAATTAATGAGTCTTAAAAAAGTACGTCTCTAAAATTAGCAAAACAGCGCAAAAACTAGTTCTCAAAAGCGTATGCAATAACATTTTTGATATTCTTTCTTTCATATTATGCTATACACACTGCGCAATAATTGATTATTTCAGCATAAAAAATATCATTTTTCTTCAACTAATTTTCCTTACTTTGCTTTTAATGACTAAGTATTGGAGCTCAAGCCAAATGTATTAATTCAAGCCAAATGTTTTAAAAACTAAAAAAACTGAAAAAAATTTTTCAACTGAAAATTTATTAATCTTGCCACGTCGTACCAAATGAATTACTAGTTTTCAAAATTAAAAACTGTTCATTATGCATTTCACAAATTAGTTATTCACAACAACCATTGATGTCCAATTAATGTCCAAATCATATGTCCAATTTTTAAGTTTTATCCTCTAAAGTTTTATCCTATAAAAAGATGATTATTTTCAACCACCTTTTTTACTTGTTTTATTTTCAGTTTTTCCACACCGTTTCCACAGCTCACTTTTCAATAAAAACACTTTCGAAAAACGACTTTCTAACAGCTTAATGCTGTATAATATAAAATATTTTTTTTACTTGACCAACATACATCAGTATTGCCTTACTACCTTTACATACACAGTAAGAAAAATCGTACTTGACCTTTTTCTATTCATGCAATGCTATTTAACAGAAAATAAATCTCTTCACGAACAGACAGCATCCTAAGATCGACTAATGAGTAGCATAACAGAGCATCTACGCTACATACTGTTCTTAACCAGCAAATTGCGGCTGACCGCAGAAATTTTTGCATTGCCTCATCTATATACGGGGTGTAAAATTCGTTACAAAACACCCAACTAAACAGCTAGTATGAAAATATTGTTTCGAATGCAGGCTATCTGCAGAGTTTGTCGTAGCGTAGACTGTAATCAGACTCGGCCAGTTTGGTTCGGGCTGCAATTGTGGCCGTGTCTTTGCTTGATTTTTGCTTGTACTTGCAGGTTATGATGCGGCAATGCCACCTAGAAGTACGGGCCGTAATCACAGCGTAATAACAACCAGCGTACCAATTTATTCCACTTTCCCAAAAAAACACTTTGACCTTGAAATTGCGCCTCCATTTACGCAATGCATTATCTGTCAAAGCGGCCTGAGATTATGTTGGTATATTTTGCGAGAGTGGGCCGTATGTGAGCAGCGAAAAATCTAGCTTGAGTATGTAGTTGCCGAATTGTATATTGCATCTCTTTCTGTTCCATGCGATTTCTTCCAACTTTCCAGGCTGACCAACAATACAATCTCAGGTTAGATCACTGGATTTTTGGGCCGTATACATATACGGAGTTGGTACGCTGGTTAGGAACTACTCATTACGCTGTGCCGTAATGCAGAATAATGACGTCTCACTAGACTGTCAACGTGTCGCGAAAAACACACAAAGTCTTATGGGACGTCCGCGAGAAAATGTTAACTGTACAGGTTGTGTTAAAGTGAGTGAAATGAAAATAAAGTGAGATGTGTGGAACAGTGCTAGTGAACAGCTAAAATAAAAATTAATGCGGTGCGTGCGGTATAATTGGGAAAATTGGCTACGAAATGTTTATCAGCTGGTGTTAGGTTATGTGACGTTTTGTGTCGATTTACTGTCGATACAATTAATTGATACAAAATGCAAGTTATGGCTAAATACTATTATTATAACACGTCCACGCACAAAAAACTAACGTTTTATTCATATTATAGCTAAAAATCCGCACGCGAAATCTAGGTATATATCGGCACTGCCAGATGGAAGTGTCAAAATGCCTGCCCAAATTGACGTCATAGCTAAAACGATTACGTAGCCTGACGGCCCGTACTTCTAGGAGGCATTGCATGCGGCCACCGCTTCGTTGGGTGTACGATGCATCGTACTCGTTTGTATATATGTACACCGTTGACTGGCCGTCGTGGGAACAATGCACTTGCTTGATGTTTTGCTCCAGATAGCTACTTACACAAACCAGGACTGAAGCAAGATTGAGTTGAAAACGGTCGAATGCAAACGGGTCGTTTAATTGTTCACACTATACTATTTCGATGTAACTGCTGTTTTGATCTGAGATTGTATACGAGGCTTATGAAAAACTTAAGATTGAATAAGGCAGATATGATTAGGAAATCAATTTGTAGTAGGAAATCAATTTGTTGTAGTTTCCCCGATTCCATGTTCCTCAATAATGATACGGCATCCAATCCACGTGAAATTTGGGACCTCTTCGCAAAATATTTTTCTTCCTTCTTTTCCCAACATAATTATGCCTTGTGAAATTCCCCATGTTGCTTCATCCTCCCTATCTTCCATTTACACCAATCCTCTTGAAATTGAATCCTTACTCGAATGTCTTGATGTCAATGTCGGTTGTGGTTCTGATGGTATCCCTAACCTATTGGCCAAATCACTGTCATCGTCCTTATGTGTTCCCTTGTCTATTATATTTAACCTCAGCCTCTCCTCCGGCTACTTCCTCTCCAGTTGGAAATCTGCTTATATTTCCCCCATCCACAAGTCTGGAGACCCAAGCTGTGTTTTCAACTACCGTCCGATTTCCCTCCTTCCTTGTTTTAGAACAGTTCTCGAAAGAGTGGTTTCTAACAGGCTCCTTCCTTGTTCCTTGTTCGTCAAAGGTAGATCCCCCACCTCTAATCTTATAACTTTTACTAACTTTGTTGCTTCTGCCTTAGATCAACGGAAACAAGTGGATGTCATATATACCGGCTTCTCAAAAGCTTTTGATTCTGTTGACCACAAAATTCTCCTTCCAAAGCTTTGAAGCTATGGGGTGTCGGGTTCTCTTTTGTCTTGGTTTTCATCCTATGTTTCTGGTCGTTCTTGTGCTGTATTTGTGCATTCGTTCATTTCTTCCCCTTTTTGTCCGCTTTCCGGTGTTCCTCAGGGCTCCATTCTCGGTCCATTATTATTCCTAGTATTTATAAATGATCTCCTTTCCTTTATCTGCTCTCCCTGCCTCTTGTTTGCTGATGACTTTAAGATTTTCAAAGTAATTGAATCTACCGACGACTGCCTCCAACTCCAAAACGATCTCTGTTCTCTGTGCGACTGGTGCTCGAAAAATTCACTTACTTTGAACATATCCAAATGTCATCAGATGTCCTGTACGTATAAAATGTCACCCTTTATTTATTCCTATACTCTGTACGACTCTTCCATTACGACTGTGAATAATTTTAAGGATCTTGTGTGCACTTTGATCCAAAGCTCAAATTTAATCTGCACATTGCCTATATAACCGCCAAGGCCTCTCGTCTGTCCGGTTTCATTCTTAAATGCTCTTCTTCGTTTACTAGCATCGCTACCTCTTTCCATTTGTTTTTTTCGCTTGTTCGTAGCATCCTGGAGTATTGTTGTCAAGTGTGGTCTCCCCGTCATAAATATCTCAGTGATGCAGTGGAACACATTCAGCGTAGATTTACTCGCTCACTGTTATTTAAATTCAACATCCCTTACTGTGGTTATAGTGATCGTCTTTCCTTATTCCAAATTCCTTCATTAGAGTCCCGACGAGTGTTCCTTGACGAGTGCTTACTTTTCAAGTTACTCCATTGCCCTATGCTCTTCGATCTTGGTTACATGCTGTGTCTACGTAACGTCAATCGATCAGATAGATCCCAATCAATGTTCTCTCTTCCCTTCGCGCGTTCTGAAGTGTATTTCAAACCATCGCTAGTGCGTATGCCCAGGAAGCATAATGCTCTTCAGCTTGGTCTTTTTCCGCTAACGTTCTGTCAATTTAAGTCGCAAATTAAAGATATAATTCTTAATGCTTCTTTTAATATTTGACTTTCTTTTTAATTTTTTTTTACTATTTTTGTACTTTCTTCGATGTTGAATTGTATATTAGCTTTAATTTGTTGAAGTTCTAATATATATATTTCTAATATTTTCATTTATTTGTTAATTTTTGATATTTTCTTCTTTTGGGTTAATTTAATTTTTCTAGTTTTGTAATTGGGCAGAAACCTGTTAAAATGGATTCAAATAAATAAATAAAAATAAATAAAAAGTGCTTAACATTAATTATTTATCTTTCTTATTTTGGGTGACATTAGTCAATTCTTTTGGTACGGCCGGGCCGACCTTGCAGCCGCTGACGAGCCGCCACTGGTCAGTCGTCAAATTACCATGCATCACCAAGCTTTTTGAAGCTATAGCTACTGAGGTGTTATCTTTTCACTCGAAAGGTATGTATCCATATGTATCATTTTCGCGTATCGTATCACCGTTGCGTATCAGTGGATATGACAAACGTATCTTCGTTGCGTATCAAAATTTGATACAAAGAAACGCAACGAACTCGATCGGTCACTTGGCGGTTTCTTGCCGTCGCATCAAAGGAATGATACGATACGAAGTGGAGTCGTGTGTGGACACGTTGCGTTGTACACTATAGATTAGTGAATAAAAGCGTTGCAGCTGCGTGTCGAGTTTTTTTGCAACGGATCGTATTGATGATACATGGAATATTGAGTATTGTAGACACCGTATCCGTTTAGTGAATGATACGCAACAGGGATACGATACGGAAGAAATGCAACATATGGATACCTACCTTAAGGCATTATTCGTGCCTTGCCAACATTGTTTTACTAAAGGTTAATCTATCACAACTAACCTTTTAGAACTTGTGAATCTAGTCATCACAACGGTCGAAGAAGTTGCCTGTGTTTACACTGACCTCACGAAGGCTTTCGATAAGTTGCATTATGGCATTTATATATATAAATTGCATCTTCTTGAATTGACTGGGTTAGATTTTATCTCATAAATCGCAAGCAAAAAGTTCGATTTCGTGGCATTCTATCCACTGACATCATTGTCACATCGGGTTTTCCACCAGGCAGTCCTTAGTCCTATTCTGTTCACTGTTTATATTAACGACCTGATCACCTTTGCTCTAGAATCCTCAATTTTACTCTACACTGACGACGCAAAGATTTCAATACAATATCATCCCCTGAAAATTGTGGGATCCTGCAACGCAATGTGCCATTTTTTCTAATTGGTGCACTCTAAACCGACTTGCACTAAATGTTGACAAATGTACATTTATTTCTCTCTTTCACAATGATCCATTAAATTCAACTACTCTTTAAATTTCACTCTACTAACACGTCTTAATAAAGTTTGTGACTTAGCAGCAATATTAAACTCTGCTTTTAATTTTAATGACTACATTGTCTCAATAATAATAAAAGCCAGGTCTGCACTTGGCTAAAGATGATCTAATTCAATGACATTTGTATGACAAAAATCCTATTCTGCTTTCTGGTTCACTAGAATATGGGTTCCTAGAATATGAGTGCTTGGTATATTATACCTATAGGCTTTATTACTATAGAAGATTATACCTATAGACAGAAACCTTTCGTTCATTGTGCACTTAAATTACTTACATTTCTTACTCGTGGCGTTTGAGCATAGATTCAACCCGGCTTCTGGTGTTTCTTAAATTTTATTATCATTGTTGCCTTCAAGTGCATATAGGCACACTTTTTAGAAACCGGAAAGTCATTTTTGGATTTTGTTTAATTTGTTTTCGTAGAAACTTTTGATGATGGCTCAGTACTGTGCCTTCGCGTGCGATAATCAGTCCGATAATACTCCTTTTGTAGTTTGCTGGGCTATTGTGAAAGAACATTTCATGATGCATGCGTAGGCCTAAATGGGTGTATTCGTGATGCGTTCAATAAGGCTTTAGGTTTGTACTGGTTTTGCAGCCACTGCAGTGCATCATCAATGGCTCATTTTGTGCCCAAAAGGCAAACTTCAAAAACGTGTCTCGAAGACGTTGCTAAAGTCTGAGAGCATAAAGACATTCGGAGAGGCGATGTCCATTTAAAATGCATTGAAGAGAATCCGACCACTTTTCATGTATCTTCAATGTCAATTCCCCTCTTTATATCCTTATTGTCAAAGTGACAATTAAACCAATATAAACAATTTGAGTCGGTACGCAAATAAAATCGTGTTTATTTTAAATTCAGATGAATTTCGTGTCGAGTCGACTAGTGCGGTTCACAAAAACGTTAGTGTAGAAGTGGAAATCGTGAGTTTTACTAGGTGAAAGTGTTCGAAAAGTGAGAAATTGCATTTAAGTTTGAAATAAAGTTTGTTGTCCCGAATTGTGGCTTTCGTTCGCAATGCTGGCCATTTGGAGTTTCTTTTCACAAGTAAGTAACAAACAAACGATGTGTTTTGCAAAATTTTGTGTATTTCGGAAACTTTTTACAAACGAATGTGTCTATTTGAACCTTTTCAAATATTGTTTACATGTTCACGCGAATTTTCCAATAGCCATTTTGATTGCTGTCAAAAAAACACAAAGCAGTAGAGTGCATTAATAGTTTCGGGGCAGACTCCGAGTGGAAACAAAATTATATAAAAATTTATTTTTATTGCACGCTTTGTGAAATATAGTTTTCTCCACATTTGCAGAAAATGAACAAGTCAGATTAATTTGGACTATTTCTCTTGGATTTCCTGACCTAATCATTAAAAAAACTTCCCGAGTTTGTTCAAATCATTTCCATCAACATGATTTTATACAAATTCAGGGAAGAAGGCTGCTGAATGCTGAAGCAATTCCAAAAGAAAATTCCAAAATTGTAAGTAAATGCATCATATGTATTAAATTTGAATAAAAATGTTTATTTTTTATTTGCAGAGCAATGAAAGTAATCACCTTGGCTAGCTTTTTACTGGAACGCCTATAAGTTCATCAGATATGATAGCAAATGAATTAATGCCGTTGGTATGAAATTTTGACTTTGTTAATTATATTCAAATACAACAAAAGTTAATTTTTCCCGTATAGTAAAACCTTATGTTTGCTAAATTTAAATATGCCATAAGGCATTTATACTATTTTTGAGTCAAATTTACAGATTTATGGCACAAATTCATAATATATTTGAGTCTAACTAATATTAATTCCTAAATTTTCGATACCTATTCATAATTTTTCGAGTGAAATTCATAATTTTTTTTAGTCAAATTCATAATTTTTCTGAATCAAATTCATAATTTTATAGTGTTGAAAATTTATGAATTTGATTTGAAAAAATATTAATTAGACTCAAAACTATTATAAATTTGTGCCATAAATCTATGTATTTGACTCAAAAATGGTATAAAACAAGTATGCTGAAAGGAAAAAAAAATATTTCGTGCCTTTTCAGCCTTGAAGTTAAAAATCAATGTACACAGCAAGTTGAAAAGAGTATAAATAAAAATATAAATTACAAAAAATTATAAATTATATTTATAAATCTGAAATAAAATTTGCCTTTTTCGGAATAACAAATTGTTTCATTGTGTTCATTGTAGTTGCTTTACAGACAGTATTCAGTAAAAACTTCCTAGATTTTATAATAACGAAATTGATATTTTGTATTATTCAATGTTTTCCCATCACTTACATCAGTACCAAGCATTGCCAAGAGGTAAGCCAGTATAAACGGATCTAATTTTTTAAACCACTTTCGTGTTAAATAGTTCTTGTTATAAGTTTGAATAAATATTTAATTAGGATATTCTACAATTTTTATGCATTACATGTATTTGTGTTCTGTTTCCATTTCTATCATGGGAAAACAGTTAATCTACAGCAAAGCAACGAATACTCTCTACTCCCTGTTTCGAGAATTCGTGCGGTGATAATAAGAAAGCTAAAAAATATCAAATAAGTAAATAAATATTAATCATTCACTTACAATATTCGAAATTTTAATATTTCAAACTATTCACACATAATATGTCCCCATCAATTTGATAAATGGGGAATTACCTACGCCCCGAAAATTTCAATCTATCATCGGGGTCGCAGGTGATGAGGAAAAGCGGCCATGCCTTCGGCCCCTCCGAATGTCTTTATGCTCTCAGGCTAAAGTTTTATCTGCTTTTGAGTAAAAGGTAAAACTTACATTAATAATATTAATTCGCTACTGGATACTGTCATGCCCGATGCCGCTACTACTTCAGATGTTTCTGTTGGCGCCGATGTTCCTTCAGTCAGTGTTACATCGCGTAATAAACAGAAGGCACGTGCACAAGTTATAAGCTCGAATCCATGCAATGGTTCTGCTAATTTACCTTTTCCATTACATAATGTAGCCGCTGTGTTTACTGAGATTGTTACTTTGGATGCCTCGATGGTTGGAACTCCGCAGCCAATTCTTACTCAAGTACACGCTCAACCGGGATCTTCTGGTACATCCCCTGAACATTTTCGGTCTCCACGTGCTTCACCAGTTCCATAGCACGATATTTCCGCTAGGAATGCTGATGTTGTTTTTAATTGCCTCATCTTCCGATTTTTTGCTATCGAATCATGGCCCGAAAATAGCTCAACCTAAACCTTCAAAAGAACTTCCTCAATCTCATCAACCTGCCCGTACTCTAGTACGTCTATTTGTTGCATCGCCACCTTTATATGTGCTTGTCTCGCGTTTTGCATATAATACTTCGGCGGAAACAATCAAGGAGTACACCGCTGCCAAACTTAGCTATTTAGATAACATAGCACCAGATAACTTGCTGAATCAAGAAATCGCATCGTTTAAAATAATGGTAACTGCTGGAACTGATGTTTTGCTTTACAAAGACTTCTGGAATTCTGTTCAAGGAATTTGTGGATATCTCTCACCCAATATTTTGTCTTGTATATTGCCTGAAATTATATTAGTACAACAGTGGCCTTGAACAAATGAATATTTTATTGAGTCTGCTTAGTGTGACATTCTACAATATGATGACTCGATTTTATCATTCATCGATCACACCACATACCTCGTGGTGAACTTGAGAGTTGCCCACAAATTCACTAAGAGGCCTTGTAGAAATTTTCAACCTACAAAACCAAAGATCTCAATAAAATAAAAACGTCATTGAAAGTCTACTACCAGAACGTCCGCGGTCTGAGGACCAAAACTAATATGATCAGTTTTAACTCTGCCCTAGCTTCAGATGACATTGTTTGCTTAGCAGAAACGTGGCTGACTGAAGATTTCCATAATAATGACCTGCTTTCTCTACATAACATCTTCCGTAAAGACAGCGACCGCGGTGCTTGCGGCAAATCAGATGGCGATGGCGTCCTAATCGGTGTAAATAAGGGACTCGATGGAATACATTGCAACTACTTTCCTTCCTTTTTTCGCCTATTGAATATATTCTTGCTCGCATTTCCTTAGCTCCATTTAAAACTTTAGTTATTGCGTTTTTATGCGGAACTCTCTTTCTACCTTAGCACTAAGTTTGCTGCTTTCTCGACTATCGTTTCTGCTAACAGCATATCACTGCATACGTCTTCTTTCCTTTCAGCGTCTTCTTTCCTTTCAGTGTGCTCCTTTTCTCAACTCAATACCTTCCCAAGTTCTAATAATAAAATCCTTGATCTTATTATGTCCAATATTCTTAAGTGCTCCGTCACGATTAATTCAGCATTTTCTCCTTATGTACTTCCTGATCTCCACCATCCTCCCCTTTTTTTAGGAATCTACCTCAATTGTCATTTACAAGGGAAAGCTGCTAAAATCTCTCGTTTCAATTTCGTAAAGCTAACTTTTCAGCCATGGCCACTGAATTATATAAAATTAATTGGTTCTTCTTCTTTCATGGTCTTGATATTGATGATGTTTTACAAACATTTTACCCACATCTTTATAATCTGATTTTGCATTTTACTCCAACCTACCGCTCGTCTAAAACAAATGATGCTGCCTCGTTTGCGGCTGAAAATGCTGCCACTCTTGAAGCAAAAGAACGCTGCCCGTAGTAAATACAAAGTTACAGGTTCTGAAAATTACCTTAATTATTACAAGAGGCTCCATTCCGAAGCAAGAAAATGTGCGAGGCTTGCTATGCAGTCTTACATCAACCACATTAATACCTCTATCCAATCTGATCAGCCTAAATCCTTCTGGTCGTACATTTTCTCTCCTTTGGTATTCCCGACTGCGATCCTATCACATGATACTATCACTTCACAAGATGTTTGCGAGCTTTTTGCTCGCAACTTTTCTTCCTTCTTTTCGCAACAAATTCTCCCTTCTTCCACTGCTTCGCTTCCCAAATTCTCTCCAACATTATCATCTTTTTGTACTAATCCTATTGAAGTATAATCCTTCATGTGCTCCCTTGATACTAGACTTGGCTGTGATCCTGATGGTATTCCGAATAGCCTAGCTGAGTCTTTATATTCTACCTTGTGTGTTCCTCTTACTATTATTTTCAATCTAGGGATTGCTTCGGTTACAGTCGCTTCCCTATAAAAAGCGGTAAACGTTTTTCCCGTACATAAAGCTGGTGATCTTGTTCCTTTCCCTCGTTTCCTGTTTCTGTAAACTGCTTGAAAGGGTGTTTTATAATAGAGTCCAACCTTCGTCCAATCTTTTCTTGTTCCAGAGCAGCAAATGGATTCATTAAAGGCAAACCTAAATTGAGCAACTTGTTTTCTTTCACCAATGTGGTTGCATCTGCCTTTGATCAGTAAAAGCAGGTAGATGTAATCTACACAGATTTCTTTAAAGATTTTGATTCTGATAATCATGATTTTCTTCTTCTGAAACTTGAAAATAATGGTATCTCTAGTCTTCTACTCTCCTTGTTCACTTTCTATGTTGTTGAACGTACCTGTGTTGTAACTGTCAATTCCTGTATCTCTGTTCCACTTTTTTCTACCTCAGGAGCTCCGCAAGGCTCAATTCTTGGACCTCAATTCTTGATGCTGCTGTTTGACCTGTCATCCTGCATACGTTCTCCTTGTCTTTTGTATGCTGATGATTTCAAGATGTGTAATCGAGACATTTGACGATTGCTATTAATTACAAAATGATCTCTTTTCGTTAAATAGCTGGTACATTGCTAACGCCCTTACTCTGAACAACGCGAAGGGTCACCAAATGTGTTATACGCAAAAAACTACTTATATTTCCTTCTCTAACTCTGTTTTACAATTCCTCTCTTAATGTTGCTGTCAATTTCAAGGAACTTGTCGTGCTTCGTAACTCAAATTCGATCAACATATAATGTATGTACATAGCTGCCAGGGCTTCTAAACTGTCTGGCTTTATCCTTAAATCATCATCAGCCTTTGTTAACCTTTCCACATGTTCGCATCTCTTCTTGTCATTTCTCCGCAGTATTCTGGAATACTGTTGTCAAGTGTAGTGTTCCCATTACCAATACCTTGCGCAATCTTTAGAACCCGTCCAACGAATGTTTACCCGCTCTTTGTTTTACAAATTCAACATCCCTTACTGTGTTTATAATCATCGTCTCTCGATATTGCAGATTCCTTCCCTTGGATCACGCAGAGTTTTCCTTGATGAGTGTCTGCTTTTTAAACTGCATTACCATTTTGTTAGTTGTGATTTATGCAGCCGGGTTTCCGTTCGGAAATCTTGTCGATCTAACATATCTTCTCTCCCTTTTAACATTCCTTTCGCGCGTACTTATGCTAACTTTTATTCGCCGTTGTAACGTATGTATAGCTAGACAACATATTGAGTTGAAACTCGGTCCTCTACCGTTGACGTTCTTTGGAGACAAAACCTTTTTAAAAATAGAGTTCTTAAGTACGATGTCAATTTTTGATCTTGCTAACTGTTTAATTTCCTTTATTTCATTAATTTTTGGTTTTTTTTCTGGTTATTTTTTTTATTAATTTTTTTTTCTTGGATTATTTGGTAAAACTCGACTTGATGCACACAGCTGTTACATGAATTTTGCCGATAGACGTCGGGCTAGTGTGTTTGGGTTTTTGTGGTTGTGTGTTTGCTTTTGGGGTTTTTTTTATCTATGTTTGTTTGTTTTTCTTAATTGTGTTGTCCTCTTGAGTATTTTTTTGCATA
Organism: Nemotelus nigrinus; assembly: GCA_947369275.1. NCBI lineage: Eukaryota > Metazoa > Arthropoda > Insecta > Diptera > Stratiomyidae > Nemotelus > Nemotelus nigrinus. Next base: position 135,065,861 of record OX376373.1, on the reverse strand, counting down.
ATTTTGTGTATTTTTCTTCAATTTTCGACCTCTTCTACCACCTATTTGCCCTCTGGTGGTAGAGTTTCCCGGCGAAGGTGCATCAATTCGAGTTTACCCGATTATTTTTTCTTTTATTTTCAATTTTATCTTCATTTGTTTTCTAATCGGTAATTGGACGTAAGTCTGTTGTGTTAGAAAATCTAACAAATAAACATATAAACAAATATATTATTATATTATTGTGTTTTTCCCTTGAAACACCTTTCGTGGATGCGATAATCTCCACATTCGTGAAATAAAACAGTTTTTTTTTACACAATTAATTATACTTTTATTAACATAAATAATTATAAACACTAATTCGCGTACACTTTACTGATTACACTATTATTAATCGCACTATTACAATTTCGCGTTTAAATGTCACACTCTATCGCTTTTTAGAAATATCCGCGCCCAGATACACTTAATTTGTTTTCCACTGTATCAGTGCACTAATTCTCACTACTAACTAACTGCTAATACCTATCGCGGCGATATTTAAGGTTCAGTTAGCGAACCTGCTTCGCGTCCGTCGCGTCCGCTCCGTTTTATGACCGGACGCATCGATGATCATTGGGAGTGCGTCGCGTCCGCTCCGTCTGTCAGATGCATAGGTGGTATGTTTCAGTGTTGCCAGAAAATTTTCGTTCATGGAGCCCAATTTGACTTTTAAAATAGCCCAAAAGAGCCCAACACTTGCCACACAATAGGTCAAGGCCAAAATTATGCCAATTTTTTTCTTATTTGATGCAAAAAATTTTTTTTTAACCGCTTCACATGGGCTATTATATATATACACTTATATAGTCGAATATACACTTATATAGTCGAAAACTATATTAATAATTTCATTTTCTGATATAGAAAACGTGTAAATTGAAGAATCTAGTATTTGTATCATATCTGGTGGTATTTTATAGTCGTTGCAACATATTTTGTTGAAATTCAAGAGAACTAGAATTTGCATCAAAAATGCCAGAAAATTTATTTGCATTTTATTTCAAATTTTAGTCTTTATTTTATTTATCATACTATAACATATATCGAATATTTTATTAGATGCAGGAAGATATAGTAATAAAAAATCGAGCTCACATATTTCTTTGAAAATTTGTTATCCAGCAGCAGATTTTACTTCATTGGCTTTTGCCCAAATTGTTTCCGTGCTCAGTGTATTTTGATCATTTGCTCATACTTATGAGTTTTACAAGCACATATTTAAACTTCAATCTTCTTGCTGACTGCTTTAGGCAGAGGGTCAAGTAATAGACTACAAATAAAGTTTAGGTTCAACCAAAATTTAAAACAAGAAGTGAAGAGATTTCCGTTCAAGATTGAGGAAATCAGTTGCGAATTCAACTTTATATATTTTTAGCAGTTGAAACCTGGGCTGGTCAGTGGAGCCCAAAAAGTCGCCAGTAGCCCAAAATTAAATTTCGTCGCCAAATGCAACGGAAAGATAGCCCGATTGGCGAGAAATCGCCCAATATGGCAACAGTGGTCTGTTTAGTTATTTTCGTGATGTAGAATTCATATTCGAACGCGGGAGTTGTTTGAACTGTTTTGTAATTTGTTGGTTCAGTTCGTGCGTGCGTTGCAATTAAGATACGATGGATATATGTTCCCACATTAGCATTCAGGAATCCACTTTTTTACCTATGTCCAATAATTATAGTCCTTGTTGTGGGAATTGATACTCCGTTTTAATCTTTAATCATTACTGTTTATTTAACAATAGATACAATATAAAACTGGTGCGCTTGATCCGGATCGAGTTCGAAATGAGGAACGAAGAATGAGGAATGAGAAAGATTGCCGCCTGCGTGCCACTTATGAAGGTCATAAGTGCTGACCACGCAGGCGTAAGCTCTTCATCATCCAGACACACATAAATGCCTCGTCAGCAATTGTGTGTCCGGACGGAGCTCGATTTTCTGTCCAGACGTGCACAAATGCCTCGTCAGCACTTGTGCGTCTGTACAGAGCTCGAAGCAGAAACATAAACACAAATGCCTCGTCGGCACTTGTGTACATGTACAGAGCTCGAATCGTAGATATGAGCTCGAGTCGCACATTGTAAACATGCGATGGATCATGACATTCCGACCGGGACGATAGCTATGCGTATCAGATTACGTGCAAAGCTATCGCGACGGGAGGAATGCCACGCTCGCACTTATGCTGGCGCGGTCGTTTAGTTGTGGACAATGTAACGATACATTGCCGCCACAAATTATATCTAATCATAAAACCTTACCTAGAAAAAAATGGTTTGTTATAAAGATCAAAAAGGATATTTGCCAGTAATTTCATTCAGCGATATAGCAGTTGCTAAACGTATGAAAGAAGCGATTTTTCATAGTAATTGCTCAGTATTTATTGCATATTCAGAAATTTGCTATCTACTCCAAACGAATTATTTTGACAGTCCTACGTAGACACTGTTATCTTACAAGAATATTGCTAAATATTTATTTATCAGGAAGTATTCATCCACCAGAGAAAAAAGAGATGGCCTTTAAAATTAATGCAATGGCTTCATAGCCTAATTAATTTAGTATGCCATAGTAACGTAAACGTTTGTTTATATTTCTACTCGGGTGTTTGGTTTCGGAATCAATCAGACTTTCGAATAAATTACAGCTACTACTATTTTTGTCACGTTATTTTCAAACTTGCTATTTCCGAAAAGTTCTCACTGAAGCAACAGTTGCGGAGATAAATGAAATCAATTTAATCGGTTCAACAAATATTGACGGTTTTTTGAACCATCGATAAATTAACATTATTACATCAGTAAGATTTATAGCTATAAAGTACGCTAAGTAACAAGTTCTACAGCATCAACATTCGATTATATAAATATTTCAGGAAAAGGAATTATCTATTCCACGAAACATTTTGAATATTTATTCACCTTGAAAAATTCTTAGCTGACAGAATGCCTTGCAAAACACTCACCACTCATTCTAAACTCACCTTTCTCTCTCTCTCGATGCATCCGAAGATGAAATTTGATCATCTCTTGCGCTTCACTCCGTCCGACGCACCGGTTGGATAAAGGTTCAGTTAGCGAACGTGCGTCGCGTCCGTCGCGTCCGCTACGACTGAGTTGAATTTCTCAGCTTCCATATACTTTACATTGGAAGACGGAGCGATAGTTATCCAACCGGTGCGTCGGACGCGACGGAGCGCAAGAGATGATCAAATTTCATCTTCGGACGCATCGAGAGAGAGAAAGGTGAGTTTAGAATGAGTGGTGAGTGTTTTGCAAGGCATTCTGTCAGCTATGAATTTTTCAAGGTGAATATATTTTCAAAATGTTTTGTGGAATAGATAAATCATTTTCCTGAAATATTTAATTAATTGAATGTTGATGCTGTAGAACTTGTTAATTAGCGTATTTTATAGTTATAAATATATCTGGTAAAATAATGTTAATTTACCGATGGTTCAAAAAACAGTCAACCTTTGTTGAACCGATTAAATTGATGTCTGCATTGAATTAGCTTATCTTTCATTTATATTCGCAACTGTTGCGCTTAAAATTTTATTGATAATTTTCCAAACATAGAATGCTTGAAAATAGCGTGACAAAAATAATAGTAGTTGTAATTTGTGACAATTCAAAAGTTTGATTGATTCTGAAACCAAACACCCGAGTGGAAATGTAAAAAAGCGTTTACGTTATTATGCTTTACTTAATCAGTTAGAATATGCAGCCATGATATTAATTAATATCCTTCATACGAATGTATGTCGATTTAAAATAACCATTTATTTCCCGATCGACGTTCGTCGGACGTACCGACCACCTTCTTTTCCTATTAATTTTCTTGTATTTTATATACAGCATAAATAACATGCTTAACATTGCAAAAAACTCTCGCATTCTACAATTGTTTACACATCACGACAATAATTTAATTCAACACCTTCAACTTCGACACACAGAAAGCACGCACGAACTGAACAGACAAATTACAAAACAGTTCAAACAACTCCCGCGTTCGAATATGAATTTTTCACCAGGAAAATAAAAACTGACCACCTTTGCCTTTGACAGACGGAGCGGACGCGACGCACTCTCAAAGATCATCGATGCGTCCGGTCATAAAACGCAGCGGACGCGACGGACGCGACGCACGTTCGCTAACTGAACCTTAACTATCGCTCCGTCTTCCAATGCAAAGTATATGGAACTTTTTGTATTCAACTCAAACGGAGTGGACGCGACCGAGGTTCGCTAACTGAGCCTTTATTGAGCCTTTACGCTCCATTATCTAGTGTGGTGAATTTTTTGAAAGGTGTCTAGGCTATTTTGGATTTGTGTTGACGGCTCTTGATTTGGCTTCGAGAAGGCTACTGTGAATGTCTGTCACCATATGAGACGGAACTGGGTCTTGGGTTCTCAAAGATTCTCGATCCAGCTTCTATAGGGCTATTGTGTTTTTTTCGTGTTATCTATAGATTGTTTTCGTTCTTCGTTCTTTCGTTCAATCAGCTAATATAAGAATTAATTGATTATAGACATAGCCAAATGCTGTGACCTATTCGGTTCCTTAGTGATTTGACGTATAGTAATCATCTTGTTGGTGAAAAAGCTAATAAATAAATAAATAATAATTAAATAATAAATAGATTAACAACAAATTGCAAAATTATATTAACTGAAAAAAAAATTCAGCATCCAGTCCATGCAGGCTTCGACCAACATCCGAACCAGGTATGTTTAGTTGGGCTTTGTATTACTTGAATATTATATGTATTTGAATTAATTTATTTTAAATTTAGCTACCTTTATTATATGCACTCTTCCTAAAATATAATTTTTTTGTTTTTGACTATTTTGAATCGTTCTTTTCTTGGTTTCTTTTATTTACTTGAAAGGTATCATAAGTTGGTAGGTTTATTCTTTTATGTTGTTTAGTGTCCTATGTTGCGTGATATGGCCATGACCCGTCCCTCAAAACACTCACTACTTATTGTCACGCGAGAGTAACGGGTTGGGCTAGAAACGTCTTTTATTCATTTAAAAAAGAGTGGATTCACATCTAATCACTCAATATATATCAGTGAAATGTAATTTTATTTAAAAAAATCGCCAATTTTCGAAATGAATATTCACTTAAATACCGTAGTAACGATGGCATAAGCACAATATATCATTTAAAAACTCATGATTTCAATAACGAAACACTATCAACCAGTAATCTTTAACTCTTTATACTGGTTGCTTTTAACACCTAATCTTGAATACAAACTACCAACCACAACTACAATTCTATAGGAAAATTCAAAGTCGTTTACCTTACTAACAAAATACGCTGTCTGATAGTTTGAAATTTTTATGTTCGATTATGAGTTTCAAAGCGTAACGTATCAGAAACTTGGATGTTTCTATATTACACCATTTTGTATTTGTTATACATTTTCCTTCCAGCTCGACTTTGACGTAGGGACGCCCATATTAACGATCCTACTTCCCCAATTGTTGCTCATGAATATTACAATCCGACTGTTCGATTTGCGACAACGTAACAATGCAACACAAACATCCAATGCAGCGTGCATCTATTAATCATAGTATGTTTATTGTAATATAGTAAATATGTATAACAATCAGCGAAAGTACCTAGATATTTGTCTCAATTCTCATGTAATATTCATGATCATTCGCTTGCATCGTAGTAAATGCATGTGTTTAACATAGTTATTATCTTAATTTGTTTTTACCACAATCAGTTGTGTATGGTGAATAATCTTTATGAAATAATTGCAAATTCTGTTAATGCTTGTTAGTGTGATATATATATTATGCGAAATATTTTTTATGAGAATAATATAATTGTGTAAAAATACTTGTTTCGACTCGTACAAAAAGTATTTAAACGATCCGGATTTGATGAAAAGGTGCTAATTATAGCTGGAACATTAATAACCATGGGCCGTCATAGTGTTAATAGAATAACAGGTCTTTCCGTGCTTGATCAACAACATGCTTGAAGCGTCAATTGATTGATATTAGCCGCAAAATTAAAAAAAATTGTTGTAGAGAATAGACGAAAATAATATCTAATAGCTATAAGATGATTAATCGGAGATCAAGAAGCTTTAAAAACTGATTGAATGTTTTGAAGTAAGTTTTAATGCGGAAACTGTAGCAGAAAAACAAATTTAATCGATAGTTTAATTCAATTCGATAAAATTTTGTTCAAATCGAAGTAATCTAGAAATAATGCATTATCATGCTCGGAGGCTCATTTTTCATACCTTGTTATTGATGATTAAGACCGCTGTGTAGCAACAATTACATTCTACCATATTTTCAAATTTCATGAATTTACGATTTGTTTAGTTTGTTGCTAGGTTCGGTTCATGGTTTGGTAATAAATGTCACAATTCTGAGACGAAATAGATATGCGTAAGTAGGTTACCTAGACGATTCGTGCCACAACAAAAACTCTCTACAATTTCAATAATCATCAAATGATTTAGTTACTATCCAATTTCATTGAACATTTCATTTTCTCTTTTTCTTTTCTTACAAACTCACATTCAAAGAAAACCATTTTAGTCATGATCATTTGAAAAATGCACATATTAATCGTAACTATATCGCAGAATTAATTTGCCGAAACCAAAAGCGAATATTGTTGCGATAGCAACAATTTGAAATACAAGTAACTGTGATTTAAAAGCTTATTTGATTGATAATGACCGTCATGGTCATCATTTTACTCCTAAATAAGCCATTGTATCACATTAATAAAATAACAACTGCATGTATACTATAACGGATCTGTAGTGCTTTTAAATGTTCAACCATTTGTATATGTGAATATGTTTTTTTACTAAAAAATAATGATGTTTTATATATTCAGAAACAGATAAAAATGCATAAAAAATCCATTTACGGAAACGCTAAGATATAATTTAAAGAGCATTCGAATGAAATTTTGCATGCACCCTCGCTATTGTACCCATTTTTATGTACGTATGCATCAACATGGAAATTAGTTTTGCTGTAACCAATTTCCTGATAAGGTTGATGGGAGACAACAAAAATGTTTATCCAATTTGAGAGTGAAGAAAGTAAAACACTATATTAATCAGCTTGAAATATGGTTGTGAATATTGTGAAATATTTGCAAATATGAGTCATTTTGATCGACGAGTCGATTAGTGTGGAGTAGCAAAGTATGCGAATCGTGAGTTTTTGTAAGCAAATAATACATTTCTGGGGTACTTTTCATTGCAATCAAATAATTTAATAAAATTTCTCGCCAATTATGTTTTTTAGAATAACTTATGCAGTTTTCAATCGCATAAAATAAATACTTGTTTACATTTACAAGAGTTTTTGTATACTTTAAATGAAAGCTTACTGTCACACTTGTCAAATACAAATGTTACCAGATGTAACAAATACTAGAAGTAGGATTTTTATTTTATTGTAAAAATACGTAATAATATATGTACATCCAAGATTTTTACTAAATATTTATTAGTACGCCGCAAAATAAATATAGCTGATCAGAGCTTCAGACGAATGGACATCTTCCCAGACGATAGCGGTGATGCAAGTGAAATAACAATAATGTCGAGAGTATGAACTCTTGTAGGATTACTTGATTTCTTATTCCACATTTTTTTTGGAGCGAATGGTATTGAGTTTTTGATAGTTCATATCAATTAAAATAATTAGCTGCAGTGATAAACTCCACAAAATTTCTTTTCTTTCTGTCAGGAAAAATAAAATCGAATAAGTATGATTGAAAAATTAACGCTGACAGCTGATTTTTCATTTGCTGAGTCGAAATATTCTTCGAACATACTTCAAAATGAATCTAATCTGACTCTTATCGTCTGGATTTTAAATCAAAACTTGATATATGAATTCTGAGATGAATAATGTCTAATACACAAATGCTGTCAACCGTGTGGGAATGAAATGAATTGCATGTTGAGTTAGGCACAGGTTTCCCTGGCCGACATAAGGTTACGCAAAAACCTATTGGTCTGTAGCGTTACCAGACAAGGTTTAGTCCAAGTGGCTATCGAAGGCCCCGGACCTTTTCATATGCTACGCTGGATCGTTTTTTTGATTGAATACATGTTGATTTGAAAGCTATTAATTACCTAGGTTAGGTTAGTGAAGAGAGTTGCCGGAAACGCGGCTAGCATTAGGCCGCCGGTTTGGGCCCATTTGCAACCCTCCGCTGGCTTGTTAGAGTTACCAAGTAACCGCTTCACCAAACTGAATTAGTTGACTGAATGTGACGGCACTGGCCACCTCAGCTAACTCTTGAATGTGGTAAGAACCAAAAATCTTGAGGCGTTTATTATTTAGGACCGAACAATGACAGAAAGTGTGCTCAATGGTGTTCTCTTCCATCTCGCGCCTCTTGCATAAATTGCTGGATCTCAGTCCCATTCTGTACGCATGAGATGCGGTAAGGCATTGCCCTGTGAGCAAGCTGACCGTGGCTCTCAAGCAGTTTCCGCTGAGCTTGAGCAGTTTTCTGCTTTTGTTTAGATCAGGTGATGGCCATAATGTCCTGGCCACCTTGCAGTCCACTGTGTTTTCCCATTCGGACTTTAGTTTGGCCCATATGGTGGCATTGTGGTGTCAGCAATTGACCGTGGTACAGTGATGCAGGGGCTATTACGAGCTCCTGAATCTTCCCTCGCTAATTCAACGGCTTTTTTGTCGCACTATGCCCTGCCACCTACATAATCCAGATAGGAATATACCTTGCATTTTCATCGAGACCCACTCTGCAAGCGTTAACAGTTTTTGAAGAACATCTGCAAGACGCAAGAGTGAGAATGGCTGCCCTGCTGGTGACGCAAATCGTCATTGGTTTGGTTGATAGTCCGCTAATGGACCCAAATGCCATGTGTATAGCATATACTTCAGACTGAAAGACGGTAGCATGATCCGGCAGTCGACACCACGGGTTTAGGCTTCAATCTGTAGAAAACACGCCCGAGCCGACTCCTGTGTCCGTCTTTGACCCGTCCGTGTAAATCCAGCCGCCCCCATTGGTGGTAGCTCCTTTTTTCTCCTTTTTTTGGGTATCTTGTCCAGGAAATTCCTGCCAAGATGTATTATTTTGCTCATGTGGTCCGTGTCTTCTGCAACGAGCCCAAATCTTTCAAATCTGGCCCCACTGATTTGAACTATTCCACATGCCCGAACTTTTAGCGCGTATCGCCGCTAAGCTCGCGCTTCTAAAGATGAATCGATTTAGGAGCATAATTCCCAAAGTCATTTCCAGCCCAGCCGTTGGGGCGATTCTTAAAGCGCCCGTAATACATATGTAAGCTAATCTTTGCAGTATTTTTAGCTCGTTGATATTAGTTTTACTCTCCGCTGCCTCCCACCACACGATCACGCCATACACCAAAATCGGCCTCACTACAAATGTGAATATGTAATAGGCCGCCCAAGGTTTAAGAAATCATTGGAGTAGGCAGATTGGCACGCGAAAAGTGCTGCGCAAGCCTTACCTGTTTTGTGTTACCTTGTTGCGCAAGCCTTCACGTTTGGCCTCCAGTTCAGTTTCCTGTCTGGGCCCAAATATATAAGGCCCAAATATTTAACACTATCAGCAAGTTTCAATCGTATTCCGTTGAGGTTAGGCGTTGCAAAAGCCGGTACCCTGTGTTTCCTTGTGAAGAGTAAAAGTTCGGTTTTTGTTGAGTTTGCCCTAAGACCGACTTTTCTGGTCCAGTACCGATTGCATAAGGTCCGACAAAGTTTGTGGGAACGCACCCCTCACAAGCATCACAATGTCATCGGTAAATGCCACCACCTCAAAGCCACTGGCCCTTAAATTCTCCAGTATTTCGTTGACTGTCAGGATCTTGAAAAGGGGTGATATAATCCATACTTGTGGTGTTCCGATTCCATCTATTCTTTCCGCTTTGGCCTCCAAAATGGTAGTCTCAATCTGCCTGTTTTTGAGCAAGTCCGATGCCCAGGTCGCCAGAGTTTTACCCACTCCATATCGAACCAAAGCATCGATGATACTCGCAACAATGAATGCCCCCTTAACGTCTAAGAAGGCTGCCAACGTGAATTCCTTTTGCTGTAAAGATTTTTCTATTGTACCGACAACTTTGTGTAATGCCGTATCTACTGACCTGCCCGCTAGATACGCATGCTGATCAACACAGGCTCTCGCGACATCAATCGAGCTCTTGATGTGCAGATCAATAAACCTCTCTAGTGTTTTGAGCAGAAACGATGGTTTAATAATGATCTAATGACTAAATGGTCTAAAGTCCTTCACGTAATGATGATTCAACCTATCAGGCTCCGGAATGAAGACCACCCTAGCTTTTGCCCATTACTCGGGTACTACCCCGAGGCGGAGGCATGCGGTAAAAATACGCTACAGGATGGGGATGACGGTTTTATCTGGTTTTTGAAGCATGATGAGCTATGTCTCATCAATCCCTGTAGCTTTGTGAAATCGGAATGTGCCTATAGCCCATTCAATCTTGACCTCATCTACCACTTCCTGCATCAGCTGGTCAGACGGCCGGTGGGTTGCTCGAAGTACATCACCACGTAGTGCCGCGCAAGCCGATTCCGAGAAAAGAGTTTCTAGTAGCATGTCCAGGCATTTTTTCGAGTCCTCCACCCAATCCCCGTTTTCGCTTCGCAGAAACGTAGGTACGCCGCGGGTTACGCTTACGACCTTCCTGATTCTGACAGCCTCTGTACTTCCTTCAATGTTTTCAATAATTGCTTGTATCAATCCCAGTCTTCTACGTTTCCGGAACGCTTTGCATTGTTAACCGCTCTTCGTGTGCGCATCTAGCCTCTGTAAGTTCGCCATTCCACCATAAGGCAGCGTTTTTCCTTAAGGGCTTTTTTGGACACACGTCTTTTAAATCTGAGACTAAGTTTCCTGTTAATCAGTTCACCTGCTCGTTAAGTCGTGCTGGACTCGTCAGATCCAGATTGTCTAGTGCCCTGAGGTGTCTATTTATTTTCCTGGAGTAAACTTCTCATTGTACTGTTCTCGGGTTCCGTATTTTTTAGGTCAGCCACTGGTGGTTGCAGAACGATGGCTGGTTAGAAACCTGCCAGCTGTAGACACTTTCCATTTTTCTTGGAATTGCCAGGGTAATATCAATTACTTCAGCCCTGTTCCTAAGTGAGGCTAGACTTAAGTGACCTAAGTGAGGCTAGACTTAAATTTCCAAATCGGATTTTAGGTGAACGATAAGGTGAAAAGCTCCAGATATGTCAGTTTGTATATAACTTTGAAGAAGCGCTCTCCGCGGTGAACAATTGCAATTTACTTTGTTGTAATATATCTGTTGAGCCAAAGGAACTATGTCTGGCGAGTTCACTGGCTTGAGATCCAATGGAGTGGTATCCACAGCCCATCTTCGACGAGCTAGCTTGGGCCCAAAGGGGTCTATCAAGATTCTGTCCTGCCTAGATCGGGAGGATAACAATGCATATTAAACATTTTCATTTTCAAGAAAATATTTTTCTTTTGTTTTAAATTTTTCGGTAAGTTTTAGGCATTCTCAAATCCAAAAGAAAAATATCAATGATAGAGAAAAAAATCTACTTACCAGTTGACTCACTAAAAAAAGAACCATCTACAAGCCCACGAAGTTCCGAGTCGAGACCCGCCTAAGCACTGCTTTAACCCGGTCGTGCTGACTCACCTATCGGTAACAACGGACTTCAGAAAACTAAAAGTAAGGCAACATGATTTTAATCATCCTTTTATTGAACTGAATACATGATTACTTTTAAACATTTTGAACTGAAGTCCTTTAATCTTAAGTTGAATTATTGTGATATTTCCTTTTGATTACGAGCAAAAATCATGTATTCATTACTTTTAAGTTTAAGGTTTCAGACATTTAATGTACTGATTTCAAGCAACAAATTATTCTTTCATAATTTCACAATAAATCATTCTTTCATAATAAATGTAAAGAATTTCAATTTTCATCGATTTTGCTATTGAAACGACATTTGCACAATTCGATTTTCAAATTCAAACACCAAATATCAGTTTTTATGTCGAAAGAATGAGCTGCACATACTAAATTGGCGTGAAATCAGTGGTGACATGTGTCAATGCCACCTGTATTTTCAAAGCGAAAGTAACTTTCAAGCAACGATTCACGCTAGGAAGTGAGTACAACTCTTGTTTAATTTCGAGCTAAATTTTTGCCGAACCAAATTTCACGTGAAATTTTCATACATAATTTCACGTGATATCGAAGACAATAGCAGCCTTTACTCTACAAAACAGCCCCTGCCAACCATTTGCTGCTTTCATAATTCTCAAAATAAGTAAGTTCCCCTCAGCAACATTGTATACTATGAAGTACAATAAGAATATTTTTTCTTCTTTGAAATGATTTTAATAGTTATTCAACACTATTCATTCAATTTACTGCTACCTTTTTTCACCAAAAACCCCAACAATCTTTAACGATCGTAACCATACATTTTTCGCCCATTCACACTGACAACTGAAAATTATACAATTGTTGTCAAGAGGAAACAATTCATTCAATTGATTCTATAAAACAAAGCAATGTTACGTTTTACTCTCAATTCGCGTATACATTTTTTGAGACCTATTTATCTCTCCGCAATTCAGTTAGTTCGAAGCACAGTGTTTGGTTTAAGTGCATTGCTCGGCAATAGTTTATAAGTGGATCTCGTTGTACAATCACGAATAGTTTACATAAAACCACCAAATGATCGATATCAGTGTTTATTGCTTCTGTTTCGATTCAACAGAACAAATGTGTGTGTGCAATCAATTAATCAAATTCAAAATCACCTCCAAGGAGAGGCGAACCACGGATCTCGACAAAAAGCTGAGATAAATCTGAACGTACGAATATCTTGATTGATTGGTGTTGTGTCATTTATCTGTCAATTGCGATTGAAAGCAATCACAACTACAAATGATTCGTACAGTATCAAATGTTTTTGCAATCCAATATGTATCTTATCCAAAGACAAAAAAACGCACTGTCCATCTAATTAATTTGAATCCTTTTGAAGAAAGCAATCAAATAATTAAAGATTGCAACTGATCCGTTCGATATCAAACTTTGGTGTCTGTTGCAGCCGAACAATCTTATCACCAACGTCGATCGATTTTATTATTTTTTTGCTTATCCAGTTGCCATGATTGCCAGTATAATATGGAGAAGTCACGTCCTTTCTAATGCAAAAATTCACTGAAACTTTAGAAAGGGCGGAAAAGTCGAACAGCATTGAATGCTAGTCAACGAAATCCATTCAATATGACAATGTGCACTGTTGTACCTGAGGCTTACAGTTTAACTAAATATGGGCATTTTGTCGGATGTTTTGTATGTGAATATAGTTTGAATCAGACGGTAATGATGTTTTTGAATAGGTTTTTGTTTTTACGATCGAATGGTTGTTTATACTCTCCTATCTTTAAGTTTGGATGAGTTTCGTGGTGGTTAATGAGACCGATCGAAATGGTATCGATTTTATTGAGTTTATAGTCAGTGGCGTGAGTTTAGATGAAAGTGAGGTAGATTGTTTTTAGGAGTGAGCTTGCAATGGCTACTACCAGTAACATTGATATGGATCGATTAATTTGAAGTATATGAATGAATGAATTCAATATTCGCGTCGCCGATCTCGTCGATGGAGGCACCGTCCTACACTGCCACATTTGAATTGGAATCGAAACGTGATTCAGCGTGGGTAATAATAATTACACCATATGCCAAATGCCGACGATGACGTAAATTAATTAAGGCAACTGTTTCGATAGATCTTGTAAGAAAATAAATCATACACAAAATCTCGTAAAAAAACATTCATCTTAATTTCTGTTAGAAAACAAAGCTATTGTCGGAGTTTTGATATCGAACTATCAAATCACATAGCACCTGCAAGCAATGAACTAAAATCTAGAGGTGGTAGCTTTGTTGTTTGCATTGAAATTAACTATTTGATGTAGTTTTATGAGATCTTCGCCGAAAAATAAACAGTTCAACGCCTTTAATAGTCGCTAGTAATTGTGGGAAATGTTGCTGGTTTTGAATTGGTGAACCAATTATAAAATTACTTTTAACATAAGCATTATCACACATTTAATGTTGGTATTCGCCGAAATTCATTTGCCATATAACTGTATGGAGAAAGAGTTGCATATTTCACTTGACTATCGAATTTCTGAATCGTTTTGACGACAAAGTTGGTAAAAACCCAATTTCTATATATGCATTCGAATTACACGCTCTTTTCAACCACAGCATTAATTTGCAATCCAATACCGCATTAGCCGAATCTAACGAAATGGCCTTTCATAATTTATGACAATCCATTTAGACATTTCTGCCACTAAAAGCTTTCTTCGTACAGACGCAAAAATTTTGTTTATATTATAATTGGATCCAGTGAATATGCATATATTCTTCTGTTTCATTGATTAAATAGTAACTGCTCAAAATTCAAATTAACTAAACACTTTCGATCAGTACAATAGCATTAGGCAAATACCATCATCATCACCAAAATATTAATGAGACTGATGATCTAAAACTGCCAATTCCATGTAAACATTATTGATCATTACTGAAATGATTTGGCGCTTGACGTTTTTTTCGCAACTCACTTTATTGGTTTGAAGTTTTTTGTTGTTGTTCTGCTACGCTGTCAAAATGATTTGTCAGTAATTGGAGTACAAGGAAATTTAAATGACTAATTTTTATAGAGTGCTGCTACTGCTTTCACTGAATCAGATGTTTTGATTGAAAAAAGCCATGGGTGTGGTAGATGAAATTTGTTTTGTTTTTCGATGTGCTACAATTTTAAAAGCATGTCATTAATATTTCGTTAAAAAAATATTTTGATAGCGATCATACGGCAGAGAAATTAAATTACATATGCTGTAATGATTTTGTTGCATAAATCTCAATTTAGGTTTATATCAAACTCGCATGTATAGGATAAACATTCAAATTCCAATTCTTTATTTGTTTTCTGTTTATGACTGAAGCTATATATTGTAGACAACGTGACTAGCTCTTACAGCTACAATATGTTTATTCAGATTAAGAAAGAGAAAAGAAACGAATAATTTTTTTTGAATGATACATTAGTGAGAAGAAAATTGGCAAAAAACCCCTCATGATTAATTAAGTAACTAAGACTAAAAGACTAAACTAAGAGTTGCTAGGTGTAAAAATTGGAAAACATCAATAAATACTATAAATATAACAAACAATAATCAGATTTGATATACATACATAGCAGTGGCGAGGGGTGAAATATCGATGGAGGGAAGCCGAATAGCTATCCACCATTTTATATATAATAGTGATGTTTGGCATGCTGATGTTTGTCATACTTACTAATCTCTATTTAATTCTTGTCACGCTTACAGATAGTATAAAAAATCATAATTCAAAAATAAAGTATAATATTAACAGGTTTTAATAATTCATACAGGTTTTATAGGGCTACCTTCAATATACATGAAACCGTTTTCTTTGATATAAATAATGAGTATAAAAAAAGACCTTGAAAAATCGCCGTTCTGAGCACGTAGAACGCTAAATGGAAAAATAAAAGTTATTATTCATCCATTAAATTTTGAAAATATCTTGGAAATAAAAAAGTTGAAATGTAAAATTTGGCGAAAAAAATGTTAACCCTTAAGATAAGGATATATAGAAAATGCTTAACATAAAAGTACAAACAAAACTGTTCTGCGAAATTTACAATTTACAATTACAATGTTTTTAAGTGCCAACGTATATACATACTTTAAGCAAGCATATTAAAAGTATCAAACTTCAGATTTTCCATGTCAAATAGTTTTATGGAGAAATTATTATTTTATTTTCTGCCTCGTGATTTTTATTAAATATTATCTAGTCAGAAAGATACAAAATAATGTTAATCATAACATATATCATAAAAGAGTTTATCGCAAAACAGGAATTCACTTCTAAAAAACTAATATAAGACAAATTTTAGTTTTTAAATACCGAGAAAATTTTGTCGTCATACTCATATCTCAAATATATTATCTTCACCTGCTGCTTATTCTGTGAGCACAATGCCTTCTAGAAGTACGGGCCGTAATGCAGAATGATGACGTCAGAGCATCGGGAAAAATGTCGCGAAAAACACACGTAGTCTTATAGGACGTCCGCAGGAAAATGTTAGTTGTACGGGGTGCGTTAAACTGAGTGAAACGAAAGCAAAGTGGTATATGCGGAACAGTGCTAGTGAGCAGCTAAAACACAAATTAATGCCGTGCGTGCGGTATAATTGGAAAAATTTGCTACGAAATGTTTATCAGTTGTTGTTAGGTCACAGCGTAATAACAACCAGCGTACCAACTTATTCCACTTTCCCAAAAAAACACTTTGACCTTGAAATTGCGCCTCCATTTACGCAATGCATTATCTGTCAAAGCAGCCTGAGATTATGTTGATATATTTTGCGAGAGTGGGCCGTATGTGAGCAGCAAAAAATCTAGCTTGAGTATGTAGTTGCCGAATTGTATATTGCATCTCTTTCTGTTCCATGCGATTTCTTCCAACTTTCCAGGCTGACCAACAATACAATTTCAGGTGAGATCACTGGATTTTTGGGCCGTATACATATACGGAGTTGGTACGCTGGTTAGGAACTAGCTTCTTACGCTGTGGTTACGTTATGTGGTGTTTCGTGTCGATTTGCTGTTGATACAATTGATTGACACAAAATGCAAGTTATGACTAAATATTATTACTATAACGCGTTTTATTCATATTTTAGCCAAAAAAACCGCAAGTGAAATCTCCGTGTACATCGGCACTGCCTCGTGGAAATGTCAAAATTTCCTAAACTCTTTACGTCACAGCCCGTACTTCTAGAAGGCATTGGTGAGCAATACAACTCCCTACCGAAAGTAATCCTCATATGAAATTAGCACAACGGCAATACTGAATGAACTGATCGAAACTTTCTTCCATTCTCGAACCATTATAAGCCAATCCGTCACGGCTCATTTTCCACCTATTGAAGCGAGACGTTGCTAGCATTTCAGCGAGGAACAAAAAAAGACAAATACAAGACAATACACATTTGGCCAAGGCCTCTGGTTATTCACGAATAAGAATTTGAAAGCCGGAAAATTTCGGCTTATGAATGGAGATTTTTATGTCATCTTATCATAGAGAAAATAGCATGATATTTAGTCAATTGAAATGTTATGTACGTTGTAATAGCCCGTCCAGACTACAGATACTTTAGTATCCGGATACATAAGTATTGCCCACACTGCAGCGACATATGTACAATTAGCGCATACTTTTCATTGATTTTCATGGCAAGGGTAAAATGTATCTGCAGATGTCGCTGCAGTGTGGACAATACTTATGTATCCGGATACTTAAGTGTCTGTAGTCTGGACGGGCTATAAGATGCATACATGTTGGGATGCTTTCAAAAGAGAAGCCGGAAGGAATCGGGTTATATGGACGCTTCGCCACTGATACATAGTATTTTTAAGCCAAGTGGCTCAGAATGAAGAGAACTTAGTATACGGAAAACTTTCGGACTAGAGGATTATTTGATTTGAAACAACAGTCAAGAAAGCGGCTTCTGATTGTTGAATATTGGGTTTCTTGTGTAAAACGGTAGGTTGTTAGTCATTTTAAAAATATTGTTTTCATTTGTTTGATATTGTTTTCATTTGTTTGATATTGTTTTCATTTGTTTTATATTTAACGGCAATGCCTTATGTACGGATTGGCAGAAACATGGATTTGTAAAGGATAACTTCATTTGCTGTAGATAGTGAGGAGTATCTATTCATAAGTGATGAAAGCAGTTTCATAAGAATATTGCATTTCTTAATTGATTTATCGATATGCGCTCTAAATTTCACTTTTTTCTATCCAGATGGATCCCTAAGTATTTTATGGTTTATGTATTCCAATCAGTGTCAGTTCCCTTTAAGTTTAAGAGCCTCATAGAAGGTATTCTTGCTTGCGCTTACGAGTAAATATAGATTCTATTTCGTTTGAATTAATTTTTATTTTCAACGATCGAAATAATTTTGAGTTGTTCGAAACCACTTTTCCAAATTTGTTTAGGTTAGTTTTTAGGATCCGCTAGAAAGAGTGATTTTCAAAGATTTTCAAAAAAAATGTGAATATGTGAATTTCGTTTCAGATTTAATATGGCTGAAATGTTTATGAAAACACTTTTTCATACTCAAGGCCGAATCATCAGGTCATGTATTTAACAAATAAAAAATTATGACAAACATTTTTCAGTGCATAAGCTGTCAAATTGCCTAATAACCGCTATTAGTTCTGCACCATATAAAACCCATTGTTTCAATCCGAGAACTGCCTTGGTAATTATAAAAATTTCGAAAATTTGAAATCATTCGAAAATTTGGTGGTAGCATCTTTTAGTACAAAAATTACTGGTGCTGTGAGTTTTTACCCTTTACATCGGGCAGGAAACTATTCTTTATTGTTTGAGATATTATTTTATTCCAAGCGCTGTTAATGAAATATAAGGCCTCTAGTACGTCGATACTTTTAGAAAGTTTTTTTTTGTGGTTGTACCACCTCCGTTTTTTAACAAAATATATCTTAAGATCAAATTTCTCTTATCTAAATCTAGTAAGTACATTTCATGGCAATGATTTACAGCAAATAGCTTCGACTTATAAACAAAATAGTACTTATGGTTAGATGTTATCTTTACCAATAGTTACGATGATGTAGTAGTTAATTTAACTGGTGACCCAGAACATCCATTTTTCAATTCTTTCCACCATTCCGCTTTCATAGTTGAGCTATCTATGTCTGATTTAAAAACTTCCCATTCATACAATAATTCTATTGTTTATGATTTTCGAAATGCTGATTATGGAGCATTAACATTCATTTGAACAATATTGACTGGACTAGTACTCTATCAACGTTACAATTGGACGAGGCAGTTGCTTTATTTTATCAGATGATTTTTGAAGCTGTTAATAAGTACGTTCCGAAATAAAGAAAAAATAAAAGCCTAGCGCATCAGAGCCGCTAGAAAACTGATTTTCGAAAAAAATATTTTTGATGGCTTAAAATTGTGGAAAAAAATAATGCACTTTTCTGTAGTATCATATCAACAATTTCTTACTCAAAGTAACAAAAATTATTTCCTGGTTCAAATGAAAATGCTCAGTACTGGCAACATTTTTCCAAACTAGTAGCAATAAGTCTACCATAACAAGCTCGTGCTAAAATCAACCTATCCTTTGAATTTCGTTTTCATCCAGGGATATCATCGAAAGTTTCAGCGATCACACTATATCTGGGGCTGTCATCCGACAAATTTCGAAAACTCGGAAAGTTTTAAAATTTGTTTGTTTATTTTATTGTAAATGCTTTGCATATGAACGCAAAATGGAAGAATCTGTTGGGTGTCAGTGGCATCTCGATGGAATCAATGTCGGTGGGGCTAGCCTGCAAGGACAAGTAGATGCATATATTGGAAAAAGAGTTTTTACACCAAAAACTTATATAAACCCAAAAAAAAAACATACATTATATATATATATATATATATATATATATATATATATATATATATATATATATATATATTTATATATGTGACCGTCCATATGAAAAGGGACCTTATCTTGCCAGACCCATAGGCGCGCCGTAGGGGGGCCAGGGGGCCGTGACCCCCCCAAACCCTAGGTTGGCCCCTCCCAGAAAAATAAATATTTCCAACAACAGACACTTAAATTTTCGCCTGTTAGGTTTTTGTGTTTAAATCAAGAGTTGTGTAGTGCATTAGTGTAGGCCTTTACCAAAGCATACACACTACTTATAACATAGAGACTGTGATATTTGCGGAATCAATTACGATGTTATGGGACTTATCCGAGAAATGGACGGCAATATTTAATTTCGACAAGTTATACGTTAAGAAAAAGACGAAAAGCACCTCGCCAATAATCCTTTTTTTATCAAGATTATCTGTTCAGTCCTACTTGGCAATATACAGGTATTTAGATGAAAATACTTTTATAAACTGGCGTTTTATGCAATTATGGTTTTCACAAAACATAGTCTAAGTATTAAAATGGTAGGCAATATGGTAATTAACGTAGAATACAATTTTCGAAGTCATTTGGAGAATAAAAATGGCATCCTTGCCACTTTCATGCTATCTATAACCTACTTGGTTTACACTCAGGTTAAATGTGTGTGAATTTCATTATAATTTGATAACTGTATCGGAAGTTAAAAGGCCTAGCACTTCAATTTCACCGAGCGTTTTTTCATAGTGACACAACTGCCACATGGTTTTTATCATATTCATTAAACTTTTGTCAGACCTGTATCTACTCAAGACCAGTATAGCCTATGCATTTTATCCGGTCGCGTGATACCGTAAATGCAAGTTCCAGGTGCTAAAAATAAAAATAATTCGGTGCGATTTTTGTGCGATTGGGAATTTCACAGGTTTAGATTTGACTGTGTATCAATCACATGCATTTTATTCTAAAAGCCGAAAAAAATACTAGAGTGTCAATGGTGTGAAAGATTTATTTTTACGAACTTATGGTAGCTACAAGGCTGCCTAGACATTATTTAAAAACGACAGAAACTTCTTTTTATGCCCATTGATGAGTCTTGTAAATTTCGTGATGATCTGATGACTCAATGTGAAGTTATCATAATGCAAAATTTTCCATAGAATTTCCATTGTCGCCAAAAATACACCAAAATTTTAGCTCGACCAAACTTCGAGATCCTGTTAAATTATCCGGATAGTAAAATTCATGAGCAATGTGTTCAAGGACATATTGCATACAATAATAAAAACTATACAATAATAAAACTCTAACAGTGCTTGGGAGACAGTAAGTGATATGGTGCTGGAACAAAACCGAAATTATTTAGAAAAGGCATCGACCTTAAGACGTGTCTCAGTCGTCAAATACGTGCTTTCAGAAGACATGATGAAAGTGGTGCAAGTGATAACCGTGCATTTTTTTTTTGGAATTTTGTGCATTATTCGCGAAGCATGATTCAACTTTTGAAAATAATTTTAAAAAGAAGGATGCGAACTACTCTAGTGGCAAAACACAAAATGAATTAATAAAATTAATTGCTGAAATCGTTCGCGAGAACAACACAGCTGAAATAAAAGAGTGCGGACTGATATCCATTATGGCAGACCAAGCAATTGTCCACAAAAAAGAACAACTCTCCGTGGTTGTCAGATTTGCTAAAGAGCTAGCAGTCGAAGAAAGGTTCTTAAGCTTTCTAGATTGCTCAGGAGCTAGAAATGCCTCGTATTAGTAGATATAATTTTGAACTTGCTAGACAGCTACGGACTTAGCGAATTGCCTGTTGTTGGACAGTCTTATGATGGTGCTAGTGTCATGTCAGGACAAAAAAGTGGTGTACAAATGTAAATTAAGATGAAACACCCTGCAGCCATTTTTGTAGTTTATAAAATTATCCTTGTTGTGATGGACACATTTTTCACAATCGAAACGTGTACATCCTTTTTCCATGCCATCGAATCCCTTTACCTACACTTTTCGAAGCCATCACAAAACAAAATGTTGAAGTTGTTTGAAGAGGCAGTTGGTCTAAATACAAGGCATGGAATGAGAAGTTTAAACTCGACTCGTTAGTCAATGAGATTTCACAATTGCAAATATGTGATCTATAGCTATGGGACTATGAAAAAGGCTTCAGAGAAAGAAATGAATGAGGGAAAATACAACAACTCAGTTTATTCATTGGGGATCTTTCATTCAATCAGTAATCTTAAGTTTGTAGCAAATCTTTTCATCTTTCACTATGTTCTGTCCATAACAAACATGTTAAGCACATATTCCCAAACTAAAAATGCAACTCTTAGGGATGGGGTAGATTTTGTGAATGGAACAGTTAAACCACTACTAACGCCGCGTCCACATTGGCCATGGGAGATGGCATAACATTCGACTTGCCATGGAAATGGAAAATGTTGACGGTATATGGCATGCCATATTTGATGGCATGCCATATATATCAAGCCATGTGGCAAGACATTTGCATGGCTATGAGCATGGCCATATTCTGACAGTTGTTCATTTTAAAAATGGCGATGTCGAGGGAAATAGTGTTACAAACCCTAAACGAATACAAAAAAAAATCTGGATCTGACATTTCCCAGAGGATCACGAAAACGAAAAGCAGCAAAAAGCACTAGTTTCAGAGGTTTCACTGTTACATCTAGTTTTGGACACGCAGTTAGGGCTACAAAGATATCCCTGCAAACCAAATGGCTCGAAAAGAGTAAGTTACAGCACTCTTCATCTTGGCAAATTATTTTTCCTTATTCTAGGTTTTCTAGGTAACAAAAGTTTGTAGCAAGAGATCAATTTCTTCCTTCTAAGCTTAATATATTCCAATTTCTTCAAAGATATTTTGAAACTAAGCTATCTTCTTCTTCAAGTATAAACTGAAATATATTTAGCTTTTAAACGAAAAAATAGTCTTATATTTCTAATTATTTCCATTCTATTCCTGTATAATTCATACAAGCGTTCTTTCTTAGCGGTCATAGATGATTCGTGTGTAGTTCATACTTACCATTCACATTATATGCATGTGGTAGTAGCTCATACGTATTCACATACACGAAGTTTATTTGATAAAGCATCATGCATCAACAAATAACAAAGAATAAATTAACAAACATATAATGTATTTGTAAATTATATAAGTTGTATGAACAGTATGTGTACCTTACGGAAGACAAAATCATGGCATGTTTTGAACCTTTCGGGCTCTGGTCCCTGGCCCCTGGCCCCTGCCACATTTTAGGCCACGGCGCGCCTATGGCCAGACTGCGTTTTCAGTACAACCAAAAATAGATGTTTAGGTAAATTTTGTCGATTTTGAGATTTTCGTTGGTACTACTGCTCAAATATGCTCTGCAACCTTTACAAGTGCTTTCATCATGATTATTTACTCGGAACTGTCCTCAAATGGGATTTTCCGCAACCTATTTAGTGTGGCGAGTTAAGGTCCCTTGTGGAAAACAACACGTTTTTATGTTTTTATTAATATTGGATAAAAAATATATAATAATAATAAAAACATAAACATGTGTTGTTGTATATATATACATATATATATATATATATATATATAATATATATATATATATATATATATATATATATATATATATATATATATATATATATATATATATATATATCACCATTTTGTTTTATGGCGATATCTCAAAAAGTACTTAAGATATCAATTTCGGACCAGCCTCATTCGATTCTCTGGTCAAAATTACGTGTCAGTGCATATGTCGCAAGCAAAAACTATGTTTTTCAGCGGCCATTTTGTTTAAATGGCGGCCATAACATTGACTATTCTAAACCAAATTCAGCTTGAAAGCTTTAAAATTGCAGGAGTTATAGCTGCAAAAATACATTAAAAAAGGGTTTTATTTTACCAAATCGTTCTTAAAAATTACCAAACTTTAAACTCAAATATCTCGAAATAAGATTTATTCATAATATAATTTTAAAATTCCATTTTTCAGGCAATTTTTGGAATTCCTTAATTAAAAAAAAATTGGTTTTTTTTTTAGAATTTCATCTAGTTCTGGAAAATGCAGCTAACTCAATTTTGAGCCCTGGCAAGATAAGGTCCCTTTTCATATGGGCGGTCATAACATATTTTCAAAAATGGTTGCATAAATATTATGCACATATAAGTCAATTCAACAATAAACTCTTTCTACTTATTGTTCATATAGTATTTTTTCTGTTGAACAAACCAATCCATCAATTTTTCATGAAATTTTCCAGTATTATAATAATAGATCATACTGCCAATAAAGTGAAACAATTTCGACTCATTCTGCTAGGATTATTAGTTTCAATACTCTTTAGATTACTGAATTATTTTTCAGACTCTACAGCTATAACTGGAGTGACAAAGAGTATTTCAATTAAACTATTTATTTTCTTAACAGAAGTAAATATATTATTATCTTTAAAAAAGCTAAATAATTCAGCAGCAGATGAACAGATTTCAGAATATATATATTAATTTTGACTGGTTTTTCAAATAACTTACATCAAAAATTGAAAATTTTTTACTACTATTTCAACATTTTTACCAGAAAATTCTGATTTAACATTTTAAAATTTACACGGATTTGTTACTTTGGAAGCGTATATATGATCGAAATTCTAAAAATGTTGTTCACACTGGATTACAATTATAAAGCTTGTATGTCCTATAACGTGAAGGTCATACATAGAAGATTATGTTTGCCATTCATTCCTTAGGATTAGACTGTCTTAATTTCAAACTATTTCCCATTAATTAGGTGCTGCAGGCTTTTAAAAATTGATTGTGGAATTCGGGGACTGAAATTCCAGCAAGTTTTCATTGATCCTGGCGGACCTCTTTAATCTTGATAAATTTCAACTACAGTTTTTTTAGGAGCGGATGTCAAAAACTTTCAATAAATTCGTACTCACTAAACAACATCACCCGCCGACCACGGAAGTCCGAGCCAGAACCGCTTTCGCATTACTTCAGCTCGGCCGTGCTATTTCCACATATCAGGTTTCCCATTGGCTTACTTCCGTTCTGTCACGCTTTCAGGAGTCTATGAGGCATTCTTCCTCTTTTTTCAAACGCAATACCATCCTTTGACTGCAGCATCATCTCCACGATTGACTCCGGCGTCGCAGGGCCAATTGCAGAGAAAAGCATCTATCGTTCCCTTCTAAAGCGGATGCAATGGAAAAAGGTATGCAAAACGTCATCACTTTCCTTAGCACAGTACTTACAGATCTCCGTCCTGACTTTCCCCATTCTGTGAAGGTATTTCCTGAAGTAGCCGTGGCCCGATAGGAACTGGCACAGGTAGAAGTTTATTGCAACTTTTTCGCGATTAAGCCAAAATTTTAAGGTGCAAATTAGCCTAATCGTCCATGCTCCCTTCGAGCTCGTAGCCCAGCGCTCCTCCCAAAGCTCAAGCGTTCGGGCTCGTGCTTGAGCAGCCAACATTACTCTTTTCACTTCTACTCTGTTCAGCAAAGCCTCCCTCCGTTCGCTTGCCAATAGGTCAATTGGGATTACTCCCGCTATCACTAACACGGCGTTTTCTGAAACTGTTCTGTAGTTGCTTGCAATTCGCAGCGCTCCCCTACGCTGGATGCTCACCATCCTAGCTCGTTATTTTTCAAACCTTAACGCAATGGCCCATATTTCCGCGCCATACAGCAGCATTGAACGATTCTCTTGACACCATGACAATCAGGCTTAACCCTTCTCATTACTTGATTGAGTTGGAGTTGGACGAGGTGAGGAGTTCTAGACGTAATGACAGCGATGAATCCTCCCTTTGTATCGTCTTCGAGTGTTTTCCTTCGTCCACCCAGTCAGCCGATATTTTTTTTACCCTTTTTCCTTCACACAGGATCCTCCAGCGGTTTTTCCACAAAATTAAGTTTTCACAATAGGCCTGCTCCTATTTGACTCCTTGGCTCGCTCCGCAGATACCAATTTCCATCCACCACCGAAAAGGAGAAAAGGTTTTATTTTCAATCTCCACACCAACCACCATCCGGACACTTACCCAGCCAAAAACGGAAAGAACAGCACTCGCTGAGCCACCTCGCTCCCAGCCAGCTTGCAGCCCGTCAGCCAGCGGGATTTTCTCGGGTGCTCCGTTGGTTGCACCTAATAGTGCAACACCCGGCCGTTGCACTTGGACTAGGGCATTGCACTTATCGTTACACGAGCGCAGCTGGGTGGTAATACCCCCCTCCCATTCTCGACCGTTTCTTAACTTGGCGGCCCGATTCCAAGGTTCCCCTGTCATCTTCCTCCATTTGACAGTTCGAGTGTAAACAGTGTTCCTTTTGGGCAATTTCAAGTTCGTGTCCGTAATAATCTTAATTCTACCAGCCGGATTAGTTTTGAATTCCCGTAGATTCAAACGTGTGTGATTCAAGATGCGTAGATTATAATATGATGGCGCCTTCGACGCTCTATCAAACCCATTGCTGCTGGTCTTGGTGCCGGACGATTGGTGGCAGCCAAATGATTCGAGATTTCCGACGCAAGAATTGTTGCATCGTATGGTCTAGTGGTCTATATCGATGTTGGACTATTAGGTATGTATTGACTAACGTGCTTTATTGCGTCCCTGTGACGTGACCAGCCAAGCTCCACCAGAGCTGCTACCATAACTCGTAGATTTCCGTGCTGTCATCAAGCCGCGTGATGATACTATCTTGCCTTTCAAGATGCTTGGAACAGTAATCAACCACTACTTTCCTAAGACGACGATTGAGTAAATTTAAAAAAGACGATTCGTGACGCTGATTCCAGAATTCATTCACCCTGGGCGCTCCAGACCAGTGGAGTTCGGTTGGTGGAAATTTGACAATTTACGGTCAGTACAGGAATGATGATTCTTTTATGTCTCGCTGGTGACATGTGATTGTTCTTTGATCGGTTAGTTACTCGGTGTGTTATGTCGGATGGTCCTGATTACCCGTGGAAGGCTCACTCCCGGGTCACACCCGTTGTGGTTCGTGATATGTGAGTCAACCACACTTGTCGTGGCTTGGCAGTGCACCCCCGGATCTTCGACCGGCTCGTTTTTGTCACATCAGCCTTACGACGACTCATATTTTCTTCTTCTCGGTTTTGTTTGAAAGTAGTACTTGACAATTTAATTTGATTTCTTAATTACATTACATAGTTTTGTTACCTTTATTTCTGAGTAATTTACCTCACTTATTTTTTATATACTACTTATTTATTATTACTTATTTCTTATATATATCATTTCCATATTGTAGATCCAACGAACCGTGACACAGTTAGAAGAAAATATAGCTTAATCCTAGATAAAGAAATGTTTCTGTGTTTGTCCACCATTATTTCTAAACAATTCTTTCATTCTTGTTACGAGAGTGTGAATAAGTTTCTGGATGCTTTGTTGGTCCATTTCGTTCCACTCTTCTTCAAACGCCGTTTCAAGGTCTGCAGCAGAGTTGAATGTTTCCTTTCAGAATAAATAGCTTGTAACAATGCACCCAGCAGTTCTTAATAATATTTAGATAAAGAGGACTATAGTACATGGCGTGTAGGACTATAGTACATGGCATGGAGGGCTATAAACATAGCGTCTGCTCCTATGCACGTTTCGCGATGTACTATGGCGTGTGGCGCTATATTTTATCACAATCCCGAAATGGACAATGTACATGGCGCCAGAAGTCTGCAAATTATGGCATCTGGCGCTAAGTGTTTTTACTAATTTTCGAAGAAAAGTAGTATTAAACTCGTTTCGCCGAAAATTCATATTTCTTTATATATATACATATATATCAGCAGGTGTATATATATACATATATATCAGCAAAATGATTAAAGGAGATAATC
Source organism: Nemotelus nigrinus (assembly GCA_947369275.1). NCBI lineage: Eukaryota > Metazoa > Arthropoda > Insecta > Diptera > Stratiomyidae > Nemotelus > Nemotelus nigrinus. The sequence goes on along the minus strand of OX376373.1, from coordinate 135,038,333 downwards.
TCTGGAGTGGCCGATCTGATTGAGCTGAAACTTTCGGAGAACGTAGATGTATATAATAGGTAGGTCCATAACTCGCTAGAATCCAGATATTCCGAATCTTTTGGCGGCGGCGAGCGTTTTAGTGAATTTTGAAGTACTCCTATATTTCCAATCAGCGTGAATTTTTGTTCAAAAAAAGCATTGGGAATGAAAACTTGTTATGTTCTTAGCTTGCCTATGACAAACACTTGGAAATTTTGAGCCGTGTGTGGGTGCAGTGTGCCTAAAAATAGGCAAGGATTTTTTTTTAAATTTTGATTTGTCATTACTTCTGACAAGAACATTGGATCAACGTGAAATTTGCAGAACGTATTTATGTTGACTAAAATTTTATATATATGGATTTCCAAGTTAGTGTGGGTAACGCTGTAGCTACGGCAAGCTCCTGAAAAAAAATCCTTCAAATCATTGACCCTCCTGAAATTATTTTTGATTTTTGACAAAAAATTCAAATCATTGATAAATTTTAACATATGTGCATCATGTCAAATTGAAATTTTTAAAATTCCAAGTTGCACAAGAACTGCAGCCCATCGCTAAATTACCCTTATTTTCAGCACTCGAAAGCTCTGTTCACGAGAACTGGCGACCGGATTATTCGATCATAATGAAATTTATAGGACATGTTGGTTTTAACTAGGACCAGATCTGATAGAAGTGATTTTGAAATGCAGGCAACCCTGTGGCAGTGGTACCATCTTAGAAAATCACTGAGAAAAAAACAGCTCTTTGGCCTATAGCTTCCGATTCAGCCATCAGATTTAAACGACATTCACACAATATTTGGATCTTACTTTAGATAACATTTGGTTTTAAAATTAGAATAGAATTGCCAGCTATGGTGATTTTTGTCTCCTAAATCTTGCAAATTTGCTCAGCAAAATAAACCTTTTTCCCCTTTAACTTCCGGTGCAGTCATGATATCAAAACGAAGTTTATGCAGTAAATAGACTTTAATGTGAACCAAACGTCATAGAAATAACATTAAAAAATCATGAAAGGGCTGCCAGCTATAACCATTTTTGTAATTTTTTGGAATTTCTTTACTGCGCGATTATGTCATTAGATTTGCAAATGGGAACGATCCTGCAATTAAAATTAACAACAAATATTAGCGCTTTAAAAATTTGAAAAGTTTTGGGGATGGTTATCCTAAAACTTTTTTCACCCGTATAACTTCCAGCGCAATGATTCAATCGAAACGAAATTTACTGGTTGGGTTTAACTTAACGTGAAGCAGATTTGGTATATATTTTGCTTTGCTGCTGACACAGGGTAACACAGGGTAACAAATTACATACTCATATGCAAAGCATTTACAATAAAAATAAGAAACCAGTTTTTAAATTTTCCGAGTTTTGAATATTCTTTGGATGGCAGCCTCAAACAACGTTTAACCGCTTAAACTTTCGATGAAATCCTCCGATGAGAACGAAATTCAAAGGATAAGTTGATTTAAATATGAGCTTGTTAAAGTAAACTTGTTGCTGCTTCGTTGGGAAAATGTTGCCAGCACTGAACATTTTTGTCACTTGTGTTATAGTTGAGTTCTGTTGCTTTGGATAAAGAATGGTTGACATGATTCTACAAAAAAGTGTATTACGTCTTTCCACATCTTTTTGTCACTGAAAGACAATTTCTTCGAAAATTAGTTTTCTAGCGGTTCAGGTGCGCTTGAATTTTTTCAGTGTTAGATCACTCGCTACAATTCAATGAGTATCAACACCATTCTGTGTATGGAAACAGATTGAAATTTTGGCAAACATTTCCCCGTCTATTTCCAGGTCCAAATTTGAGATTTCCAAAGCACTAATATCGTAGACATCAACCTAGCAAAAAATATCCCCTTCAAAAAAAACTAGAAAACTCCTTCCCCGATTTGACAAACGGACAAAAGTCTTGTGATATGTACATACAATTTAATTTAACTTAAGGTGATGTTACTTGTTGTTTATACGCCTTGGTTCGACGTGAAAAACATAAACAAACTCTGCAGTTTTAAATTTAAAGTTGGGTAGAATTTCCTCTGAAAGATATTCTGCAGAAAATCAAATTGTGAATAGTAGACCAAGTTATTTCAGTTTTTCACCAATTTTAATCCAAACCTAAACTGTATATAAGATTAATACAGAATCTCCTAAAGTGAGTTTATATATGAGTCCTTGCGGCCAAACCGGTTTTTTTTAGAAGACGAGAGTGAGTGGAAGTACAAATCAACGTATCCGCGCCTTCTAAGAAACCAGCTTGGAGGCATGGGCTCTTGTGTAAATTCCTCTTTAAAATTTTGTGCGTTTAGGGCTCTAGCAGGAAAAGTTTAAGGTACACAAAAATCATTGCTAAGACACAAATAAACCTATCCTTATTTGTCGATACCATATTTCTTCTTCTCATATTTCAATTATATTAGTCTTATGGGACAATACAATCGGTGAATTCTTCACCACATTTAGTCCTGCTTGAGATTTCTTCCTGATTTCATGCAGGTTTACTTTACTTTCGTATTCATTAGTGTCATTTGTACAATCCCCAAAGGTACCAATTGAAGCTCCATCATCCAACCAATTACCTGACAATGTGGTTAAATTTTACATTCCCAAGAATAATTTCTTCCTCATTGCTCTATCTCTTCATGAATTTCACAAATAATTTCACAAAGCCTACAACTATTCCTTTCTCTGCTCAACAATACCACAAACCCCTCTAATAACTGCCTGCTAAAAATCTTAGCAATTTTCATAATTGCGCCCAACTATTATCCCAAAAACCAATCGACTCACATAGGTATATGTGCCTCCTGTCTGACTAGTTAATGTTTTTCTAAGAGATAGCTGATTCCGTTGCAGAGTCACAATATAGCATAAGTACCACCAACGGAAACGCAAACTACTCACATAAACTTGCTTCCCTTTGCGCAGGTACTTAATTTGCACCGCCTGGCCCAGATGATTCTAGTATGAGCGCCGTGCCCATGCTTAGTTTTCATGCTTATTACAAACCACGCGATAGGATGAATTACGTGTTACCATTAAGTGTTTTATAAAACCAAAAACAACTTCAATTAACTCAAGACAGTCAAGTCGGGCTGTGTCGTAGAGTGCTAGGCGTAATTGAAGTGGGTACTCGAGAAGATATTATTGCCGTACGTAAACAGTGAACGGAAATTCGAACATGTTCGTAGGAATGTCGTGGACTTTTGCTACAGGTATCTGACTTGAGGCGAGGTGCGATAATAATGTCGTACTATTGCTAGGAACTATCTTAAATGTTTCGAACAATCTAGTTTTGGATTAAACCACGCGATCCCTACGCTAGCTAGCAGTTATCCGTTAATGATGTTGTAACTTTAAGATTTGTTCATGTGCGACTATAAGTTGACTTTCTTCTTTGGTTGTATGACCATCGACAGCAAAATGGCCTGACTGAAATGATTCCTTAGGCCAAGTTTATCAGCATGCAGATGCGATCACCAGACCTCGGTCGCTATGAAATTCGAGCGCCTTTCAATGCTAAATCGACTACTTTGTTGGGCACGAGCACACTTGGGCTGTGGTTGTTGTCACGTATTTAATCTAATTTGAGTACGTACCTACATAGATCCTATTAAATTGCTTGTAAGTCATACTGGATGGGTACGTTGACTATGAGGTTTGATTTCACGATTAGGTACACCTCATTAAGTATGGACACAAGGTTACTTGATGAAATGACTTGATATTTCGAAGAACTCCAGATTTAAATAAAATTTAAAAAAAAAACAGGTATGAAAATAACAGAAATGTGAAAAAGTCTCAGCCTACTAAGATATTAAGATAAAAGCTAACAAAAGCTAATTTTGATGTGAATCACATCGATGAGTAATATGAGCCAGCGATGCAAAGTTTTCTCAAGGTCCAAAATAAGACATCGATGGAGTAATAAGATGATTTAGAGCGGCAACATACAATTATGATTTGAATCACATCAGCATTTAGCTGACGGCTATGTGCTTACCTCCTCGCGAAAACGTTTGCCTTTTGACATATTAGTATTAGTATCTAGGAACATGAGTACGAGTCATTCGGTGTGAAATCAAAAGCAGGTAGTTTTGTTCAAGGTTAACTGAGGATAATTGGGAGTTGAAGCTAGGATGCTAACAAAGTTGCATAGCTTGGCAAAGTAAATGTAATGTGCAGGTGGTGTGTAATCAAATGTTTTTGGTTTGAAATGCTACTCTATTTATTGGACCTGAATAAATGTACGCGCCCAAAGATGCCAATCTAAGAAATTTGCTTCTAGATCTAGGGAATTTTTCCGTCTACCGAGAAAAACTGAAGATTTTTCTCCATTTCCCACATTGACTAAATATGCTGGGAATTATAATATTCGGATTTGTGATTAGACATTTTAGAGTACGGAGATATTTAGATTTTAGCTTGATCCAAATGGGTTTAAGTACTCAGAAAAGCAGTGTGTATATTGTGGACGAATCTGAAATTATCAGAAATGTAATTTAATAGTTTAACATGTTTATATGTTTCTCTTCCATAAGTTCTGTCACGTAATTGAACGCATTGGTCATGTCATTGTTCAAATGTTCTCATTACGGTAGGGGCTTGGATGTTATAGGCCTCAACCTCATATATTACTACAAGAGAAGGCCCTGGTAGCAGTCGAAGCTTACAGGCTACAATCGTGGTATATTCCATGGCCAGCAAGTTTTCAAACGTGATGATAGTCTCTATGTCAAATGGCACGTCTAGGTATAGTACATGCTAGCTAATTACAAATGATATACAAAAATCTTGGGAATATCTAGGGGAATTTTCATCAAAATTTAGGGAGTCTCTTTCCTCTATGGTTGGTAATATTGGGAGCGTGTCAGAAATGATGTTGTTGCTCTGAAGGGATTGGTTACATAAATTTTCAAAATAAGTATTGCCCGCAAAGTCTGAAATACATAAAGTCTCAACCATATTTTTCTCGATCCGACAATTCTTTACCAGCCACTGCAGCTCTTACTCGATGGAAATTATTGAAAGTTCTTTTGTCTCTTGTAAAAAACCCCAAAAAATAGCTGACGATAAACTACTATGAACAGAAATCTTCTGCTGCATGCAAAACCAAAAAAAAAAAAATCTTATTTTTCCATCACAACCAGCTCCTCCTTGAAGTACTTTTGAAAAAATTCCTTCAAGACGTCACAACAAATTCAATTTCCTAAAACATATCGTGTTGTACCGATCATAGAAAATATATCACAAAACAAGCACATTACATGTAAGATTCTTCAACACTTTTCACTTATTCAATCTAAGCCTAAACTACCTTTTTCCGGAAACGAAATACTCAAAACATCGTTAAACATAATTTCCATATTCTAAATTCCACTCAAGGACGTATGAAAGCGAAACTTTTACAACTTTTTCGATAACATCTCATTGCAATGCATACGTAACCTTAACCGCATATTCACTTTCAGTCTCGCGGTTGCAGTCAGATGCAGACAAATCAGTCCGGTCACAGTCAGTTCAGGTTCAGATATGCCGCACTATCTTTGATGGAGGCTGTTTGTTGGCTCTTTGCTAGCTAGTTGTCTGGCACAGAGAAAGACAACAACGCTACAAACACCTTTGTGGCCGGGCACGGCACGACTTCAGTTATGGAATGGAAGCAAAAACTAAAATCAGTTAAGTAGGGAGTGGTTGCGTGAAGAGAGCTCTTGTTCGTTGACTCACTACTAACTGGCTACCGCAACCTCTTGTTGTTGCCAGTTTTTTTTGCCAAATGCGGCACAATCTCAGCTAGTAGTGTATGCGAATTCGACTTCATACATATGATGGTTTTGGATTGTTTTTGTTACTTTTCCGGTAATTCGGGCAAAACAGTATGGATTGTAGTGTAGACGATGTCGTCGTCGCTACCTTCCACCTGTTATCTATCTAAAGAGGTGAACTGTGTCTCGATGGATAGTTGAGCCGACGCTCACGGGACGAGTAAAACGTTCACGGTATAAAAGCAATTGGGTTTCGGAATATTGACATCATTCGAACCAAGCCATCGTATTGAGTTGGTTTGAGCCGGAGTTTGGAGTACATCACTTAATTAAACCGGTCACAAGGAACACATAAACCGACTAAGGATAATCGCAGAAGTTTAGGAGCTTAAGTTACCCAAAATCAAATTTAATCACCATGAAGTTATTGGTACGTGTTTGGTTATTGTGTAGTTTGTGTGATGTCACTAACGTGTTTTAATTGAAAATGTTTGCAGGTGCTTGTTCTGTGCGTTTTCCTGATAGCCAGTGGCCTTGCCAAGGATGTTCATAAGAATACCGATCAGAAGAAATCAGATAAGAGAGAAGTCCCATCGAAATCTTATCTTCCACCGCAAGGCGGTGGAGGCGGTGGATCATCACTAGGACCATTAAGTGGACATCTTGGAGGTGGTGGTGGTGGCGGCCCAGGACCTTCGGTCACTCCCGCATTTAGTTCACATGGTGGATCATTTGGAGGATTGTTCGGAGGTGGTAGCTCTATCGGAGGTGGTCATGGTGCCTCACTTGGTGGTTCCTACGGGGGTTTAGGTGGATCTTTTAAGGGAGGTGCACCTGCTGGATCATATGGAGGTCACGGGCCAGCTATTGAAACCTACATTATCTCTACATCTTTGCCAAGTGGCTATGGACTCGGAAGCAAAGGTGGTTTCTCAAGTGGGAGGTATGGAGGTTTCAGCGGTGGAGCTGGTGGCCATTATAGTGGTGGCTATAGCAGCGGTTCATTCGGTGGCTCGTATGGCGGACCCAAATTTACAACATTGAAAACGATTGCCATTCCTGTTAATTTTGGGGGACCTGGAATCGGTGGAGGAGTAGTTGGACACGGAGGATCGATCGGTGGAGGATCTTTTGGTGGATTCAGTGGACCAGCCTTGGTTAGTGGAGGAAAATTTGAAGGTTTTGGTGGTGGTGCTGGAGACCCTGGACATGGATACGCTCTGGGATACGGTAGCCCTAGCCTGGGTGAAGGTGCATCATTTTCTGGTGGACACAGCAATTTGGGCTCAGGCGCATCACATGGAGGTAGCTATAGTGGTTTCAATGGAGCCAGTCAAGGAGGAAACTTTGGATATGCAAATAACTTAGGACCCGGTGGTTTTATCAGTATTGGACATGGTGATGCCGGACTTGCCGGATTGGAAGGTGCTGGGCTGTTTAGCACTTTTGGCGGTTCTTACGGAGGTGGTCATGGAAGCTTAGCAGGATTTTCAGGCCAGTCTCTTGGAAGTGGATACCCTTCAGGATCAATTGGAATCCCATCTGGATCTTACGGAGTTCCACTCGCTCCACCACTCTCGTCATATAGCCCACAAATTTCTACAGGATCCAATGAATTAGGAGGTGGCTCATCTAATAGCTATGCTGCTGCTGGCATCTCTTCAGGATATGAGACTCCTGCTTACGCAGCTGGTCACAAGTCACTCCGTCATTTCAGCTCAGACGGTTCCGCTCAAAATGTCATTGAAAGTAAACCCCAAGCAGTTACACCTTCACCTACTTTACATACCTCTTTCACATCATCTTCATCGGGTGGCTCGATTTCCAGTCCATCAAAGACACCATTCCGCCCATCACCATTTATAGGTGCATCTTTCGAACCTTCTGATGGAAACACTGGCCATTTCACATCAGCAGCTCAAGACAGCGGAAGCGCAGGTGTAGGTTATTCATCGTTTGGTTCTCAATATGGTACTTCGGCTCTAGGCGGTGGCGGACATGGATTCGGTGATTTGGGACAGAGTATTGGCTTTTCACATCACAGTTTCGCCACTCCGCAACCAAGTTTCGTTGTAGCCGAACAGCATCAACAATACCTCGCTCCTTCGGTGGTTCGAGGTTTCAAAGGACAACAAAGCTTTGCTGATGCTAGTAGCTCTGGTAGTTTTGGTAGTTCCGGCTTCAATGGAAATCAATTTGGCGGTGCTCCTTCAGGATCATATCTTCCACCAGCAATTCGACCAAACAAAGAATATTTGCCACCATCTGCAAGCCATCATTAGATATTAGACGTACGCCGATAACTTCGAATAGGTGATATTATGTTTTTGATTTTGGTTATTCATTTCATTTGTGTGTATTTCTCGATACTTATTTATTGTAAATAGTATTTTTCTTTCTATGTCACGGATGATGACTAGTATTGTTGTTGTATTATGTTACAATCGTATAAATTTATAAGAGCGAAAAAAGAGCATATTGTATGCGTTTTTTTGTGTAATAAAATTTAAAGAAATGTTGATGAGTTTCAATGATGAGATGGAAGTAGTACAGGTAGTGGTCCAACTATCTCTACGAAAGAGCCAATTAATATGACAACAGCAGTCGAGTTTGGAAGCTGAAATGATTCGAAATCTTACTGGAGCAAATTAGCTACTAATTTAGGGTTCTAAAAAGCACTGGCTTCATTATAACATTCCATTCTTGGTCATTTCAACCACATTTACTTCAAACTGGTATGTAAACTGGGACGAAGTTCAACTTAACTTGCTCATTATATTATATTTGGTGAGCTCAACGAAATTGATGCCAAACATTTGCATTTAAGTATACTGGTGGATGTGCTTTAAGTTCCAGTTCTTCAACAACGCCAAGCAGGTATTTGAGAAATTTTACACTAATTAGCGTTCAGCGCTTTATTTACAAGATTCGAACCAATTCAGGATTAATACTTTCGAAATAACCACACTATGAAGTAACTGATTGATGCCCTAAGTGATATTAACAACGGACTTTGAGAAGAGTTTACTTCTTTTAGATAACAAGTAATTGAATTGATGTTACCAAATTCGCTGGCTTTGATGCGCAACACTATTCTTTTAAATTTCATTCAGACATTCAAACCGCATCCTCCATATAGACGACTGCCATTAGATCTGAACAATAGCGGTTACATAATTTCACAATATTTCCACGATGATGTAAACATTACCAAAGCGACGCTTTTATGATATCCATAACAACTGACGCGATCTGATTTTCGATTTCCTTATGAATAATTCACGAGCTCATGCGCGATACCCTAATAAAACGCTCCAGCTTGAAAATTGAACGGCTTTTACTTGATGATGCAGTTTCGATTGAAAACAACATTCAATTATGACCTGCCGAAACTGAATCCATGTAACTATGTTTATGACTGAATTATCACGAACAGGTCATAAACAGTTAGTCTCTTTCTTTTTGCTTATATCTTTTTTCTTCCGATCCAAATAGCTACCGAGCTTGCTGCAAATAGGAATAATTGTTAATAACAAATAATTTTTCAATACACCTATTTTTAGGGAATGTTTTAGGACCCGACCTAATGAGCTCTTGCAACAATACCAAAGTTTATATAAAATCTGCTTGTTTCTATTTTATTCGAATTTTTTCAGACTCAAATAAATTTTTGTTGAATTTTACCCTTTAAATAGTAGAAAATCCTATTATTAAAGATGTAAATTTACAAAAGTACGTACAAAGAATATTTTACGTCTTAAGTGTTTAAAGTTTTTTTTGGAGCGAATCGTGTAATATAACCCTAAAAAGGTCCTTTCGGACGGAAATGAATGGAATTTATGTAGCAAAGGCTGCGTCTTACGAGTTTCTAAGATAATAAGCGTAATTTATGTGTAAATATCATTTATAATGCATATAAAGACGATAGTGTGATGAAACATTCTGTTTTCATTACAATGTAAGCAGTGGTAAATTTTGACATCAAACGCTATTTACTGTGGCCAATTTTAGGAAATATGCACTACTTAAGCGTGAATTTTATGATCTAAAGTTTAGCCACCAAAATCAGACAAATAGTAGGTATAA
>OX376373.1:134728456-135023456 GCA_947369275.1 Nemotelus nigrinus | reverse complement strand
TAGAATATTCAAAAATATCTTGAAAAGTAAATCTGCATTAGAGTAAAGCACAATAAGTTCAGTTTTTTAATGAAATCAAGTCAAATAGATTTCGCAGGTAAAATGTCGAGGGCATATCTTCATTATAGAGATAATTTCCAAATTTGGTTTCGATCGACCTTTTACAATAATGTCCTTTATGTCCGAAAAAAAAACAAAATCCAAAAGGAAATCGAAAAAGGTCACTAATTATGCAATTTCGATCCATACTATTTACGGAAAAAACAAATACATTCACCTTTTAATTGCACTCTCACTATTTTAAGTATAAAACAGAAAAATCATGCGATTCCGGAAAGTAATTCTACACACTCAGTTCTAAACAATTCAAATCAATTTAATTTCAAAAATACCTTAAACTATTAGTGAAATAAATACCTTCACCAATTAAAAATACCTTCGCCAAATTTAGATATAAATTATAGCACAAATTTCACTATCGAATTATCACTTTTTAGCCGAACTAATTAAATTTGGGAAATCCGTATTTTATTGAACTGAAGGATATAATTTGTTTTCTATGTTCAGGCGAGTAACTCTATGCATTTGGTTTATGATAGGTGAATAACCACGTGTTTCAGGTAATTTCTGTAAAAACAGGGCTATAAAACGGCGAGTGCGTATAAAAGAGGTACTCATTTTTCAGTAATGTTGTGCCCTGAACGATCTGCGAAAGTAAAATTCAAAAATTTTGATTTAAAAGTGAAATTGGAATTGTTTTTGCGGGATGATTAAAATTGTCAAAAAAAATTTTATTTATCTTGAAAATTTTATTTGACAAAGCGGTTTCGAAAGCATGCACTGATTCTCATCAGACACCAGCACACAGTGCATACTTGACTGGTGTGGCCACTTGCAGCTGGAAATCATTAATTGTTATTTACGCTGGTTGTGACAAATTTTAACTTCTCCGACTTATATCCATGGAAATAATTTACTCATAAAGGTTATTGATTTGTGATCACGGTTCCCTTCTTGTCTATAATCGCATAGACAACGTATATCGTCTCTAAAGCTTATCAAAGCAGAGAATAATTGATACGGGAAACTCGATCGTTTTGCGGAATAAGCCTCCGAAAGCAGAATCAAATTGGAATTGTTTTTGCGGGATGATTAAAATTGAAAAAAAATTTTATTTATCTTGAAAATTTTATTTGACAAAGTGGTTTCGAAAGCATGCACTGATTCTCATCAGACACCAGCACACAGTGCATACTTGACTGGTGTGACCACTTGCAGCTGGAAATCATTAATTGTTATTTTGTAATCCGAAAAATGAGATTCCAGCTGATCTTCACCTGAATCGGAACCGTTTATTTTTCTTAGCTTGTACAGTCACCGATCGTTGAAATTTAATTGCAAACGAATCAGAAAAAAAACTGTGGGCGATTGGCTTTTGACTTCTGTCGCCAACGATTGGAATCGCACTGCCATCAACTCACTTTAAAACATTTTCGACCGCTAGTTGAGAGCTGAGGTTTAAACAGATTACTTTATAGGGCATTAGTCGCATACGATAGTCCAGGCTTCACAATGCAGCTCCAGCACAATCATGTGTTTGATTTTAACACTGAATTAATGCTAGTGCACTCGAGCTCACAGTCCTTCACACAAAAAGAGAGCATATAAATATTTATCAGCAAGATAAAATTCCCAGGATTTGAAATATAATGTTCTTGAAAGTGGCTAAATTTCGAAGAGTTGAAAAGGTTTAAAAATCTGAAACTTTTTAAGGATGAACATTTTGAGTTTGTTTTAACGATTATGTTATCATTTATTTCGACATAAGCACGTTTAATGAATGGTTCAACATCCTTTCTTTCTTTCTCAATTCGATCATAATTCGTTCCCAATTCCCATGAAACTATTTCCTAAAGACTGTATTTGATCTTAAAATTTTGCCATTTCGTGAATAAGCTACAGTGTACATATTACTTTGTTAGAACTGAAATATATCGAATTATATGTTGTTTTTAGAAAAAAACATTACATAAAAAAATTAACTGAGAATCTTTAAGTAAAACGAAAAACCCGCTCTCACTTTTAACGATTTCTCCGTCCCAATTTTCAGTTATATATTCAACGAGCTATTTTATTTGCTCTCTATTATAGAAAAATTGTAAAAATTAACCGACCACTAAAAGTCCAACGTTTTGGAGCTAATTTTGGAAGCCTTTGTTGACAAATAAATTCAAAGCAAATAAATTTATTTTCGTTGTTGAAAAACTAGTAATAGATTGGGGGAAAAGTTAACATTCGCGTATACTATTGCTCGATTTAGATAAAACTAAATTTATTCCATGTTCGAAGCAATGAATAAATATTGCGCTTTTATACATTTCTTTTATACGTGTTTGCAATCCAGTTGTTTGGCCAGATATTACAGAGGCTCCTCAAGGCTTTAAATTTTCGGACAGTATGCAAAACAATGTTAAATGAACGGGACGCAGTTTGGTTATAAGAAACATCTGTAAGATTTACGAAATTTTATTTAACTGCTACGGAAACAATAATGTAGCCAAAGGTTGTTGAAAGTTGTGTAATGATTTTTGACTTGTGAGGAGTGTGGTGGTGGTCTCGAATGACCATCAAAGGATAGCGGGTCATTAGTCCGTGCAGGACTAAACTACTCGGAGTAGCTACGACTCTCACGTGACAAGGAGGTCGGCACATGCTGGCTGCCTCTAGCTCTGTTCGGGAGAAGTGGGGGGGTTCTTTTCCCTGTCACGTGTCCCAAGAATCACATTTTTATTTCATGTGCCTGAGGGACGTACAAAATACCGAAAAACAGCCGCGATCGTATACTGGGCATTAAAGTCCAGTAAGAGCCGTGCAGGCAGACCCTGACCAGGGGCGAACAACAACAAAAAATTAAGGCCACCAATAAAGGTCGTTAAGCTTCGTACGAAGCAACTACACGCGGCCCCGTTAGGTACACGCGCGAGTGATCGCGGATTGGTGGCCAGAGTCAAAAAGTAAGAAAGAAACAAGAAGTACGCGCAACGCTACGCACACGGATGAGTTGGTCACGAAAACGGATGGAGCAGCCGCGAGTAACATCGAAAGAAAATCCACGACAGAAAAGGAAGACTGACAGATTTTACCGAACGTGTCGCGAAAACCGGATAAGAAAAAACGTGCGCTATTGTCGAGAGGTCAACACTTGAAACACAAACACAAAAAAAATAGTTAATTAGCTGCCACTACTTACTTCCGACGTCGTACCACTACCAAATATCGCAACCAATGCACCGATAAGTCCAGCACCAGCTGTAAGTAATTGTGGCCGTGTTGCGTCCCACCTACTGAGACCTAACCGCAACAAATATAGCGAAATCGCCTACTTCATGAGATATCTCGTGCAATAAAATAGCAAAAGCAGCTAAAACTCCATGCCGGAAGAATAACAAAGCGATCTGGCAACGCCCAAACCATGTGTGAAATTATCAATTGAATTCGCTGGTAAATTTAACTAGCCAGCGATCTTTCGTGGTAGCTCCTTTTCCTTCCGTTCACGTTCGCGTAGAAAACAACCATTCGTGACGTCTTATATATCACAGGAACCGTTCACCGAACAGCTTGTAGATTTCTGACCATCTTCTAAATTACCACCGGATTGTCGCAGCAAGCAATTTGCGATTTCAATGTTGACCAGCATTCGCAATATATCGAAAGACCGGCAGAAATTATTCACAATAGTTGAACGCTCATAGGGTGCGATCCCTACTCGGTGCGAATCATCAAAAGATGAAATGCTTACTATTCTCCCGCTCTTAAGCGTATCATCGAAAATTCAGATAGTGTTTGCTGCGAAAATCTGCAGCTGGCAGCAGCAAACTCACAGCGCCAGAATTCCTTTGGCCATACGACAAAACGAAGTAGCCTGACAATACATCGTACACATACATCGCAAATTGCTTACATACATCGCAAATTGCGCGGTATGCTCTTGCCCGGTCCCGTTGATCTGTGTTCCGCGATACACACTCGGACAGTAATGAGATTTCCTTTCATACTGGCATTATTCCGTGTCCCCCAGACTACTCCTAAGCCAGATCACATGCACCTAACCACAAATCTGATTTTTACCAAGAAGCTCTCATCAATTTACATCCATTGACAACTTCAATCAGTTTCACAACCTTCATTTCACGCCAAGAGTTTTTAACTGATTGACGTAATGCAGTTCGTTTTAGTTCTACGAGATAAAAGATGAGGCCTGCTTTCACTGAATTACAACCACGTTCTATCATTTAAGAATCCTTTTCGTTCAGCGAATTGTCAGAAATCACTTGAAACAAAGCAAATAAGCACTGAACTCTTTTTTTTTCACTTAACTTTTGGTGTCTTTCACAATTAATTTCTTCCCGGTTGTATATACCACGTTTCCTAGAGCAATCTTCAACAAGTTTTTCGATTGAACCCTCCGGCCAGCGTCCTGACCGCTACTTTCAAGCAACACCCCCGACGGCCCAACAATCCTCTCGTCGCCACGACGAACCAAACCTCACTATCCATCACGAAACTCTAACTTGCTTCGAATTAGAACATACACCCTGAATTGAGCACGGCGTCATGCCACCACGATCGAGCCAGGCAATGCACAAATTTCTTTACACTTGAGCTCGGTCTGAAATTGACAACAAGGCATTGTTGTTGTAGATTCGCTTCGAGTTAATAAAAAAAACTGCGCATAAGGCAAACAAAATTCTCGGACCGAACTAGGAATCGCTATGCACTGTGCGAATTTGAGCTCGGTCCGAAAACTCCATCAAGGCATTGTTGTTGCAAACTCGCCTTGAACTAATTGAGTTGCGCACAGCGCAAATATGAATTATCGGACCGAACTAGGAAATAATATGCACTGTGCAAATTTGAGCTCGGTCCGAAAATTCCAACAAGGCATTGTTGTTACAATTGCACTTGAAGAATGAAATTGAAATTGAATTGGAAACAAAGAAGCCGTTACAGTTGTGAACGATATGATATATCGGCTGTTTTATCTAATATTATTGCTATGAATTTGCTTTCCTGAATTTCATTACAAATATCTTTCAATATTTTTTTTGAAAAACAATTAATGAGATCATTCTGAACATAATTTGATGTTCCGGAAAAAACATTTGCTTGGTACAGATGAGCTCACAAGTATCGGTTTTGTACTGTCAAAAGATTTATTGTCTTTAGATGATTTCTCCCTGTTGCAAGAATCCACATTTTCATTGCGACTATGTAATGCTTGTTCATGACATCCTAAATGACACACAATGTCTATTAAAATATTCATTATTTGTAAACTTCTCCTAACTTTGAGCAACATCACTGACTATTTATATTGATTACTCAGCAATTCTTCAATCACCGGAATCGAACTTGGAAAGTAAAAGGACTGAATTAAAATGATCAATGTTTTTGTACCATGCCTGTTCACAGCTTTAACATTATTTAAATTACAAAAGCCGAGAGTTCGTCAAACGTCTGAATCGCTTGAAAATAACACACATGGCTCAGGTACTAGCTCAGAGCTAGGTTAAATCAAAGCTTGGTGTACAGCCATTCGGACTCGGATTCAAACCAGTGATTGCAAGCGATAGAAACTAGGCTACACGAGCTTATTTTGTTTTTAATAGACAAAGCTAAACCTATTAACATCCTTTTAAAAAAATACCTTGAACTAGTTTATGGTGTCAACATTCAGCATTCAGAATTCCAACAATTGAAACTAAGTTTGAAGATTGAGGAAAAAACATCTGACAACGCCAAGAAAAAATCATCGATTTAAAAAAAAGTCTAGCGCATCAGAACCGCTAGAAAACTGAGGCTGCGATCCGAAAAATGTTCAAAACTGGGAAAATTTAAAAATTGGTTTCTTATTTTTATCACAAATGCTTTGCATATGAGTACGTAATTTGAAGCATGTGTTGGTGCAATATTTACGGAAATGGCTAATGCTGGTTACCCTGTGTCAGCAGCAGAGCAAAATATATCCCAAATCTGCTTCACGTTAAGTTAAACCCAACAAGTAAATTTCGTTTCGGTTGAATCACTGCGCTGGAAGTTATACGGGTGAAAAGAATTTTAAGGTAACCACCCTTAAAACTTGTCAAATTTTTAAAGCGTTAATATTTGTTGTTAATTTTCATTGTAGGATTATTTCTATTTGCAAATCTAATGACATAATTGCTTAGTAAAGAAATTCCAAAAAATTGCAAAAATGGTCATAGCTAGCACCTCTTTCAAGATTTTTGTACGAAATTCCTACGACATTTGGTTCAAATTAAGATCCATGTACTGCATGAACTTCATTTTGATTTCTACTTTGGACCGGAAGTTATAGGGGAAAAAAAATGTATATTGCTGAGCAAATTTGCAGGATTTAGGAGACAAAAATCACCATAGCTGGTAACTCTATTCTAATTTTTCAGCCAAAATTTTATTAAATGCTATTTAAAGTAAGATCCAAGTTATGTGTGACTTTTGTTAAAATCTAATGGCTGAATCAAAAGTTATAGGCCAAAAACCGGTTTTTTTTTCTCAGTGATTTTTCAAGATGGTATCACTGCCATAGGGTTGCTTGCATTTCAAAATCACTTCTATCAGATTTGGTCCTAGCTAATACCAACATGTCCTGTAAATTTCATTATGATCGAATAATCCGGTCGTCAGTTCTCGTGAACAGAACTTTCGAGTGCGGAAAATAGAAGTAATTTGGTGATGGGATGCCGTTCTTGTGCAAATCGGAATTTTAAAAATTTTAATTTGACATGATGGACAAAAGTCAAAATTTATCAATGATTTGAATTTTTGTCAAAAAATCAAAATTTTTCAAGAGGGTCAATGATTTGAAGGATTTTTTTCAGGAGCCTGTCGTAGCTACAGGGTTACCCGCACTATCTTGAAGATCCATGTGTGTTAAATCTCAGTCAACATCAATACGCTCTGCAAATTTAATGATGATCAAATGTTTTTGTGAGAAGTAATGACAAATCAAAATTTGAATAAAAAATCCTTGCCTACTTTTAGGCGCGCTGCACCCAGACACGGGTCAAAATTTCCAACTTTTTAATATAGACAAGCTTAAAGCGTAATAAGTTTTCATTACAAAAACTTATATTTTAACAAAAATTTACACCGCTTGGAAATATAGGAGTACCTCAAAATTCACTAAAACGCTCGCCGCCTCCAAAAGGTTTAGGATATCTGAATTTTAGCAAGTCATGGACCTACCTACTATATACATCTACGACCTCCGAAAATTTTGGTTCAATCGGAACGGACACTCCAGAGATTATCTCCCTTAATCATTTTGCTGATATATAGTATATATATATATATATATATATATATATATATATATATATATATATATATATATATATATATATATATATATATATATATATATATATATATATATATATATATATATATGTATATATATATACATATATATATATATGTATATATATATACATATATATATATATATATATATATATATATATATATATATATATATATATATATATATATATATATATATATATATATATATATATATATATATATATATATATATGTATATATATATATATATATATATATATATATATATATATATATATATATATATATATATATATATATATATATATATATATATATATATAAAATATGAATTTTCGGCGAAACGAGTTTAATATTAATTTTTTTCGAAAATTAGTAAAAACAGGCAAATTCAAGTGATTCACAATCAGCTGCTTAGCAATTGGTTTATACGTAAAATAAATTCAAATTTCATTGTGTAAACAAACAAAGGTCCTATATGTATCTAAATTTATCAAACGGAAATGTTGGAAAAAGTTTTTGCATGCCCTGCAAAATATCCAAATATATACATTTTAAAATATGTCCAAAACAACGTTTTAAACTTTTCAATATTTTACAAAATTGTGTCCAACTATGCAACCATTAAAAATCAAATAAAATCCTTTCCTGGCAGTTTTGACTAGATACTTTTACATGCAAAATAACTTCATTATTGAGCGATAGTCCATTTCTATAATTCACTTAAAAAGTACAATCTAGTACAATCAAACAATTTCATGTTGGCCTTCAACATCACTTAATTTACCCAGCAATGCTCTACAAGTCGTGAACTATTAAGCACGAGCCGGAAAGACGATTAAATTAGTAGCCAGTGGCGGCTATATTCTCGATGACAAATCGCAATTACTTCGCCATGTCAGTGTGAAATAACCGAGTTATATATTTTTTTTTAACTACATACTTAAATTCGATTCGCGAGAAGCATGAAAACAACCGAACAAACTGATAAACGACAAAAGGTAGCCAACGGAAACAGTGAAAGTATCAGATTAATTTTAAGAGACCGGAATTATATCGTTTTTCAAGTACATCAATACAGTCTAGCTAGTGATACGATCTACACCAGCGCATGTAAAATATGTACAGCGAATCTTGTTTTTTTTTTAAATTCAAATAAAGTTTATCACTGTCCAATTCGCAATGAGTCATCAATACTGTCATGGCACTGATAAATTATATATTGATTTATTTTGTTCGACAGCCATTGAAAATTTCTCACATGAACTTTGCTCAAAAATCCGAAGAGAAATTATGCTGATAATAATGTATCGAATTATATTCGACAGAAGACATGATTACATTTAACTTGTTCTGTTGCACATATTACAGACTGGTTAGCAATTAATATTTGAATTCATCAAAACTTGTATAACATCTATGGTCGATTTGGGTAATAAGTCAAGGAAATCATCATACAAGTGTCAAAGCAAGTAAAAAATGGCTACTATGTTAAATTAGCACTTTTTTTGCAGTGAAGCATTGTTATCAACTGAGATTTAAAAGAAGCGAACAATAATGACTACATACATCATGGCATGTGACTGACATGCCATTAATGTCTAATGGGTTTATTGAAACCTAGATCGAATCGCATGCTACTTTACTCCTTTTACGGAATTAGTGTATGATGATGTTTATGAATTGAATGATTTTTTTCCTTGATAAAGAGGCATGCAAGTTGCTGCAAAATGGTCAATGGAAATAACTGAAAATATTGTGATAGAAGAATATTTTTTTTTTGAATTCCAATAAAATTATAGATATTTTTGGCTCATGTTATTGCAAGTGATTGATTTTACTTTTTACCAGAAAATAGTTTTGTAGCAAAGAAATTGATGCAATAAAAGCATATCTGTAGTTGCGACATGATACGGTAAATTAATGCATTGATCGCATAATACTTAAAATTAAAGCACTAACAATTTGAAAAATTAATAATGACCTTACTATGGTTACCCTATTCTTAGAGTAACATGTCACCAACATTTTCGATTTGAACTATTTATACGCATGCTTTGCTTGCGACCACGTACCTCTACTCACTCAAGTTAACAATCGCCTTCATAAATTCCACGTATCTAATCAAATCATCAAATCAGAAGCTGATCCGTAATTTTTCAAACTTTCAAACGTTACCGCTCAACATGTAGCTGAAATTATTTCTTGTTGCTGCAACAGAGTGGAAAGTTTTCGAACTGACAATGCTTGTCATATTCATTTGGGAACAGTTCGATGCATTTAGAGAATGCATTTGCATGAGAAACATTTTGAACAAAAGATACGAATCGTATATTTGAATACGAGATACGTATATTTGAATACGATATGAAATATTTATTCGACGATGAGGGCATTGCTTATCATTATAATTATTTGTTACCATATAGCAAAAATATAGTTAAAATATTGTGCTGCGCGGTCCCATCGCTCAAGAGATATTCAATCAAACTCAAACTAGGATATATTCGCCTTTTTAAAAAAAATCAATTTGATTGTGTTATCGAGTGCTCTAGATTTCAACCTTCAAGAGATCAAACGAATATCGAAAGAAAATAAAACAATTATCAAATCAGTTTCAGTTTCGTCGGATTCCACCAGGTAATCGATAATAAATCTCATACACATAATCTTATGAGTATTTTCGCTTTACAAGCGAACAACGAAATCATCCGAGGAGGTCTATTATACGTAGCAGTTTCAATAACATTGATCATACCGAAGGTGATTTATCTGGAGGAAATCAACAATCATTAATCCACAGCAGTGATGATCACGCGCGAGAAAAATACACGTTAGCGTGCGCCAAAGGTAGTGTGGCCAGATTGGGCTATATTCCGTCAATTGGGCTATCTAAAATTTTTCGCGGGACGTTTTTTCATTTCGCGGGTTGGCGGTTTTTGGGCTATCTATTTTTGTGAAAAACTATATTTGGGCTATACAGAAAAACCTACTAATCGGGACACTGTATGATCGAACCACCTGAACAATTAAGCTATAACATCACCGCAATACTATTTCTTGAAGAAAATTCACTCTGCAATCGGGCAACTTTTAGAATTGGACCGTGAAACAGATCAGCTGCACAAAAATTTGCTTAGTAGTACTTGCTAATCGGACCAGAAACGGGTTTAAGACAAGCATGAAAAATTGTGCAAAAATGAGTTTTCCAGAAAAATATTATCTGTTCAAGGTCAAAAAAATTTTTCGTATAATTTCTGCATAATTACCTGCTGAAAAATTATTTAATGTATAGAATTCTGTACGTTATAGATAGCTTGAATTTTACTGGCATTCTGATAATAATAAAATATTGATTTATTTGATCATTGTTGTATGTTTTCCCATTAAGCAAGTATGAATGCAATTCATTTGATAATTATGATGTAAATATTTGAACGTTTGTTCAGGCAACGTCAAAATAACTGAAAAAATCTACTATGAGTGCAAAATACAACGATCTAAGTGACTAACAATTCAATCCAAAGAAAAACTGCCGATAGCTTTAAAATTAGTAAGAGTCAGGTGCATCGTATTTAAAAAAATAAAAACCAACTAAAACGGAAATTAAATAACGTTGGAAAATTTTGGAGACACTAGGAGAAAACGGTTGAAATTAAATTTACCATACCACCAGACAGATAAATGATTGTATTAATGGTCTTCTAAGACACGCTCCAAAAATTTTCCAATATCCGGCCAGATACTTCACAGTAAAGTCCGTCAAATCACTACAAAATTAAAACAGAAAGCCTCAAACAGAAAGCTTAAATCCGTTAAAAAGACTAAAATATTCACTACGACACGCTTTGTGGCAAAGAAGCTGATATTGATTTAGACACAGTTCAGGAATTTCAGTCGCAGCTAAGATTGTTATGTGATGGCTATGATGCTTCAAATATATATAATCTTGATGAGACACGAGCATTTTTTAGAGCAACACCTCAAAAATCACTACGTCTTATATAGAAAAAATGTACATATGGAAAATCTTGAAAGAAACGCGTGACAGTTGCAATGGAAGCTGCATAGGAAAAACCAGGAGACCAAGATCGTTGGGTAGAATTGACATTAAGCGAAGTTTTGGCACAACTTGGCGAGCTAACACAAAATCTTAGATAACGGAAGCTATTTCACACTTGATATTGAAACACTTGATATTGAAACGAATTGAAACCGATACATCACCATCTTTTTTGATAAAGCTAGATGTGATAGCATTGATAATCTGGAAGACATCAAGCTATAATTTTTCCCACTTATTTGCACTTCTTATTTGCAGCCCATATATCAGAGTTATGCCAAACATAAAACTAAATTACTGCACTTATATGATGAACCTCATACTGTCAGCTTTGGAAAATACTGAGCGTTCTTCACACCCAATAAAATTAGTTTCTATATTTGAAGCTCTGTGGTAATTAAGGTCTGCTTGGAATAAAGTGTCTTCACTTACAATTACAAAAGTGTTTTTGGAAATGTACGTTCCCTCGAAATATGAGGGTCAAAAGCTGGATCGTGATGCGGGTTCAAATTCAAAGTGATGAGAATTCAAATTCAAAGTGATTAGAATTCAAATATTCCAGCAGAGATTCAAAATTTGGCAAGATACGATCAATTTACGACCACAAATGAATCTCTCCCGGAAGATTGAGAAGATGTCTCTTTTAAAGGATGATGATGTCTTCTTTAATTTTTAACAAAGAAGCCATAGCCGTTTTTGTTAATTCCGATAGTGAATTCAAATCGCAGTAATTCTAAATTCTATTACCTAGTTTATGCGAGATCCCAATTCAATCCTGATTAGGGAGTATGCCAATCAGAACGTCGTATAAACAGTCAAATTCGGATTTCAATTCAAACCCGAACCGTTGGGTTTACGCGAGATGACTATGTGTGAGTGTGCATATAAAATCTGTAGGTGAAACTGAGTTTTCAACATGGCGACTTTTGGTAAACGTTGTGCACTTGGTCTGTTATTTATTATCCTTTTTGTGGAATTCATTCTTGATTTGGAACGGAACAGCTATAGCTAAATGTTTCTCCATATTCATTTGTGCCGTCTTCGTACGTTAACTGAAATGTTCAACATAACCTTAACTTCCTATCTTGCCACATTTATACAGTACAGTTTCTATTTGCGTCTAAGCCGTTCCTCAAAACAAGTTTCTATGGATATACGCAATTCGAATTTCGGAAAATCCAAAAACTCATTTTTGCCCGTATATACGACGCAATATTCGGGATAATCCCGAATCGGGATTAAATTGAGATCTCGCACAAACTAAGTCAATGTTTAAAAATTATTCATTGTATTTCAAAGCACACTACAGTTTGTCGCTTGGAGACCCACAAGTGAAATTGTTTGACGTATATCTCCTTTTGAAAGTATTTAAACGTCTAAACATAATATTAGCAGCTGATCGTCTAATCGAAAAAATAATTTATTTCAAAACTTGCATTCATAGTTTTGAATGTATGAAAACGGGCAAAATATTTACATTTGAAGTAAAATATTCAGCCTTTGTTTCTTATACTAATTTAATTTTAGTGCCATCCAAATTTGCAAGTTATTTTTGCAAGCTGTTATTTTCTGTGTGAACATTCTAGGAAAGTCCTTGAAAAAATAAGTGCCCTTCTATACTTACTTTTTCAAGGACTTTCCTAAAATTTCCACACAGCTCCCGTCATTTATTCACATTTTTCCCTTTTCAAATACATACGTTGTGTTATTATCCGTATATGGTATCGAAAAATTTTACTGTTTCAGAGCATTTATGTTACTTCGTACGAGTTTTACGGATTTAAATATGATAGTTTAATCAGCTTAAATTAATTAATTTAGTTAATTAACTTGAATTAATTTGGTGTGGCGGTTTTTGGGCTACAATTAAGAAATTTTGGCTATTTTGGGTTATGAAAATTTGAACTTGGGCTATATTTTCTCGCAAATATCTGGCTACACTGGCCAAAGGTTCCATTGACTGTTAATATGTTACAGCGGCCAATAATGTCCGAAAATGGCGAGAATGAAGGAATCGAGGAAAATTGCAAATGCAGATGCGTGGTACGAGAATACCGCTATGGTTTCCGACTTTCATTGTCGGAACGAGTGAATTTTGTTTCGAGGAGATTTTTGTGTTTTCTAAAAATTCAACCAGTATTCTAATCATAAGAGTGTATAAATATTTATTACTGACATACAAAATATATTATCTTGTGAAATTAATTCGGCTTGATAAACCTTTTATTTTTTTTCATAAAATTGAAACCTTTTTGGAAAACATAACTTCCATATACTAGTTGCATTAGCATTGCGCTGAATCAAATAAATTTACGGTTTTTTCACGAAGTAACCACGGCGGGGTCTATTGACTGACCTTGTTCAGAAGTAATGCAACAAAGATATCTACTAATGCTTAACAAACACAATACAAACTTACGATTGCTTGTTTTTATCTGGTTATTTTAAATCTTTTTCCATGAAACAAAACTATGGTCAGGAAAGGGTGCCTACTTTAAAACTATGATCACGAAAGGGTGCCTGCTTTATATAAAGCATGGTTGTAACAAGCTGTGACCTTTCGTGAATACCCAACCTATTTATGTCTTAATTTACTGTAGTAAAGAAAATTTGCGAAATTTTTTTATTTCCCAATATTTCCCATACTAAATTCAGCATTCACCAGCATTTCATTTTATTAATGATTGTTTTTTGAGAATATCAAATAAATTATTCGTAAATTAGCTCGACAGGAAATCTTTTGCAAAACTTTCCATCTTTCCAAACCATCGTCAAGAGATACATATCTGATGAATGATGGTTATGGATTAAGATTAGATCAAGATATTATCAAGTCTAATTATAAATTGAACAAATAAACGGAGAATGTAGGTTTTAAAATGTCAAGGAATATTTTTGGTAATATATTTCACATGTGATATAATTGTTAAAAAATTATAACAATCTGATACAATTGTATCTACTGTTTGAAACAATCAAAAAATGAAATGTACTTTTATTCATAACTATACTTCAGAAAATTTTCCGGTTGAAATGATGAGAAATCATGTGAGTACATTCCAAAATCTTGCAAAGGTAACAAAAAAAAAGCAGTAGAAGAATTACAAGTGAGTACTGAGTCGAACATTGTTAGAGATACAGCAAAAAAATGAAAGTCTGTAATGATTAGCACTTTGATGTTGACTTCACTTAAATACACTTGGTTGGAAGATGTCGTTCTCGGCGGTATGAATTGAAACTTAGCGCATATGTAACTGAAGTTTGTATACATAAGTATGTATGTACGAAGGGAACGTATTGGGTAAAACTGGACTTGATGCCCCACACAGCTGTTACATGAATTTTGCCGATAGATGTCGGGCTAATATGTTTGTGTTTTTGTGGTTGTGCGTTTGCTTTTGGGGCTTCTTTTCTTTCTTTTTTTTCTTCTTCTTAATTTTTTTATCTTCTTTTTTATTTTTATGTATAATTTTGTCTGTTTTTCTTCATTTTTTCAGCCCTTCTATCACCTTTTCGCCCTCTGGTGGTAGGATTTCCCAGGTGTGGGACATCAAGTCCAGTTTACCCACGTATTGTTTGTGGCTTTAAAGTCAAGATCAGTCATGTTGTTTTCAAGGAATAGGATGGTTTTTTTTTATGTGTAGCGTAGGGAAGACCAGGGCCAGTTGGCATATGGAACTAGTTGGATCCGAAATGATTTTTCGGAAGCATCAGAGCGGTATCGTCTGGATGCTGTGGCAAGTTCATTGTGTTCAACTGCCACGGTGTTAAAACCTACCACGGTTTTAGTTTGATTGAAGTTACTGACGAGTGAGTACGGTTAATTTTCTGTCTTTCTACTAGGTTAGTAAATTTTATTATGAAATGATTTTTAGGTTTGGTGAGTTTGTTGAACGCTTTTCGATGTTTCGGTGATGGTATGTGTTGATTTAACGTAAACTAAATTTTTCTAGCTTCCAAAACCAAATAATTTGATTTAAAGACAATTTTTTCTATTGGAAGCTAAATATATTGTACTTTCTTGTCAGATACCGATATGTAATTTACATTAGTTACTATTTTTTTATAGTCTGCCTAATCTTCTTTATGTTCTTTCACAATTTAATTATTGAGGCCAAAAAGCATGAGCTGCCAAAAGGCGGAGGAGCGAAATTGGTACAAGGATAAGTAATTTAATTAATTGTGTAAATGCTAGTAGTATAATACTACTAGCATTTACACTAACATTCGATAGTGTAGCCAATACTCGTCTGTGAATCAAGGAGTACGAGCGTAAAGCTGCAGTTACAATCAATGCAACAGAATGAGTTTGAACCCATGAGAACGTATGAGAGCAGTTACAATGATGCAACACAACTTTGTTGCGCAGCAAAGTTTGCTCATACCTCAAACTTGGCATGGCAACAACATTTTTGAAAATATCCAATTCGACCTGTTCCTATGAGAGTCCGAGAAATGCGAAATGTCATATGTAAGTGACAATCAGAATTTGTTTTTCTTTTGTTCATTTTTGCTCTGCAACGCTGCAGCTTTTAAAGGATCAAATACTCACTGATGTCACTTTCCGAGACTGTAAAGTTTCTATATTATCAAACAACAATTTCGTTAATATAACCAGTGACAGATGACGGTGAATGTCGTGTTGCATTGATTATAACTCGTTGCACCAACAAAACATGGCAGCAAATGTTGGTGGGATTGATTGTAACTCAAGCATAAGTTAGAGCTTCTATTTCTCTTTGGCTCATAGCAAGTGTGGTACCCTTCTCTGCGTTCTCGAGTAAGCATATCTATTGGGTCTACTACCGATACTACCGAAACTACATCTTCCAACATCGTTCTGTAGCTATTGGAACAACGCAGAGTACCTCTACACAGGCACTGGCAATTCGTACTCTAAACTTCTTTGTTTAGAGTGCGTCAGGCTAAATTTTCGTCTCGTTTCGACAAGACCTTCAGAATCAACTTGTTCAGCGAACCGACGCATATCAAGCATAGTTGGTCCCAGTAGGTCAGCTTCACTCCCAAGTACCCGAGGATATAGAAGAAGTGGATGGGAAATGTGGCACCAGTTCATATTAGTCTGGGACATTCTTATATAAAAACATATTAACAAAGGACGTTGGTGATTTAGAATTTGTAATAAATTTGGGGGGCCATTGGCGCGCGCAAATTTGAATAGACAGTTTTATGATTTATACATTCGAAGTATAATATTGGTGGATATGTAGTTTAATTAAATAAATAGTTTATATAATTTCACATGAAAGAAAGAAAAGGTAGGAATTTTTAATGCATATTACATTGAAATGTGTTTCGCATACTTGCAGGCGTACGACATCCAGGAATGGGAAAAATGTAACCATACACTGAAAAAATTTTATTGCTGTATATCATTCAAATTTTAATTCATTCTATCGTTAAAATTAATTCAAACACTAATTGCTTTATTTGATGTAATTCAATTTTTCTAGCTTATGAAACCGAATATTTTAAATTTAAAGTCAATTTTTCCTTCGGATGCTAGATATACGAGTATGTCAATTTCTTGCGAGATATCGATATTTCGAAAGTAATCTGCACTCTTCTTCAGTGTCAATAATACACTAAGTGTTTAAGCGTGTAAGCATCATAAGAAAATGATTTGCAATTGCGTTTTCGTCACACATTCCCCTCTTCCGCAAAAACCGGGCTTGGGGCTGGCCTCGGCAGCATTAAGGCTCTAACTTGAAAGCTCATCGTATTGCTCGACGTCATTATGACGTTATGATTGTTTTCATATCATACACTGAAAGAAAAACTCTTGGTTGGTTCAACTATTTTTAATAGTATTGCAACGATTCATTCAAAATCGTTAAACGAACTACGGAAAATAGTTATTTTTACTATGTTAATACAGTTAATTTAGCGATATAAAAGTAGTTGGCTCTGGTTCTACAAAAAATATCGCAACGTTCATGAAATCAAATGTTTTAATTGTTTCATAACCACGAAAAATAGTTGATCAATAGAAAAATATTCATCAATTCACTCAAAACTTCAACGTTTCGAATTATCAACAGTTTTTATGGTACTTAAACTACTTTGCAATAGTTGATTTCAACAAATGTAATTCAGTGAGCAACGTCTTTGGAATTATTCTACGCAAAGTAGAATGGTTTCAACATTTGGACGTTTTTCATGCTCCGAATGAAATTGTTTATCAACCACGCGTCATGGTGCATAAAAGTAATCAACAATTTTCTTATGGTTGTTTTAACTATAGCCCTAGTTGATGCAAAAGCAACTAAAGAAAACTGTTGATTTTTCATACTCCTCATACTCATACTCCTATTTCTATTGTTCGGTTTGCTGTTCGATATAATTCATATTCATGTTATGCTGTGAAGCCTTTATATTACGTTGTATGACGCTTTTTATGCAGCTAATATATGTACGTACATGACACGCATTGTGATGCAGTGCAGCGCCGTAGCAGTGAGCGCTCATGAAAGAAAAAGTTATGGCTGATTTAACTATTATTTTTAGTAATGCAACCATGCATTCAAATTTGTCGAATGAACTACGGAAAAAGGTTCTTTCTACTCTGCTAAAATAGGAAAATAAGCATCAATTCATTTCACACTACAAAATATTGAATTATCAACAATTTTCATAGTAAGCGAACCATTATACAATTGTTAAATTTAACAAACATAATTCCACACTACATACTATAGTCATTTTTATTTCGTACTATGTATATTGTTGGAATACCATTGTCTGTGGTTGCTTACTTTTTTTGCACCACGGACGTTGTTCATCAACAACGCGTGATGGTGCATAAAAGTAATCAACTATTTTTTTATGGTTGTTTTAACTATAGCCCGTAGTTGACACAAAAACAATTAAGGAAAATTGTTGATTTTACCAAGATTTTTCTTTCAGTGTAATACATTTTTTTAATCCACATCCTCCCTTCCACACTCTCTGTTAAAATTATATTTGATAATTATACTCAAGTAAAATGTTTGCATTTGCACCCACAAACATGTTAGCCCAATCATTTTAGCAATCAACCTCGGAATGAGAGATAATAAGTTAAATTTTTGTATATATCTTCATTTAGGGGTTCTCAAAATTGCCTCAAAAGTCTCATAAAATCTCGTGTCTGCGTCAAAAGTTATTCAAGGTCAAAGGTGAGAAAAAACAGTTTTTTGCAATTATCTTGGTTTCTAGTGCTCCAATGATGTCAACAAATAGGATCGAAATTGTAGAGCATCAAATTTGCGACAAATTTTATTTGAAGCATTTTTTTATGCGCTCAACCATTCTTCCGATAGAGGGCAGTAAGCGCGCAGCACTCAGCCATATGTACTGTAATGCAAGGTCAACCGTAAATATCTGTGAATAATACCTTCAGTTTTGAATTATTTGTATTATTGAATTATTTGTATAAAAAACTCTAGCGCACCTGAACCGCTAGAAAACTAATTTTCGAAGAAATTGTCTTTGAGTGACAAAAAAGTGTGGAAAGACGTAATACACTGTTTTGTAGAATCATATCAACCATTCCTTATCCAAAGCAACAAAACTCAACTATAACACAAATGATGAAAATGTTCAGTGCTGGCAACACTTTCCGAACGAAGCAGCAATAAGTTTACCGTAACAAGCTCATACTCAAATCAACTTATCCTTTGAATTTCGTTTTCATCGCAGGATTTCATTGAAAGTTTCAGCGGTTAAACGTTGTTTGAGGCTGCCATCCGAAAAATGTTCAAAACTCGGAAAATTTAAAAATTGACTCCTTATTTTTATTGCAAATGCTTTGCATATGAGTACGTAATTCGAAGCATCTGTTGGTGCAATATTTACGGAAATGGCTAATGCTGGTTAGCCTGTGTCAGCAGCAAAGCAAAATACATACCAAATCTGCTTCACGTTAAGCTAAACCCAACCAGTAAATTTCGTTTCGATTGAATCACTGCGCTGGAAGTTATACGGGTGAAAAGAATTTTAGGGTTACCACCCTCAAAACTTATCAAATTTTGAAAGCGTTCATATTTGTTGTTAATTTTCATTGCAGGATCATTTCCATTTGCAAATCTAATGACATAATCGCTCAGTAAAGAAATTAAACAAAATTACAAAAATTTTGTACGAAATTTCTACGACGTTTGGTTCACATTAAGGTCCATTTACTGCGTGAACTCCTTTCTGATTTCTACACTGGACCGGAAGTTGAATCACAATGCAGCGACAATGTCGCTGTCAATGCAACCAAAGCACCAACCGAATTCATTTTTTTTGTCTTTTGTATTGCTATATCCTAAAAAAAGCTTTATTTTGCTGAGCAAATTTGCAAGATTTAGGAGACAAAAATCACCATAGCTGGCAACTCTATTATAATTTTTCAGCCAAATTTTCATCAAATGTTTTCTAAAGTAAGATCCAAATATTGTGTGAATTTCGTTTAAATGTGATGGCTGAATCGGAAGTTATAGGCCAATGGTTTTTTTTCTCAGTGATTTTTCAAGATGGTACCACTGCCACAGGGTTGCCCGCATTTCAAAATCACTTCTATCAGACCTGGTCCTAGCTATTACCAACATGTCCTGTAAATTTAATTATGATCGGATAATCCGGTCGTCAGTTCTCGTGAACAGAACTTTCGAGCGCTGAAAATAGAGGTAATTTGGTGATGGGTTGCCGTTCTTGTGTAAATAGGAATTTTGAAAATTTCAATTTGACACGATGGACAAAAGTTAAAATTTATCAATGATTTGATAATTTTGTCAAAAATCAAAAATTTTTCAGGAAGGTCAATGATTTGAAGGTTTTTTTTCAGGAGCCTGCCGTAGCTACAGGGTTACCCGCACTATCTTGAATATTCACGTGTGCTAAATTTTAGGCAACATTAATACGCTCTGCAAACTTCACGATGATCCATTGTTTTTCTTAGAAGTAATGAAAAATCAAAATTTGAAAAAAATCCTTGTCTACTTTTAGGCATGCTGCACCCACCACGGCTCTAAATTTCCAACATTTTAACATAAATAAGCTAAAAACATACACTGAAAGAAAAATCTTGGTAAAATCAACAATTTTCCTTAGTTGTTGCTATAGTTAAAACAACCATAAAAAAATAGTTGATTACTTTTATGCACCATGACGCGTGGTTGATAAACAACGTCCGTGGTGCAAAAAAAGTAAGCAACCACAAACAATGGTATTCCAATAATATACATAGTACGAAATAGTAAATGACTATAGTATGTAGTGTGGAATTTTGTTTGTTGAATTCAACATTTGTATGGTAACGCGCACAATGGCTGCGGCCGAATTTGCTAAATTTCTAATTTTGCCGCACCGCTAGCGGTGATACCTACCATAGGTTGTCATCACTACTAGGTTGAATAAACTCTGTTTGAATTAGGTTGAATCGTCTAAAATCGTCTAAAATAATATAATAAAATTAACTTTCTTATTTTTCCTAAGGTGGTACTTAAAACTAACAGGATAGATGATTTTTGTATTTAAACTTATCGCTGCTTCATTAGGGCTGCTGTTTTAGAGCTTCGATTGGTAGAGTTTAGTGCTGCTCTAAGCGTAAGCTGCACGGACCGAGTGGGACTCATGGCTAATGCCACGTTCCCTTGCTTTACGGGCGTAGCGAATTATTATTTTGTCTATTTCATCGACACCAGCTGCAGCGTACAAAGCTTTGTTCGAGAAAAATCTCCGGGGCTCTTTTCTAAACAGTCCTGTACATTGGCGAAGAATACAACGCTCGAAAAGTCCAATGGTATTTAATCTCGATGTTGGGGCGGTTTTCTATAGCGGGGCTCCATATAAAATGATTGGTCGGATGATCGTGGTGTATATTAACACCCTCACTTTTTTCGATGTCGGCGCGTATTTTCGGAATAGGGCACACATCATTCCAAAAGCTGCTGTTGCCTTGTTAAGTGCCAACTGTATGTGGGAGCTGAAAGAAAGAAACGAATCGAAAACAATACCTAGGTACTTAACCTTTTTTGTTGGTGGCCTGAAATAAATAAATTCGCTCTTTCTGGCGTTAATTTTCATACCCCATTTAAGGTAATAGCTACAGAGCTCGTGGATGTATCTTTGAAGTTTGACTAAAGCCATTTTGTAGTTGTGGGCGTCACACCAAACCAAGAGATCGTCTGCGTATAGATTAATTTTAACATTGGAGGGATTTGAAATGCCAGGGATGTCAGAAGTGAGGATATTAAATAATATGGGGCCAAGAATAGAACCCTGGGGGACACCAGAATCAAGAAGAAACAAACTAGAGCTAGCACCATTGTGCACGGTGAATGCGCACCTATCTCGAAGGAAACTGGCTAGTATTTTTACTAGATGTCTAGGAACTTCAAGGGAGATGAGCTTGTAGATCAGGCTTATAATCCATACAGAATCGAAAGCCTTCTCGACGTCAATAAGACAGGACATGGCGAATTTACCCCCAGATTGAGATTTTCTTATGTCAGTCGTGAAGACTCGTAGGGCGTCGAGGGTCCCGTGGCCTCTTTTGAAGCCAAATTGTCGATCAGGGATGATTTGTTTTTCTGTCACTGACTTACTGAGGGGAGAGATGATAGCTCTTTCTAGAAGTTTCCCAAGGTTGGAGAGCAGAGAGATTGGCCGTGTGTTCGAAAGGTTTGTGTTGCCTGGTTTTTTGAGAATGGGGATAATTTTCGCCCGCTTCCATGCACTAGGGAAGTATCCGATGTTCAGACAGTTAGTTGTTAAAAATTATGGCAAGTGAGACGAAGAAGGAAAAGGGAAGCTTTCTCAGCATGAAATTTGATACATTGTCTTCACCTGCGGTTTTTTGTGGTCTCAGACCGGAGATAATTTCTACAAGTGTTGAGGGAGTGACAAAGCTCTCATTCCCACAAGGGAAGTCAGAAGGATTAGAAGGGGAGAATTCTGTCAAGCTGGAAATACTTTCTCTCTGATCAAATTGTTCGACAGTCCGAACCACCTCTTCCGAAAAGGAAGGATCCTCACTGGCTTTCTCACCTGTAAAGAGGGTAGAAAAATGGTCTGCCATAGCAGAAGCAGTACTACTATCATCTGAAAAAGGTACACCATTAGCTGTGAAGATTGGGGCACGTCCTTTTCTTCGGGTAATCCTATTGATTTCCGGATACATTTCTATACCCGGTTCAATATTTTTTAGCCTTTGTTCGAAGGTTTTATTTTGATGAGATCTGGTTTTGATCATGATGAGGAAACTTGTAGCCCTCACTATAGCCTCAACACGCCTGTATTCATCGTTGAAGACGTTCAGTCGTCGATGATAGATACAGGATAGGCGTCTTTTCAGGGTCCTGCGTCTGACGTGTCGGGCAAGGATATCATCTGGAAGATTTCTGTAAGCAAAATTCCTCGTTGTTCGGGGGATGACTATTTGGTTTATTGCAATTTGCAAAGCATCATTGATGCTTGCGATTGTTTGATCGATTTCAAAGGCGGAGAGATTTCTATCTTTCTCAATAATGATGCTCTCGAGTTTAGACGAGATATCTCGTTGGAACGCATCCAGTTGATTTTCCTATACGGGATAAAGAATTGGGGCTCAGAAGCCAGGAAATGAAGGCCCATTGTCTTTCTAAGTGCCATTTGCACAAGCATGTGGTCAGATTCTGCCTCAAAGACCGTACAGCCAAAGGAGCCATATTGCGGTAAAATGCTGAGAAGCTGGGGAGAGACTAGAAAGAAGTCAATTATACTTCCAGACCTCCTGAATGTAGGTTCTAAGGGTGCAACAATGCTCAGTTCTAGACGTTTAGTCTGTAGCCATCTTTGCAGTGCACCACCGAAAGGATTATTTGTGGCATTTCTCCAATCCTGGTGCCGAGCATTGAAATCTCCACCAATAATGATGTGCTCGATATGAGAGGTTGCGGACATTATTTGTTCAAGATCGTCGATAAGATCGGATGGGGAGAAGTTTTGATTAGCATAAATGCCAATAAATGCAATAGAGTCAATCTCAAAACAGTGTAAAAAGCTGTTTTAGAGTCTTCACCGAGAGTAACATAAACCGAATTTGTTTCTAAGCATCTCAGATTGCTTATGAGGAGTCTCTGGACCTTGATCAATTTTTTAATTGCAAAGATAGTGCCATGTTTCCTATCCCCAGGCTCATTCGTCATATCTTCACGAATAATCAGGTAGTTGTCAAAAGCGATGTTGTGCCGGGTTTTGAGTTTCATCTCACATACGAAAAGTATATCAGGTTTTTCAGATTTCAGGAAATCTTGAATGGAGTTCTTTTTGTATACTGGAACGAGCGAGCAACTATTTAAAAGGCTGAATTTAATTAAACACATTTATCCCACAGAGTTCAAGAGCTAAGCCAACGTATGCAAGCCGTTTCTCGCTGGGAGAACGGAGAGCGGAGAAAGTAGGAATGAAATTCTCTACTTTTCTTATGAGTGAGAGAAGGTCACACCCGAAGATGTTCTCGCATTCTGAGTACATTATGGAGTGGGTTGCTGTTTTTAAATTATGGGGTTTTGTGGACTCAGCAGCCTTTTTGGGTTTTGGTTTGGGCATGTTGGCGGAAGAAGAACCTTTGAGAACATTGGCGAAAAAAACGCCTTTCCTTACGGTGTTTTCAATGGTGGTAGTTGCAAGGAGCCGTTTTTCTTGTTTGGCTTGTTGAAGAGTTTTTCGTTTCTTCTCAACTTTTTTAGCTGCGGGGCAGCCGCGGTAGCTAGCAGGGTGGCCGGCAGTATTGCAGTTGACGCAAAATACCTGTGAGGAACCCGCAGGAGAAGGGCACTCTTTGGTTGAGTGCTGTTTGTCACACTTTACACAGCTGACTTCAAGGGCACAGTTAGCTGCTACGTGTCCAAAACGTTGACAATTGAAGCATTGAGTTACTTTTGGTTTTTGAAAATGCTCCCAGTAAACTCGGTGGTTGAGTAGAAACTTAACGCTTGTAACTGAATTTCGGTCTGTCCCTGGTGCGAGCTGCACTAAAAAGCTTCCCAGGATTTTGTTTTCCTTTTTGGATGCTGAGGTGAAGAAGCGCTTAACGGAAACAATGAAGTCTTGCAGCGTATTTTTCAGCTCACATAGCACGTCTTGCGCATCATAAGATGGGTGAATTCCCTTTAGAAGATATGTCATTTTTTGAAAGCTGGAGGGGTGAAGGTGTAGCATGGGACAGCTGCAGCTTTAGGTGCTCGAACACGAGACCATGATCTTCCATACTCTTTGGCAAGAGAGATGTTTTCGTAAGATTGTGGGTTTTGACTTCGAAACAGGGAATGTGATCACCGTTGATGGAGCATGCTTTCGTCATATTGGCTTTAAAACTTTTCAAATTTAATTCGGAACAAACTATCGGTGGGACCCGCGGTATCTTACTTTTCTGAGTTTCAGAAACTTGAGAAGACGAAGCTGTGTTATTAGCTGCGGCTTTATTTGATGTTTGTTTTGAGGTATATCTAGGGGTGTTTTTAAGGCAAGCTGCCTCAATACTACCTGAAGCTAGGTTTGCGCTACAATTTTGACGAATGACGTCTTGTAATTTCAGGTTCTGAGCCTGAGCTGAGGTGCGTTTTTTTGAAGCTGGAGGAGAGGAACTTGTAGAACGGGGCAAATTTCTCTTCCTGGAAGTGCCTACTTCTGAAAAATTATCACTCGACGCATCTTCTGATGGTAACTTCGACATAACTTTTTACACATTAAAACACTTATCACTAAAGACGTCGTCTTCTAGAGTTCCATCGGAGTCTGCTACATCCGTTTTATTGTCATCTGAGTCGTTGGTTTTTTCGTCGTCCTCGCCGGAGCTGGATTCGGAATCGGTATCATCCTGATTGACGCTAACGGACATGTTGTACGCTGCGAGAATTTCACCAATGAAATTCTCCTTCACATCCTCGCGGTATTTCGCGCATAGTTTCGAGATTTTTTTCTTCACTTTTTTGGTGAAGGCCGCCATGTCCTTTTTCATTCGCTCTTGTCGATCGACCGCCGATAAAGATGAGTTGCCTTCAATATCCTCCTCCGAGGACATTGTTCCGGAGCGTCCTTTTCGTTTTTCGGGAAAACTCGAAAGATATTCGCCAAACCTTCGTAAATGCTGAAGCCGAAGCCGATGCAATTTTCTGATCGATGTAATCTGCAAAAATATAAACAAAGTAAGCAAAACACGAACGTTTCAACGCTAAGCTAAAACGTCTGTCCTCGACCACTGATCGCAGTCGACTCTCTCGATTAACTTATAAAGCGTCATACAACGTAATATAAAGGTTTCACAGCATAACATGAATATGAATTATATCGAAGAGCAAACCGAACACAATTTTGCCATGTAGTATATGAAACTTTTATGATAGAATAGGAGTATGAGTATGAGGAGTATGGAAAATCAACAGTTTTCCTTAGTTGTTTTTGCATCAACTAGGGCTATAGTTAAAACAACCGTAAGAAAATTGTTGATTTATTTTATGAAAACTGTTGATAATTCCATAATATAATAATTTCATAAAAACTGTTGATAATTCGAAACGTTGAATTTTTGAGTGAATTGATGAATATTTTTCTATTTATCAATTAATTTTCGTGGTTATGAAACAATTCAAACAGTTGATTTCATGAACGTTGTGATATTTTTTGTATAACCAGAACCAACTACTTTTATATCGTTAAATTAACTATATTAACATAGTAAAAATGACTATTTTCCGTAGTTCGTTTAACGATTTTGAATGAATCGATGCAATACTATTAAAAATAGTTGAACCAACCAAGAGTTTTTCTTTCAGTGTAATAAGTTTTCATTCCCAAACATTTATTTTAACAAAAATTTACACTGCTTGGAAATACAGATGTACCTGAAAATTCACTAAAACACTCGCCGCTGGCAAAAGGTTTAGGATATCTGAATTCTAGACCTACTTACTATACACATCTACGTCCTCCAAAAATTTCAGCTCAATCGGATCGACCACTCCAGAGATTATCTCGGAAAATCATTTTGCTGATATGTATATATATATATATATATATATATATATATATATATATATATATATATATATATATATATATATATATATATATATATATATATATATATATATATATATATATATATATATATATATATATATATATATATATATAAAGAAATATGAATTTTCGGCGAAGCCAGTTCCGGTCTCTGTCTTTTTATTAAAATGACTGTAGTCGATGAAAGGTCTCGTGAAATATCGATTCGATTGCCATGATAAAATTTAATCATAGTTTCAAAATACTAGTTCCACTAAAAATTAGTTTTTAGACCACAATTAGTCTGTTGCTGAAACATCATAAAATTCAATACATTAGCCTCGGGTAAGCAAAAGTCAAACAGCCGATTCCACAGATGCATACATTGTATCGAATCCATTTGATTGAGTCGTCCACCTCATTACCAGTTTCGCTTATCATGTAACATTAAAATCCTTTCACTAGTCATAACTGGCATTAAGCTTTTTTCATTCATTTTCATCCATCTGTCCAATCATCTCAAATGTGCATGCAAACTGTAAGAAGATTGCAACTGTTGCTGCCATAACTATGATGATGACTACGGTTACAACGACAGCAACAGCGCTAACAACTGCAAGATGTGTACTACATCGCACTACATAATAATTACTCGAATTACGCTACTAGTACGCAGCAGTTCATCGAACTACTTTCAAATTACAGAGATCAAGAAATACCCGCCGACGTTTACCTTGTCTGCATTGCAAACTACATGCAAGTATCTTCCAGATACATATCTCTCTGACAAAATTGTTTTCTATGGATTTATAAATCGTATTATGTTCGGCGCAGAGAAGTAATCTACGGGAATAACATACAAAACTGAGCTCTGATTTAATTGTGTCTATACTGTCTGTTATCAAGCGATTGGATAGCCAAAGAGGCGACTTGGCAGTAGACAACCTTGTAACGCTACCGCACGGCATTTCGGTACTAGCCGAAAGCAGATGTTTTTCCACATACTAGTTATATACTGCATTAAGACATCATACGGGCATGCATTTAATATTGCCTTGCTATAGCGATCTATGATTTTAAAGCAAAACACCGAACTTCTGTTGGCCGTTGCTGGTGGCGTGCAAATCTAATTTTCTGTTACTGTTAAACAACTCCCGCATCTTCATGCATCGAGTTGATGGATTGCTAGCGTCCAATCAGGCAAATGCAGATAAACGATTTGTTTGAAAAATGGTAATACATGTTATGAAAATGGGAAAACATTGCATCTATGTATAAAAAGAATGCTTATGGCGAAAAGGCAAATCATTTGCAAAGTCAAGGCTAAGTTGTATCGCGGAAAAGCTTGAGCAGTTGGAATATCTTCGAAAAGTTGTTATATTTTTATGGTGAAAATTTATTTTAAAAAGATTGTTCAGAAACATTGAGGCTTCTTGTACATTAACCAATCACAAGCCATGAAGACTGTGGTAAGTGACCACTTTTGAATTAAATTCTGGATCAACCATATCAAATCAGTGAAAAGCCTCCAGGGTAATAAAATTCATCAATTCATATGTAAAGTGAAACTAACTAAATTTGTCAACCCTCTTATATCTAGATATAGGTGCACTTAAATAATTGAGACTGATAATCGTGTACTTATCTGAATTACAATATAAAAAAAAAACTTAATCAAAACCCCCGCTTTGTTCGCATTGATTTGTAAATCGAAAGTGATACAAAAAATAAAACTCCATTTCATAGTCAGATGCTTGAAACATTAAAATTCAATTAGATAAATATGTCGTGAGATTTAACCGCTAATAAAAATATTTCGCTAGTCATCTATCAGATTATTTGAATCAATAGCGATCGATTGCAGCGATTGTAAAGTGTATGAGACGTGAATATAAGTGTTTTTGCAGTGTGAATGATTGACATCGGGTGAAAAGTAAAAGTATTTGGGTAATTTTTGTAAGTATTCTTGCGGATAAGTATAAGTGAATATTAAGCCATACTCACGCTCATGAAATAATGCAAATTCCAAGTGATTATTTTTCGCAAAGTGAAATTGCATCGTTGAATTGTCGGTTCTTTGACTGCTTTGGGCG
Organism: Nemotelus nigrinus; assembly: GCA_947369275.1. Classification (NCBI taxonomy): domain Eukaryota; kingdom Metazoa; phylum Arthropoda; class Insecta; order Diptera; family Stratiomyidae; genus Nemotelus; species Nemotelus nigrinus. The sequence continues at coordinate 134,994,887 of OX376373.1, read as the reverse complement.
GTCTGTCTCAATGTTAGGATTTTCATGTTTTTTGTTGTTGTGAAAATGACATTATTGAGCTTATATATGTTATTCCAAACAATTCTATTTTGATCAACTGATTAAGGGCTTGGCCTATTCTACTTCTCTCTAAAAAATGTCGTACTCTATTTTGTAATGGCTGGTTATGATTAGACTTGCCTCCTTTCAAAGATTATAAAGCTTCAATCATATCGTAAATTGGGGTATCTTTGGAACACTTTTTCTAGCTGTGTATGTCTCCTGTTCTCATTTGTTTCACTTCCTTGATGATACTTTAGTATTATACGAATTCAACTTTCTTTTTATCATACACACTTAGATTTCATATGCTTGCTTGCCTACTACTGTTTGGTCTTTACGGCATCGATTTGTGTTAGTTTCACCATTCGTTTGTAAGAATATTTCTCGACTTGTTTGCCATCTCCCATACTGAGGCCTTTTGCACAGTGTGTAGCTAACTGGCCGATAAGGTTTTACACCAAACACATCGAAACTTATACTCTTGAGCACGGGTCATATGTAACGGGGCAAATGTATCCCAAGCTTGCAGCAATACTACAAAAATATTGACAGGCTAGGAAAGCAGGCTGCTAGGTTTAAGCTGCTATTTGAAATTTGCCGCGTGCCACAACGGTTATCCACTGTGCCTATATGTATCTTTCGCCAAGTCTCTCTTCATTTGACAGCCACCTGATCCAACCTAGCATATGACTTGAACCAGTCAATGCCTCCTAGAAGTACGGGCCGTAATGCAGAATGATGACGTCCGAGTTTGCGGGAACAATGTCGCGAAAAACACACGTAGTCTTATGAGACGTCCGCGGGAAAATGCTAATTGTACAGGTTGTGTTAACCCCAAAAATTTTTTTGATTTTGGTAATACGAAGCGGAAAACAAGCGGGTACCCCTCTTCAATGTCCACTGAAACTTCGTTGTTGTCTTCTTCTCCTCAGGAGATCTGCAACTTTTTTGCTGACCATTTTCAAGAAGTTTTTAGTCCAGTTAGCATCCCAACATTGTATCGATTCACGGGAGCGCCTCAAACAATTTTCGCTGAGGATATGACCATATCGAGGAATGAGATATTCACTGCCATTATGGAGCTTGACAGTAACAAGGGCCCTGGACCTGACCTCCTCCCTCCTACTTTTCTGATCAACTGTGTATTCATTTTCTGATCAAGTGTATATTCAATAATTTTCTCTCCTCTGGACTATTTCCTTCGTATTGGAAATCTTCTTATATTACACCAATTTATAAAAGTGGCGATAGGCGCTTTATTCAAAATTATAGAGGCATCGCCATTCTATCTGCTATTCCCAAACTTTTTGAAAAAATCATCCACTGCGAACTTTCTCCTCTGGTTGACGCTCGACTGAACGAGCAGCAGCATGGATTTAGAAAAGGTTGTTTTACTGCAACTAATCTTATGGTGCTTGTTTCTGATGTTTTGTGCAAAATGGAGAAAGGTGATCAAATTGACGCAGTCTATACAGACTTCAGCAGAGCATTCGACCGAGTTGATCACTCCATTTTGATCCCCAAGCTGAAACAATTCGGAATTGCAGGATCTTTACTAAAGTGGCTTGGATCCTACCTCCACAACCGCTTGCAATTCGTGAAATTCTAAGGTCTTATCTCTAAGAAAGTCGACGTGAGATCCGGTGTACCTCAAGGAAGTCATCTTGGCCCACTTCTTTTTAATATTTTTATATCCCACATGTCGGAGGTTTTATCTGACATTCCCCATTTACTATATGCGGATGACTTCAAAATCTACCATGTCATCAGGACACCATCTGAAGCTACCTTTTTTTAGTCTAAACTAAACTCTCTAGACCATTGGTGCTCCGCGAACAAGCTCCCTCTTAACATTGCCAAATGCCGCGCAATTAGCTTCTCTCGCAAAACTGCACGCGTTCATTATACGTACCGCCTCAACAACACGTCACTCAGCAGGGTTGATAACATATTAGATCTCGGTGTCACCCTGGATGAAAAGCTCCGCTTCAATCTACATTACGATAGAGTGCTTTCCCGAGCAAGTTAACAACTTGGTTTCATTAAGCGACGAGCCATATATTTCACTCGTGCGTCCTCTTCTCGAATATGCGTGCAATATCTGGAACCCGACTTTCGAAATCCACAGCCAAAGATTTGAGTCTGTTCAGAAGCAGTTTTTACTATTCGCTTGGAGGGATCTTTTCAACCCTTATGATTTCAGTAATCTACCATCATACGAATATCGCCTTAAATGTATTAATTTGTTACCTCTTGCGTCGAGAAGATTACTATTATCTGCCTGCTTCAGCTTCGATGTCATCAGAGATGTGGTTAATGTCGTTTACTTGAAAGAAAAGTTTGTACTCAATCAGCTCTTGAGAGTCACAAGATCCCGACGATTGCTTATTGAATACCAACACAACACAACATATGCAGCAAACGAGCCAATAAATAGGTGCTGCAAGCTATTCAATAGCATTAGCGAGAACTTTTCTCCTACGATCTCCAAATCAACGTTTAAAAATAACATCATCAAGGCTCTCTCTTTATAATCTCCCCCACACCCCACCATACTAACATATATACATTGTATATTCATTTTGAATTTAAATTTGGTATTTAATTTGTTAGTCATTTATTTGTGATTTGTCATTTATTTATTACTTTATTTGTTGTCTGTTTATAACTAATTTTATTTATGCACTGTTTATTAGTCTTGTATTTTTTTTTTTATAGTTTTATAGTTTGTTTTATTTTTATTTTGTTTCGTAATTTGATGCATGTACTATTTTATTTTATTCTTTTTCCTATACATGTACGCCTTGATTGGTAAATAAATAAATATAAAAAAAAACTGATTGAAGTGAAAACAAAGAGAGATCCGCGGAACAGTGCTAGTGAACAGCTAAAACACAAGTTAATGCGGTGCGTGCGGTATTATTGGAAAAATTCGCTACGAAATGTTTATCGGTTGGTGTTAGGTTATGTGGTGTTTTGTGTCAATTCACTTTCGATGCAATTGATTGACACAAAATGCAAGTTATGACTAAATATTAACACTACAATGCAACCACGCACAAAAAACTAACGTTTTAATCATATTTTAGCTTAAAAACCGCAAGTGAAATCTCCGTGTACATCGGCACTGCCTCGTGAAAATGTCATAACACCCCAAATAACTGACGTCATAGCTAAAACGATTACGTAGCATGACGGCCCGTACATCTAGGAGGCAATGAACCAGTCATCGGAAGTATGCTCATCAAACCATCCTCATTCGAGTCAGTTAGAACACGTTTTTTTTCTATAATGATGCCAAGGCTCAGAGGATGCCCTATTATGCTATAGCACAGCCTTAGCGGAATGAAATTTAAGAAAAGAGAGAAAGGAAGGGTTGAGTTTGCAAAAATTGTGGCCCATAGTTGGCAGGGAAAACAATAGATGGTAGACTGTTCCATAATCGTATTGACCTAGATAAGAGAGAATCATGAAATTTGACGGTACGACTGGCAATGACCGAAAGAGTATGAGAGTGAGCACGTTGGGAGGTTCGGGTGTTGTGCGTAGGAAGTGCTCTACAAGGGAGCAGACTATTGGTTTAACTTGTAGTACTTTTCAATAAAACAAAAATCATTTCACTTCAAGCTCTTTATTTAATCTTTTATTAAAGTCACGAACAGGCATCTATAGCAGTACAAGTTTCATCTTCAAATAAACTCAGAAACTACAAAACCATCCGTGCGTCGCACAACATGAGCTGTGTAAGCATTCATAAATGTGCACTTAGTCCTTTTTATGACACAAAGGATAGATAAGAATGATTTGGATTTGAACACAATAGTTCAAGTATACATTCCAACACAGACTTGATTTTTCATTAGAGCAAAGGCCATAATAATAGCGATAAAGAAGAGAAAGGCAACCCACATTACGTCGGTGCTCAAGATATTCAATACTTGAGGTAATAGTTTCATCGCCAATAAGCTTGAAAGCGTTGCGTTGGACTTTGTCTAGTTCCGTCAAAGCAGTGCGGCCTGCCCCAGCCCATGTATGGGAGTTATACTCAAGTCTTGGTCTTTCGATAGTCTTGTAGATGTCCGCTATGTCTGATGGTGTAAAGTATTTCTTGCCTCTCTGAAGGAATCCTAGGGATTTCATGGCATTTTTCGCAATTTGAAAAATATGGCCGGTTCAGCTTAGTTTGTTGGGGATGTTAAATCCTAATAGGTTCAGCGAAGGTGATTCGGAAATACTCACACCCTCAACGGAAATAGTGTGGCTAGTAAGAGGAGGGTAAGGCTTGAGCGAAAGACGACAGCATTGGGTTTTGGACGCATTAAACACAACACGGTTCGCTGAGCCCCAAGCGATAATATTTAATAGGTCCCTGTTTAGCGTTGCAAACTTGCGATTTCTACCAACAGAAGCAGAATTTCCACAAGAGTCGGCTACTCTGTCAAAAGAGTATGCGAAGTCAAGGGAGCTGTCATCAGCGAAACTATGGGTCGGGTTGAAAGTGAAAGAAAGGAGGTCATTTATAAATAAAAGGAAGAGAGTTGGTGAAAGAACAATACATTGCGGAGCCCCGGCATTGATGGTGTGGACACAGGATTTGAGTTCATCCAGAACAACTTGAAACAAACGATCTACGAGGGAACTTTCAATCCACTTGACGAGGACGGGGTGAAGATCAAATGCAAGAAGCTTGGCTAATAGGGCAGGGTGCCGGATTCTGTCAAAGGCCTTCGAAATATCAAGAGAAAAGACCATTACTTCACCAAAATTATGGAGACAACGGTTCCATCTCTCAGTGAAAAATGTAAGTAAGCCCCCAGTGGAGCGCCCAGAACTAAAACCATACTGGCGGTCATTGATAAGATGGTTCAACTCAAGATATTTCATTAATTTTGAGTTCACGAGTGATTCAAATACCTTAGACAGAACCGAAACGATTGCAATAGGTCGATAGTTAGAGGGATCACAGGCCTCCCCGTTTTTGGTATGGGCTGAACGTGTGCAAACTTCCATGCGGAAGGAAGTGTTCCAGTCGAATATGACAGGTAAAATAGTTTGGACAGAAGTTTAGCTAAGGCGGAGGCATACCACTTTAGTGCGAGGGGCGAAATACCATCAGGACCGGCAGATTTGGAAACGTTAATACCTCTCTTGTGTGGAAAAATAGAGGCCCTTGCTTGATACCGCACATTGGACGAGTAGGAGGACTCAGTGATAAACGTGGCAAGTAAGAGTTTATATCGAAAATCTCAGCAAAAAGATTAGCTTTGTCCAGTGACTTAGTAAGTACGTTACCACCATGAAGAAGAGGTGGCACGGAGGAACTGGAGAAGTTGTTCTTAATCCTTTTAACAAGCGGGCAGAAGCCTCTGCTTCCTTTCTGGCTTGCAAGGACCTTCTGTTTAATATTTTGGTCAAACTGGAATTTAACTCTTTTGATAGTGGATGTACAGGTATTACGAGCAGTTTTGTCAAGTTTTTTGATTCCTCAGACGGAGATAGTTTGTAATTTCAGAATGCCGCCTCTTTAGTGCGAATATTCTTTTGACATTCGTAACTAAACCATGAGGGGGTGGTTGGCTTAGTGTTCTTGAAGGCATGCGGGATAAAAGAGCACATTCCATACCATATGATGTCGGTTATGGTGGAAGCTATACATTCGCCGTTCTTTGTTGCAAAGCAATTCCAGTCAATCTCTCTGGTATATTTTTAAAACGCAGTCCAGTCAGCCTTGCCATAATGCCAGACCAGTCGTTTGGTAGGAAACTGATTAGGGTTAATCAGAGAAGAGATTTTAAATTGGGCCGAGATCAAATTTTGGTCCAAGTTGCCAAGAGGCGCAGAAACTGAGATCGAATATATATCTGGGTGTGAGGTTAAAAATAGTTGCCCAGAAATGTACGGAATTCTTGTTGTACAAACTAATTACTGCTCCAAATTGAAAGACTTGTTAAAAAGCTCAACGTGCCTGCCCGCCGGACTTGTGGTGGGTGAGTGTCTGAGCCACTGGATGTTATGCACATTGAAATTACCGGCGAGGATGATTTCAGATGAAGGATGTCTCAAGCATTTTGTCAATGTCAGAAGACAGTGCATCGAAGGAACGAACAGTATCTGCATTAGACATGTCAGCGCTGCGGTATAAAAAGCAAAACAAGATGATTTGCTTAAAAAATTTGAATCTAATTCAAAGATAATTAAACTCTGGATTAGCAGAAGTATATTGGCTAAGGGTGATAAACGGCATATCATTACGCACATAAATTGCAATCCCTCTTTTGGGGGAGAAGCGGGACACTAAATGATAACCAAGAACGTGACGCTGATTGATATTAGTATCAAAAACGATCTTAGTTTCACTTAGTACCAAAATCGCCGGTTTGTTTATGCATAGATAAGAGTAGACCGAAAAAAAATTCTTCCTTATCCCACGAATATTGTAGAAGTTCAATTTAATATCATGCATTACTATAAAGCCGAAAAATTAATAAAAACAAAAACAACGCACAATTGAAAAACAAAACGTGCTACACGCAACGGAAATTCAAAGTTATACGCGATCAAAACAAGTCACGGCGATCCGAACAAAGTCAATAGCAGTGCTATGCCCGCAATATTGACCTTGAGCGAATCAAGCGTTGTTTAGCGTCTGTACCTGCAATTAAGCTTAACAAGACGGCCCACCATTAGAGCAGGGGCTGATCGTCCGCCAATGTCGACTTAAGTAAACATGAGCAAGCCCATGCTACTCCGGTCTGCCAGTTTGTGCTGGGGAGCAGACCCAGACACCATACTGGTGAATGCGGAGCCTATCCAAACCTCTTTTGCACTGTGGGGTACAGCATCCGGCCAGAAACGCGGCTCCACGTCGCACATCTGAAGAATTTAACTCCAGAGGCTCCTGATTCGGGTCAATTACATCGTGTTCCTGGTTGAGCGTTTTTGGCCTAGGCTTTCAAATCTTTTCTGCCTTTTATGTTCCGTAAAGTGGTGTCCCGCCATTGATTATGTGCTTGCCTTTGACGAATTCCACATCCTCTTAGTTCCTCTCTTATGATGTTATTTTATGCTAGTCGACCGTCAAATAGATTGGTTTTATTGTAATTCAAAATCTTTTCTTTGAAATTTTGCTTAGTTTTTTTTTTTCTTAATTATCAAAAAAGTTCTTTATAGCTTCTTTAAGAGTCACTGCTCTTATGTAAGAAATGTTTTTTTGCAGTTCTTCGGGTTAACATGTCATTGCGACGTGACACGAAGGCAACTGCTCCACCCTCTCTTGGTAAATTGCTTTTGAAACTCATTTCTATTTCGCACAGCGGTCCAGGCAAAACTTTACAGCACAAAAAATTCAAATATATTCGCAGAGAACTTATGCCTACCTGACACACCTGCAAATGCCATGTTATAATAAGTAGTAAACCCCCGCGACAATACAATCACCCAAAGGGGGAGGTGGTGCACTTTTTAAATGTTAAGCTAAAACTGAGTTGATTTATAAACCGAGCGACAAGCCCACGACAATCTACGTTTGAAATTGGTGAGTATCTGCGCATGCACCAATGACGTTACGTATCAGTCAGTAGTGAATCGGAGGCAAAAAATGGGAGAGAGAAAAAAAATTTCAAATGGAGCACAAATGAACAATTCATTCTATTTTGAGAAGTAAGTTGGGAATTTGATAAAGGCTTCAGCTCGGGTCTAACCGTTGAGGCTAATTTAACAAAGATCTAGATGAACTTATTCAGAGCTAGATGAACTCAAAACTCGATGCACGGTATCTATCCGAACCTGAATTTGAACCAGAAGCTATCGACTACACTATACGAACCCTTAGGCCTGACAAGGGTTGTTGTGAGATTACTTTACTTCACTTTAGATTGGGAGCATAAAAGGTTGGACACTTCTTCGCCTCTGTTACTTGCTTAGACATAATAAAAATTTGAAGCTTCAGATACCAAATAAGATCACCTAGAGAATTGTCAGAATGTAAGGCTCAAAGGAAATAACCCACTAACATATCTGCTTTACACGCTGTTTGGCCAGTAAAGCCATTGGCAGAGGCATAAAGGCGGTTTTTCTCTCAAAAATTGTAAGTAGTTCTTGCTTGGATCGTTATTGGGTCAATTACCTATTATACGGTATGGATACTTACAAACAAAATGACTGCTGAAGCTCTGAAGAAGTATTTATGAAGTTTTCGCTTATATTGGTCGTCAATTATATCAGATCATAAAAGTTTAGTAAATTCTTTAATTCATTCAAATTAGTCATAGCGACAGGAAGAAATTTATTTCTATTTCGATTGAACACTTATAATTTAGACCGTTCGCATCAATTTCTTAGCAAAAAAAATGTCTGTTAATATAGTGTAATACACTGCCAGTGCTACACACTGGCTTCCGAAAATAATGAAAATAAATTTTGAAACGAATGGATATATAGGCAAACAAACATAGTCAACACATGCAATTTACACCGCAAGCTCACATCCACGAGTCACATCCAGTATTCACATCTGAAATTAGGTCTGTTTGCGTACTACGACTAATTGCAATTAATCGCAATTAATAGCAATCAAGCCGCTTTTGTACTCCGTTTTACTGAAAACTGACAATTTGCCTTCTTTCAGTTAATACGATGAAATTACAGTAGGGTCTGAGCTTTATCAATGCCTTCGAGAAGTACGGGCCGTCATGTTACGTAATCGTTGTAGCTTTGATGCCATTTTTCCTGGTGATTTTGACATTTCCACCAGGCAGTGCCGATATACACGGAGATTTCACGTGCGTATTTATAGCTTAAATATAAATAAAACGTTAGTTTTTTGTGCGTGGATGCGTTGTAATGTAGCAAATAGATATTGGCCGAGGCCCAGCGAACTGAAGTCAGACGAGGCCGCCAACATGTGGACGGCATTTGACAGCTCGTCACGAATCGCCTTGGCTCGTGCCCAAAACCCATTCCGTTCGGAAGTCGCACGAGCGCCGGCGAGTGCTGTCAAAGTCGCTTGTCTGGACCGTCCACACACTCGGGCTCGCCAGATCTTGCCTGGGCTCGGCCAATATATATTTGGCACATAATAATATTTAGTCATAACTTGCATTTTGACTAAGGTTTTCCCTCACACCGGGGTGTAGCACATAACCTAAAAACAACTGATACACTTTTCGTAGTGAATTTTTCACATTATACCGCACGCACCGCATTAATTTTAGTTTTAGCTGTTCACTAGCACTGTTCCGCAGATCTCACTTTCTTTCACTCACTTTAACACAACCCACACAATTCAAGATTTCCCGCGGACGTCCCATAAGACTGCGTGTGTTTTTCGCGACACTTTGACAGCTTTCTCTGACGTCATAATTCTGCATTACGGCCCGTACTTCTAGAAGGCATTGGTCTGAGCTACTGAAAAATACTGAAAAATGTCAAACGGTGTGGCGCGAGTAAATATTTTCAAATGTGTGCGGCAAGCAAAATATTTTTTGCGTAATGCTGCTATGAATGTCGAAAATTTTTGTGGCAATAATCATCACCGCTTACGATGACTTTATAATCCCCCAAAAACCGACAACTGACACTTTTGGTTGTCAATTTTCAGGAAATGCAATGAGAACGTTTTCGTACTTTTCGTGCATTTCCCCCACCACATTGATTGAGGAAAATTCAGTGACTGAAAGTACGCAAACAGACCTATTAATTCGTACAGTCGACAACGAAACCGTCGTCAAAGACTTCGAGAGGAGATGGAAAAGTACAATGTGGAACACGAGTTTCTTGATTCAATTACTAAACTATGAGCCTGTATTCTCGTACCGAAATTCAATTTGAATTTATAAAATTGAACTTGAAACTTCAAGATTATTCAATCATCAAAAAAGAAAGAGCTTAAAAAAACAGTTCAACTGTCAAAGCAAGTAGAAGTTGTGTTCAGACAGCTGTTGCTTTCCGATTGAAAAACAGACTAAACAAATTTTTCGTTCAATTTTAAATTTGGCGTGTGTGATTTGGAAGTGGTTCTCCTGTTCCTGTTGATATTGGACCTTGGTGATATCCTTCATTTTAGTGTTAATTTATTCTTTGAAAAATTTCGGAACATTAACTGTTTTTTTTCTAAAAAACGAGTTGAACGAGTGTTTTCGTTTTGCATGGTGTGTGTCTGCAATAAAATATCGATAGCTTTTTCAGCAGCAGCGAAAGGGAGTGCTGCCAAGTATGAGCAGCGGCACTAATTGTGGCAAGTGCCGAAGTGTGGTGAAGGACGAAGCATAGCTTGCGAGAGCTTTTGCGGCGATAGGTGGTTTCATATTGCCTACATTGGCATCTCCACCGAGGAATTCAATAACATCGCAAAATTAGGTGACTTAGTAAAATGGTTCTGCAGTAAATGCGATGCTGCTTTAAAAACAAGCCGAGCGGACAAAATAATTTCACAAATTGAAACAACTCACCAGCTAATAAAAAAAATAGAAGAAAAGCTTGAAAATATTCAGATTGATGCATTTAAAGAACCTAAAAAAACCTTCATATGCAGACATGCTAAGAAAACCAAGTGAGCCAAAGCCCAAAAAATTCAATAGAGGCATCATAATCAAGCCAAGGAAAGAGCAGGATCCTGGGAAAACCATCCAGGATTTGAAACAAAAGATAAAACCTTGCGCATTGAAAACTCCGGTCGAGTATTCTAAGCCATTGCGAAATGGGGGCATAATAATCAAAATAAATTCACTGGAAAACTCAGAAATATTATTAAAAGAAATAAACGAGCACATGTCAAGCAACTATAGTGCAGCAATTACTAAGAGGAAGCTTCCCCGACTAATGATCAAGGGTCTTCAAAGAAGATACACAACGGTCGAGCTAAAAGAAGAGATAAAAAACTTGAATCATTCAATTGATTTGGATGACGTATTTGAGGCTGTGCACATGAGACAAATTAAATGATCTGGTAAATGGATAGCATTTGTTGAAATTGGAGGAAAGCTGTTTAATCGAATAGTCAACCAATACATAAATATTGATTTTGGATCACATTTTGTCATCGAGGACCATAACATCATGAGGTGCTACAAATGCCAGGGATTTAACCACAAAGCATCAAATTGTCAAAAAAAGACATCTGTGCTAAATGTGCTGGTAGACAAATGCTTGCACGGTTACAGAATTAAAATGCATAAACTGCTCCCAAAAAAGGAATAGGCACGTTAAACATCGAGCAGATAGTTACGAATGCCCGGAGTCCAAAAAAATGATTGCAACTAATGAACATAAGATAGATCATAGTTTTTAATCCACTTCATAATGAATCAAAACAAATTATTAAAAATATTGTACGCCAATATAAGGAGCATTCGTAGCAAATTCGATGATCTAAACGTCCATCTAACTACGAATGACATCAGTGTAGCTATTCTTAATTAAGTATGGATATATCCAAATAAAGAGCATTTATATACATCAAACGGATATACCAGCTATTTCTGCTGCAGAAACGTGGGCCGCGGAGGGGGTACAGGAATATTTGTAAAGTCAAGTATAGGATCAAGACTTATCACAGCTTCTGAGGTGTTCAACACAATCATAGTGGAACTTCAACTGGACCTAGAGACCTATATGTCATGGACCCATCACATCAACTACATCAGGAGTAAAATCGCACCATTTATCGCGACACTGAGAAGACATGATTTCCTGGAAAAACCCACTCAACTCCTAATCTTAAATGCGTTTATCTTTTCTACTGTTAAATATGGAGCAGTCTTGTGGAGCCAAACAACTAAGCATAACATCGAGCTAATTGGGAGACTTGTCACTAAAGCGATAAAGGTTATATTTAGGTTGCCGACATTAACACCACCGGGCGACGTGTACACTCGATCAGGGTTGTTAAACATCCAGCAGATTGTTAATTTCGAAAGAGGCAAAATAATTTACCAAATTATCAACAACGGGCTAAAATGGTCAGATATTCCTCGAACTGTTGGAGAGCTAACTAGCAGAGAAACAAGATCAGCCAGCAACCTTTTAGTTTGTAAACCAAGAACGGATAGATTAAAGCTAGATCCAATACAACAGGCTACAGCTTTCTACAATACATTGCCAGAAAAATTAAAGAGCTCAAGCAGTATCGTGACATTCAAAGAAAACCTAAAATTGCACATAAAAATTAACAACGCACAATGACGAATAACACCAGAGTTTTTTGTATACTTTTCTCTGGACACAAGTCAACGAAGACAATAAGAAGTGCATAAAAGTGAGTCTATCATATTGATAAGAATTGTGCTGTCCCTTATACCAACAAACTAGTTGTCTGGGAAGCACTATGGAAAACTTACTGGAGGGTAAAGATGGTGCACATGGACTGCGCACGCTGATAGAGTGATGGAGAGAGTGGAAAAAAGGAGGAAAAAAAATTTAAAAAAGTTACTTGAAATATAAGTTGAAATTGATAAGTGATAGATAAAATTTAGTTCAAATCTTCCTTGTAGTGGTTCTATTCTAATTTAGAGGCATGATTTTTACAAACGCTCATGTTCAAGTTACCATCGAACTTATTTGTACTAGTATATTCATTCATGGTGAACTTAAAAAAAAACACATTGAAACACATCAATCAAGATCCTGGTTTAAGCATTGCTACGAAACTTTAGACTAAGTAAGTTCGATTTTGACACAATACTCGAACATCATCATTTCGGAATCACATTAAACAAATAGCTCACCTTGTATTTGTAATAAATCCTGATATTTCTGCATGTAGTCAATGAATTAATCAATGTCTTTTGATTTATTGTATCTCAAAGCTTATAGAATTCGCAATAGTGAAAATCTAGTTTGTCTAGTGAAAATCTAGTTTGATTGAATTTAATGCATAAAAGTAGTATCAGACATATTAATTACAGTTATAAGGCAACAAAAAATTGATTTATATAACCTAAAACATGCTGACTGCAGCAAGTCTGATCAATGATATCAATTTAAACGAAGTTTTTGAAAAAATCGGTTTTATTGATGCCTTTTCTTTTGGAAAATGGTGTAATATTTTTTCGATGTGCATCATCTACTTGTACAAGACATACTTAGTTTGGTTCTATTTAATATGGGTGATCAATTTTCTATACCAGATGAATCAATTTCAGTTAATTCGATACATGGTTAAATTAAGTGTTATCACAAGTGTTATTATTGTTAAGTATTATCATATTAAAGCTATCAAACGTTCGCAAGTACTCACTATTAAAAATCATCTGTAGTAATTTAGACTTCTAAATTATCTTAAATCGAAACATAGATGCACACAAATTATTTTTTCATTTCATTTCCTAACGTCTCATGCTTAGGCTTTATAAGAATTCGGTGAAGAAAATTCGAACTGAACAGAATAAACCTTTAACCTGTTGGTTAGACAAATTAAAATATTAAACAAATGCAATCCGAAAATATTAAAGTCAATCGAACTGAAATACTAGCTTCTTGAAGGTACGGTAACGATGAACGATTTGCGTTCAATGATTTCAAAACGTTTTTAATACTGTGATGATTATTTGGTACGATACGAAATTTTTGTGGTATTGCTGATTGACTGTGTTTTTATTGATTTCAACTGAGTTGTGTATTGATTACGTTTTTGTATTTCCAGCTCGTTATTTTCATACTAAGCAGCTTCTGTAGAAGTGGTGAAGCAAACGTAGCTAATGATCGAAATGAGCACCTGCAGCAATTCCAACCACGAGATCAGCAGACTGACCGTTTTCGATACCGTTCTACAGAAAATGATTTCAAACCAATTTTCGGTGGAGTCACTTCCGGAAATTTATTCGATTTCAACGTTGATGAGAAGAGCAATGAAATAACAAAAGCATCTTTCCGTCCAATGTATCAGCCACTGACTGCATCGATAACAGAACCAACGACACAATCACCACCACTTTCAACTATTTCGACGCATCTGAAACAAGTCTCGAGTCCATTGAACTATTCGCCTATGATGAATATGAACACACCAACACCGGTCATAATGCAGTATATGCCACAAACTTTGCCCGGAACAGGAATCCAATACCTACAGTTGATACCGACACGGCCTTTTATTGTACCAATTAGTCCATATATTCTGTCAAATGCTCCAACTGCATCCTATCCAACAATCAAATCATTTACGATGTCCAATAGCCCAACTTCAACTACGCCGGTTCTACATTCGACGGCGACAGTAGCAGCTTCTGTACCAAAAGCTATAATTTCCCCTCCTTCGCAACTAGGACAAAATCCAGTAGTGTTTCATCCTCCGATGTCACTGAACTATCCAGTGCCTGTAGTAATTAAAACCAACATGATACCACCGTATTTTCGTTCGAATTCAGGATTGGAAATTACAAATTCGCCACCACCAGATTTAAGTTTGAATTCGCATGAGTACATACCTAGCCATATCGCGCAACAAGTTGGAGATAAGGAAACGAAGGCGTAACGTAATTTCAGCTATAAATTTACAATCCACACTTGAAAATTCATTGAAGATTAAACATATTATTAATATGGGAAGTCTAGTTAAATAGATTATTGAAGAATTTATTTTTAGTTATATATGATGATAGCATCCTAAAAAAATAATTAAACATTTCAAACACGATGTTGTTTCATTAGAGAATGTTTTGGGTGTTTTTGAAAGAGGGAGACAAGTAAAAGCTTCGTTTAATCGTCCATTGTCACGAGCATAGTAGAATTAGTTCTATCAATGCCTCCTAGAAGTACGGGCCGTCATGCAGAATGATGATGTCACAGCAATAGACCAAAATGTCGTGAAAAACACACGCAGTCTTATGAGTTTAGTGAAAACAAAGTGAGATCCGCGGAAAGCATTTTTCCAGGAATGAAGGCAAAGAAGTTGGCGATACTATTCTGTATTTTGGCGGAAGAAGAGCGAAGATTTCATTTATCAGGAGGTAGGCTTGTATTCATTAACTTGTATTTTTTACTCACAGCCACTATGCTGCGTTTCCTATGAACTGGAAGAATTCGTTGGTAAAGGTGTTTTGACATTAAAAACGGCATTCTCTCGGGATTAAGCACACACAATTTACATCACACATTCAGATCTAATTTGGAAGTTTATTTATTGGTGAGAACAAAGGCCAGTTGTACATGTGCGGGTACGTTTGCTTCACTTGATTATCCCTTTCCATTACTCATTAATTCCGTTCTCCAAAAATATGGCAACCGGTGTAAGAACTATTCTGCTCAAAGTGATATCATCCAGCAAAGGAAATAAGACAGAGACCGAAGAACAACAGTTTATAAAGAAAATGGAGGCTCCAAAGCGCAACTCAGCCGACGTGCGGAGCTAATCGCAACTATTCCATCAGATTTCGTTCGATGCTCGCTCAAGATGGGAGCAGGCAAACGGCATTCCTTGAGTGGATTAGAAACGTTAAAATAATAAATTTATTAAACTAAATTAAAGTAGATAAAAGTTAACTTTGAAGAGGAGATAAGCGATGATAAAAAACAGGATGTGTACAGAAGACCAGATATTGTTTGCACTCTCACGTCTAAAATGTGCCTTCTTACATATATATCACTTTTGAAACTAATTTAATCACATTGTTATTCGTGCATTGAGAGGACATTACGATGTGAAAGTCGATACTAATAATTAAGCAAGAATGTTTATGATTTAAGCTTAGTAATGTGTTCAATTTCACGTGTAATTTTCATACAAAATTTCACGTGAAATCTGTTTCGGCGAAAATTTAGCTTGAAAATAAGCAGGAGTTGTACTCAGTTTTTTAGCATGAAAAGTTGCTTTCGCTTTGAAAACACAGATGGCATTGACACATGTCTCCTCCAATCATTTCACTCCAATTTAGTTTGTGCAGTTCATTCTTCCGAGCTAAAAAGTGGCATTTGGTGTTTGAATTTGAAAATTGAATAGTTCAAATGTCTTTACAATTAGAAAATCGATCGAAATTTGAAATTCTTTTCATTTTATCCGTCAGAAATGAGCAGTGTCTCTGCTTTTCTCTACAGCCAAAATTTTTGCTCAAAAGAATGACCATATAATAGGCGTGTTTTTTTTGCTCTTCTTTCCAGCAGAGAATAGAGTACAGAGTATACGCATTGGAAACAACAACACTCCTGTACCAGTGAATTCACTAGTACAGAAATTCTATTCCTCATTATGTAGTTCACGTGCTGAACTATAGAATGTGCTGACAGAAAAAAGAAAAGCTCATAAAAAGTTATCTTTTTTGATGTGAGGTGGCTTTGTTTTTTCAAGCTTATATTGAATGTTTTGGTAGTTAGGAAATTAGAAAAAGCCCTCATAACGTATAGAAAGTTAAAAGAGGTAATTTTCTGTTAGTTTTTTTTCTATTTAGCTTCACAGTTAACTCAGTACCAGCCTTTACTCGATTCAGAGTGTTTTGCTTAAAAGATCAAATATGTGTAATAAAAGCAAATTAGTTGAAATTTTTTACAAAGATACGAACCAGTGCTATTTTATACTGTAATGTGGGTAATATTTTTGAATTAGTGAACTTGATATTTAATACCTTTTGTTTAGTTACGTTTCAAATTTCTAGTTTCGTTGGTTCATCTCTGTTTTGCTTCTGTTTTTATTGAAATTATTTTATGTGGTTTTTTTTTTATAAATTATGATATAAAGTGAGGGAGTTAGTGTAGTAATTTTGTTTATTGGAAACAATGTACAAATATGTTTTTAAATACATTCTTTTTTAAGATATAATTGTTTTGGTTTTGATTATGTATAGTGAGAGAAGAATGTAAGGTAAGTAATCCGTAAAGTATGGAGAAACGCTAAATTTTATATTTATTTTACTATCAATGATAGAGCAAAGCCTAATTTGCACAAGATTTTAGTAATAGCCATGTTAACGATGATCTTTAGCCTGGAAGAATCTATTTCATTGGGCGGGATTCAGTTTGGAATTTGGCGATAATTTCCACGACGGCGAGGTTCAAAGTCTTTAAGAATACCAGCCGGGTCGCACGCAAGAAAAGGGAGTATTATAGTATGGGGTGCAATATCTTGTTAAGGGATCATTTAAAATGAGTGATGGAGAGTCTCACGATTAGCAATGTAAATGTGAATTTGATTGATTTTGCTGTAAAAGGTTTCTATTAAAAAACGAATTCATACTTTTTTTTCGCTTTTACATAAATATGGACAGTATACAAATTAAATAATGATTGAAATATATATTACAACATTAGCAACTTTTCTCCTTCATCAATATAATATACGAGGGGCGTTCAATATATTCTCGGTATGTGTATGTTAGAAAAAATATTAAATCTTGAAAACAATTTATTTTTCAATATAGTCTCCCATGATATCAATACATTTGTTTGATCGGGAAACAAGTTTTTCTATTCCCTTACAAAAATAATTTTCTTCTTGGCCTGAAAAATGCTCATTTACAGCGGACTTCAGCTCTTTATCGTCAGCAAATCGCTTTCCCCGGAGGTATTTTTTTAAATTTGGGAATAAAAAGTAGTCACTAGGGGCCAGGTCTGGGCTGTAGGGTGGGTGGTTAATTTCCTCGAACCCGCACTCTCGTACAGCAGCCTTGGAGAGCCGCGCATTATGAACCGGTGCGTTGTCGTGAAAAAGCAGCACTTTTTTTGCCAGCTTTCCTCTTCTTTTTTCTTTTATTGCTTCTCTCAAACGCCGTTAAGTGGTTGAGTATTTTTCTGCGTTGATAGTTTCACCTTTTTTTATACGATACTTTTTTTACTCGATCAATAGTATTTCTTTAGAATCCCAGAAAACTGTGGCCATGATTTTGCCAGCCGATTGAGTGACTTTGAACTTCTTCGGAGGGTCTGATCCCTTTTTATGCCACTGCATATGCCACTCCTGTTTACTCTCGGGGTCATAGTGATGAACCCACGATTCATCACCTGTAACTATCCTTTCAAAAACACTTGCTGGATCGTCACCACACAACTCTAAAAACTCCTTACAAGTGTCAACCCGCACCTGCTTTTGAAGCGCAGTGAGCATGTGCGGCACCCATCTTGCACTGACTTTTGTAAGGTTGAGATAATCATGTAGTTAGTGTGTATAGTACCAACGGATAGCTTGAGTTTTACACGTGCATCTTGTAATACAAGTTTTTCGATAATTTTCACATTTTCTTCGGTAGCCGCTATGATTGGCCTACCTGGGCGGGGATCATCTTCGATACTTTCCCTGCCTCTTTTGAATTCAGTTGACCACTTTTGTATAGTCGATAATGAAAGAGCAGAGTCTTGAGAAACGGCTACCATATCTTCATGCACTGAAAAAAATCCACATGGCACCCAGAGCCATGTAACATAGCGCATTATTTATGGCCCCATACGCTATGTGCATAGTGCCCTGAGCTATGCAATATGGCTCCCAGCGCCATAATGTTAGAATCTACATAGCGCGTGGTCCTATGTAACATGGCGCAGCATTTATGGTCCCACACGCTATGTACATAGTGCCCTGAGCTATGCAGTATGGCTCCCAGCGCCATAATTACATGGCACAGAAATTATGGCCCCACACGCTATATTACATAGTGCCATGAGCCATGTAATATGGCTCATGGCACTCCAATTATAACTCGCAGCCATGCTGTGTGAGGGAACGTATAAATGTCAGCAAGTGAAATAAGAGTTTATGTCTAGATAATTGGCTCGTTTTGGACTGAATTACTGGCTGCGATATTTTCAATACTTCGACCGGTGAATTTTAACACTGGAGCAGGAACATTCAATAGTGAGTATGTTGACTCGAATTTTATATTTGGTAGAATTTATATTTGGTGCACTGAATAAACACATAGTGCCAGACGCCATATTTTATAGATTTCTGGCGCCATGTACATAGTCAATTTCAGTTGATTTGTGATAAAATATAGCGCCACACGCGATAGTACATAGGAGCAGACGCTATGCTTATAGCCCTCCACGCCATGTACTATAGCCCTCCACGCCATGTACCATAGTCCTCAACGCCATGTACCATAGTCGTCAACGCCATATACTACAGTCCTCCACGCCATATACTATAGTCCTCCACGCCATACACTATAGTCCTCCACGCCATGTAATATAGTCCTCAAAGCCATGTACATGGTGTGGAGGACTATACTACATGGCGTGGAGGACTATAGTGTATGGCGTGGAGGGCTATAAGCATAGCGTCTGCTCCTATGTACTTTTCGCCATGTATTATGGCGTGTGGCGCTATATTTTATCACTATCCCTAAATCGACTATGTACATGGCGCCAGGAGTCTATAAATTATGGCGTCTGGCGCCATGTGTTTTTTCAGTGTGGATAGTTTTTTTTAGGTTTTCCTTGTTTAGTGAGGAATTTAATCACCGCACGATGCTCGATTTTCTTCAACATTGTCGCGTCAGTCATTTTCGTCGTCTCTGACTGGAGGTCGTAAACAATCTAATGAAGCTATCAACATGAAATTTTGTATAAATACCCTCAGAAAATGTTGTTAGCTAATTATATATTTTAATTACCCCCAATAATATCAAATCATCCCGATACCGAGAATATATTGAACGCCCCTCGTATATACATATAAAAACAGCTTAAATATTGCGTTATTAAATATTTGATTTGTTTTACATTACTGTTTCAACATAAACTGTTTTGATATTGTATGATTGAAAGATTTCTTGAACTGAAAATATTTCATTTGCTTTACATTATATAGCTGTCGCGTGGTCGTAGCACAATTTGGAAAGATGGGTTGCTTTCCATGTGAAATTTTTTCAGTCACATGTCGATACGATACCACCATCAAAGTATTGATATGAGTAAAATATCGAACAGTTTCGATTCAAGTAAAATTTTACTTGGCATCAAACGAAAGTATCGATACCGTACTAATATCAGTACTTTCATCGTTTCCCTAGCTATGACGTCAAATTGGACAGGCATTTTGACATTTCCATCTGGCAGTGCCGATATATACCTAGATTTCGCGTGCCGATTTTTAGCTATAATATGAATAAAACGTTAGTTTTTTGTGCGTGGATGCGTTATAATAATAATATTTAGCCATAACTTGCATTTTGTATCAATTAATTGTATCGATAGTAAATCGACAAGAAACGTCACATAACCTAACACCAGCTGATAAACATTTCGTAGCGAATCTTCCCGATTATACCGCACGCACCGCATTAATTTTTATTTTAGTTGTTCACTAGCACTGTTCCGCACATCTCACTTTATTTTCATTTCACTCACTTTAACACAGCCTGTTCAATTAATATTTTCCCGCGGACGTCCCATAAGACTGCGTGTGTTTTCCGCGACACTTTGACAGTCTAGTGGGACGTCATTATTCTGCATTACGGCCCGTACTTCTAGGAGGCATTGGTTCTATACACTACTACTCCTCTATTTCGTATTAAGTTCCTATTTACAGAGAGGTTAACTAAGAGGAATCGAATTGTCGACTGCACATGCTGGGAACTAATATTTTAGCCACTAGACTATTTATTTGTTAGAAGCTGCAAAAACGGTCTACTCAGAGATTTTTAATTAGATAAGTGGCGCTAATTTATATATTTCATGAAGCCGTCAAGTAATACGTCCTTGGAGTTTGTAATTCCACAGCAAATTATAATATATGAACTGACCATCTCGTAATTTCTTCAAGCACATACTCTGTGAGTATTAATATAACCCAACAAAAAATACATCCACAAGATGGTTTCTTAAATAACAATGTGTCGGAACATTTTCAAAGGCACTGATCCTCTTTCGTTAGCGTAGTTTGCGTCTCTTACACCCAGTGTACTCCAAACTCAGTACTTAAAACAAAACTTCTACGACAAATTTGAACAAACAACTCTCGCTCTCGCATCATCATTTCAATCTATCTTCATCTGTTCTGCACTCAAATCGCTGTCCACACTTATGTTCACATGAAAATTTAAATTTTGTTTTCTTCCAATGCTTAGTCCCAAGGAGTATGGTAGCTACATGCTTGCAAGATTGTTCGAATGTATCAAATTAGCCCGTTTAGATGGTTACACTGATTACTCAATGTCGAGTGATTACAATAATTAGAGAAGTACTAGACATCAAGAGAAAAATAGATTACAAAAGTAAAATAAAACGAATGCAAACATGAACATGTACGAAGATACATAAGAGGCAGCTACGAATACATAAGAGGGTACTACTTGTAGACGTATAGAGAAGAATTATGTTTATACTTGAAAATGCATTGCGCCGTGGTAATGAGGATTTTTTTTGTTTGTTTGCAGTGATTATCAAGCATGGAGCTTGATATGTGTAATGAAGATATATGTACGTAAGTGTTGCAAATAATTATAAATTGCATAAGTGCGTTTCAGATGTAAAACTGATATAGTAACCTTTATTCAGTAGGTTAGGTATATAGTAACCTTTATTTTATTTTCTTCTATCAGGAATGTAGCTTAGATCGCCTTCCGCGGTGCACCCCGGGTAATGGAAAATGATCTAAAAAACTATTGTCACGATTTGGCATGTTAAACGGTTTTGATAACCGACTTGATTTGAGTTTTGGGCAGACGGATATGGCATTCTGGTCGTAGACGCTTCTGTGCGCGGCACCGCCGGAGGAATATCTGAGCACAAACGGCTCCAGGATAATGTCATGTCCGCCTCCGCCCCGTTAAAATCTTTGCAGGCCTCAGAGTATGTTCAAAGTTCGCACCATTAGGTTGATGGTGTAGGTTTGGTTGCCATTATTCCCGATTAGCACTGATCTGGCTCTGGTTACCAGACTCCATGAAGACTGTTGACAACGTCACATGGCCTCCCTGTTTTGCATTAGATTATTATGAGATCGATCAGGCGACTACATATACAAATGAAGATAGCGTCTCTGAGGGCGAACCTAACTAATAAGAAAGGACTTCAATCACAAACTGATTCGCGTTACCATCGACGGATAAACCAAAAGACGAACATACAGAAAAGGAAACGAGGACGGCAGAACTCCTCCATCGAAAAATTTGCCTTTTCGAGGAAACCAAGGATTTTGAAGAACCTCTTCACACGGCAAATGCTCAAAAAAAAACAATATACGTGATAATGGGTAAATTGGCTCATAGCTGCCCTGAACAACCTACTGAAACGGCAAAACGCCAGCTTCAAGTAAATACCGCACTCCAACTCGTCTGCGCGAAACTATCTTAAAAGGAATTATATTAGGAGCGAGCGAATCGCTGAAGAGGAAATGCTTGGCAAAAGCAAGCGGATCCTTGAGGAAATGCTACAGGCCGCTTGATCACAAAAAAATATTCCAATGCAGGTGAAGGATGCCATGTTACAGCTGGAAGAAGCCTTTGAGGTCATCTCCGCTTGTTAGATCAACTGGCAAAAGGCGGAAAAAGAGTACCAACAAACGCGAAAGATGATCCACTTGACTGAAGTGATAGTAACCGCAGTTGTTTCGGGTGTCACTCAAAAGAAGAGTCGGAGGACCTAAACAGACTCCGGAAACATAACAAAGACAAAAGAGACCCAGGGGACAGATGTACTGCCTAAAAAGAAAACTAAAAAGTAGAAAAAAGGTAGGCGGAAGCAACGACAAAAAAAGTGAGAAGTTATGATGGCTAAACCAGCCACAGGAAAAATATAAAAGAGTTTAGCGAGCTTAAACCGGGATTCAAGTCCGTTGAATGCGGAAGACGGCGGAAGAGGAAGTTTTACTGGAAATCACACAGTATGGTGATCACATGAGGCTCCGTGACTCAATCTGAACAGCGGTGGAAGGCCAATGGGCTGAATGACCCTAGAGTCAAAGTTGAGGTTATGGACCTCGATTGACTCGCATCTGATGAAGAGGTGACAGCCGCTGTAAAGCGTGACTTGTAGGAGGAAGGAAACAGCGAAGTGAAGACCACTATGTTTCCTCCAAACTCAAACGAGCAGAGGAAGGCGGTGTTGGAGCTGAATGAAGCATCAGTCCTAAAAATTTTAACAGAGTCAGGGTGGGTATGCTATACGCCCGAGTGAGAAGATGGGTAGTAGTGGTACGCTGCTACCGGTGTCCAGGCTATGACCACACAAGGAGTAGCTGCAAAGGCCCAGACCGTAGTGGCAGCTGCTAGAAATGTGGTCAATCCGGCCACCGTGCATGAAGCTGCACTGCAGAACTCAAGTGTTTGCTTTGCGTTAAGACGTCTGGCGTGGATGGTGCAAAACATGTCATGGGCTCGAGCTCTTGCAACAGGGGAGAAAATGAGGGTTCTCCAAGGAAATCTGCAGCATTACAGAGCAGCCGACAACCTTCTCACGCAGCTCGTCTGGAAAAAAAAAACTCTCAGATCTTTCAGAGCACTACAAGACATGGAACTCACCTATTTGGTTTTCAGACGCCACAGAGTACGCGGCGATCTGGATCGCTGACGCTTTAGGCGCAAGTATCAGTGGTGGATGTATGGGTGATATACGGAGAAATAACTTTCGTGAGCTGTTATTTTTCGCCGAATGACTAAATACAGGAATTCGGAGATAAGCTCAGTTCACTGGAGGACATTCTCCGCAGCATCGACGGCCATATCATAGTCGGGGGTGACTTCAATGCTAGGGCTTTGGAGTGAGGCATGCCCACCGAAAACATTCGAGAGTGGCGTACAGTGGAGATGGTGTGGAGGTTGAGCCTATTGGTGCTAAATACAGGCCCTACACTAACATATTGAAGGCCCGGAATTGGTGAATCCATTCCCGATGTCATCATGGCTTCGGAAGGACTGGCGGCCCTCGTGAGTGACTGGAGGGTGATAGAGGACTACACAGGTACTGACCACAACTGCACCACTTTCTACATCACTGGGAGTAGGCAAATGCTGGTCATCTAGAAGAAGTGAGATCGTAACGCCGATAAACCTGAGCCTGGAGGAAGAAACTCCACCGATTAGGGCCCCAGCAACTCGTGAAGCAGTCAAAGCTACTGTCTCTACCACTATGGGTCTAATTTGCTGAGCATGCGATGCATCAATGCCGCGACGACAGCCCTTCCGCGGCCGGAAACAGGCTTACTGGTGAAACAATGAAATTGCTGAGCTGCGACTATCGCTTTGGCATGCAGACGCAGAGCACAGCGGGCCAGAAATAGACCGCAGGCTGTTGAGTTTTCTGCAGCCCACACGGCAGCAAAAAAAGATTGGCAGGCTCTTTGGAAGGATGTCAATATAGACCCGTGGAGTGAGAGGTACGAATTTGTTACCTGCATGCAATCTAGCACTTCCAGTGATGCTGCAGCCCTAGAACGCATCGTCGGCTCGCTGTTTCTCGCACACCCGCTAAAGATGGACGGTAGTATCATCGTTCACTGGGGGTACATTCCGCTCTTTACGGAGGAGTTGATCAGCGCGATGTCTGGAATGAGAAACAAAAAAGCTCCGGGCACTGATGGAGTGCCAGTCGAAATACCTGAAGTTGTAGTGGAGAGTCATTCATGTTTAGTGCCGGGGATCTTACCATCGCGATGGAAAGTCGCTCGATTGGCGCTCATCGATAAAGTAAAGAGATACTCAGACACGGTCCGGAAGCTCTTCGAGCGGCTGCTGAAGTCATGGCTTTTGTCAGAAATAGGATCAGCTGGTGATCTGTCTGACAGATAGCATGGGTTTCGAAAGGGGCATTCACCTGCTGATACCATCTCAACAGTGATTAGGGCGGTAGCAAGAGCGGAGGAGGCGTACCACAGCATCCGACCGAATATTCTGCTGGTGACGTTAGATGTCTAAAATGCCTTCAATTCAGACAGATTCGCTTTGGGCCCTCGAGCATAGCTTTCACATTCCTGACTACTTGTTGGCCCTGATGCGGGACTATCTAAGGGGCCGGTGGTTGTAGTCCGATACAAACGAAGGTCTTCGGAGGAAGTTTGTCACTATCATTGGACCGGACCTCAAGAATATCGTTTAAGATGGACTGTTGCGCCTTACTCTGACGATGTGGTAGCAGTAATCACCTCTGGATCTACAGAACTCGCCCAATCCAAACTTAATCAAGGCATTAGGAGGGTGGAACGGTGGATGACCGACCAAGGAGAAGACGGAAGATTATCATGATGACTAAACCGAGAATACCAATTGTCATCCCGATGACAGTGGGCTCTGCAGAGGTCCAGACCAGTATATCCATAAGGTACATGGGAGTAACGCTAAACACTAAACTGTCCTACTGGGACCTCATCCGTAAGATATGTGACAAGACTCTGAGAGCCGTCGGCTTGCTGAGCAAGCTGGTGGCTAACATCGGTGGCCCCGGCGAAACGAAACGGAGGCTGCTGATGGCGAAAACCAACTTCATCTTGCTTTACGGGGCGGAAAATTTGGGCGAACGTGCTTTAAACGAAGAAGTTTCGAGCGCGTACTGCCAGCGTCCAGCGTAGAGGTGCCCTGCGTATTGCCAGTTGCTACTTTATGGTGTCAGTAGATGCCGTGCTGGTAGTAGCGGGAGTAATCCCGATAGGTTTGCTTACGTGCGAGCGCAAAGAAGGCTACGTCACACGCTGTGAGCCGGACAGAACACGGACTCTACTGCACGTACTCTAACTTTGCAACAACGTTGGAGTGCACTACAAAGGTCGCTCGACGGCAAGACTGATAGGTCTTTTGGAACTTTGGGTCAGCCGTGGTCACGGAGAGGTAAACTTTTACCTGTGCCAATTCTTAACGGAGCATGGGTGCTTCAGAAAGTATCTTAACAGAATGGGTAAGGTGCGTATACCATAATGTCGGTTCGCAAGTTTGAGGAGCAGCCTCAACTTTACAATTAGCATGGTCACGCCAGAGTCGATTGTGGAATCGGTGCTGCGTAACGAGGATAACTGGCGCACAGTCTCAAGTAGGCATCGATAGGTGAGCAAGCACGGTCGGATTGAATTAATGCGAAGTTAGGTTCCACCCAACATTTTCGTGTTCTGTAGATGGAATTTTTTAGTAAGAAAATATCTTACAAAATCGGTTGTTTGTTGTCCCGGGTACCTTTTGAAGATTTTTTTTTGGCCATTTACAATGAAAGAAAAAAATTTCCTTTCACAAGGAACATGAATTGCTGTTAGTGTTTCAAAGTGGAATATATGATTTCAATAGTTACTGCGGTGACACCGAAAATCATGAGTGATTTGTAAAATGTTTTACCAACAGAAGTTTGTGAAGACGTCAATTTTTAATGACCTGTCAAAACATAGTTTTAGCTTGAAAGTAAGCCGTA
Source organism: Nemotelus nigrinus (assembly GCA_947369275.1). Taxonomy (NCBI): domain Eukaryota; kingdom Metazoa; phylum Arthropoda; class Insecta; order Diptera; family Stratiomyidae; genus Nemotelus; species Nemotelus nigrinus. The sequence goes on along the minus strand of OX376373.1, from coordinate 134,968,598 downwards.
AATCGATCAACATAGCTTTTGAAAACGACGAAATGTAACAATATGTTCCATAAATTGAAAATTTCTTGGGAAAACTTGTCATTTCTGTTTTTAAGGAATACCCAACATGATTTTAATTGGGCACTATTCTTTTCCACCAGCATTAATTTGAAAAAGTATCTCTTTACACTTTGCTAAAACTGGACGCTTGATAATGATATTCTGATTTAGATCATAGTTTGATGGAACTAACTCGAACTAACTAAAGCATTCCAATATGGAAGCTGATTGAGATAAGTCGCTAGAGCAGATTTGTAGATTTGAATATAACCTAGAAAATTCTGGTTTGTAAAGTGGTGTGCTTTTCGGGGAATAATAGTTTTAGCTTCGAATGAGGTTGATTTTCGCGATATTGATGTGTTGTGAATAGGTTAGGTTATGTTAGTGAAGAGGGCTGCCGGGAACGCGACCAGCATTAGGCCACCAGTTTGGGCCCGTTTGCCACATTCATAGACAATCACACGCATTCACACTTACAGCCATGGCACTGTCGGGATTCGAACCCGCAGGTTCCGTAGCACGCCGCTTTTCGCCTCAGCGAGCAAAGTTACCGGGCCCCCTTTAAGTATTGTGAAAACTAAGCGCCAATCACTGGTAAGATCTAGATAGTTTGATTGTGGTATGAGCAATATATAGGGTGTGGAGGAAGTTTTATTATCTTTGAAAAGAAGGAAGTATTCTGTAAGTTAGGGTAGTGTGAAAGTTAGAAATGGGGGAGAACCCTGAGGAAAGGGGCTCATAACCGAAGTTGAAAAGAAAGCGGCACTAAGGCATGCGGCTCCTGAGCCAATGTAAGGTGAGGTTATGGTCACTGAGCAAGATGTAGTAAACGTAGTCGGCCGTGAAAATGGAAATTCTATAGAAACGAATGAGACAGAAAAGTTACGTGGGAAATCAGCAGGAGATGAACAAAAACATGCTACACCAGATAGAAATTTAAATAGATATATGGGTAATTTGAAGAAAGTATATCCATTTACAGTGGAAAGGAGGAATGGTGAAGGGGTAGAGCAAGGCTGGACGATATGACGTTCTACGCACTTAATAGTGAAGAGAATGTAAAAAACATACAGAGAATTACGAAAGTAGGACTTTATAAGATAAAGATTGATTTCAATGAGGCAGAAGAAGTAAATAGCTTACTGGATGGAAAGGTGTTGTGTAAATATGGGTGCAATAGCTACATTCCTAATAATTTCTTATTTAGGCATGGTACTATCAGAAACGTTCCTCTAAATTTCAAAATAGATAAGATTTCACAAATGGGAGTGCCTAGTAATAAATATCGATACAAGATAAAGAATCTTAAAATAAAATGTGTGGAAAGAATGTCAATGAGGGATTGAAGTGATCCATCTAATTTCATGCCGTCACTGACGATTAAATGTACATTTGAAGGTGAGGATATTCCTGACTATGTTTATGTTGAGTACCTCAGAATAGAGGTCGAATACTATATCACTTAACCAAAACAATGCTTTGAGTGTGGAAGATTAGGGCATATAACTAAATATTACAATAACGGAAATAAAAGGTGTCTTAAATGTGGAAAAAACAGCTGTGATGATAAATGTAGTATGGTAACTCAAATGAACATTTATCCACAATTAGGAGATGTCCAAGATGGATGAAAGAAAAGCTAATCACGGAAATAGCAGCGAAGAAAAATGTCAATTACACAGATGCCAGAGATTATGTAAATAATATAAATAGGTTTAGTGATTTAGATGAGGAAAGTTTAAGTGATAAAAATGATGGTCCAACAAGAAATGTCGAGAAATAGATAAATTTAACTTTTGTGAAAAGCAATTAAGTAATTAAGTAATTAAGAAAGAAGTAGAAAGATTTTAAGTGACGTAATAACAAAACCAAAGGAAGCTGATAGACATGTTAGGAATGATGAAGGTGCTAGTCTGGAGCCGATAGAAAAGCCAGTGTATGATAATCCGAAGTATCATGTAGCAAGTGAGTTGAAATTTTTTTTCAGATATATCACACAAAATAATGAGATTGAAAATATTATGCTGAAAAGAGAATCGATATCAAATAGTTTAGTTGAATATCTAATTAACTTCCTGAATAAAATGAGAAAGCTAAACCGTCTTATCAGTATGAAACTCTTACGACTGAATATACAGGAACTCAATAAAAATAAAAAAGGTTTGGAATGCTATTTAAATAATGAATTTTTCGATGTTGCGTTAATATCAGAGACGTGGATCGCAGAGGAATATAGAAATAATACTTATATAAATGGTTACAATATTGCATCCAAGAATAGAGCTGGGAAACATGGAGGAGGTGTATGTATCCTTGTTAAAAAAAACATTACGTTTCATGAAATAAGAATAGAGTCCAAGCTTAACCTGAAGAACAATTTTAATTTTTTTTCGTTTTATTGTCCTTCGGACTTAAATAGTGTAAGTTTCTATGAAGAAATGAAGAAAGTCATAGTTAGCTCACATAATACATTTTTCATCATGGGTGGGGACTTTAATGGAAGAAACATGTGCTGGGGAGATCACATGAATAATGCAAAAGGGAATAAAATGTTGAGATTAATGAAGGAATTTAATTAAATTTTTTTAAATAATGGCAATAAAACATTTCAAAGAGAACAATACAGGGTCAAAGAGGTTTGTCGTCTCCGGATGTTGCCTTTGAAAACTTTACACCAACGAAAATAAAATGGAATACTTGTAATAACCTAGTTAGTAAAAGTGGTCACAAATCTATTGTATTTACATTTAAGGCTAAACTAAACAGTGAAAATAGAATCATTAAAATATAATAAAAAATCCTGGATGAAATCAATCAATTCACTTTTCAAGGAAACTTATCCAATATTAAAAACGATTTTAAAAATATTATAGAGAGTGACCAAGTCAATAGTTCTAGATTCAAACATATTCAAATAGAACTAACCTGGCTACGCTTTGACGGCTGCTGGCTGTTGCTCGTGCTTCTTCTGCGATGTTCAGATGCTGCGTTCTTCTCCCACAAAGATCAGATGTTGACCGAAGAAACAAAAAAAACTAACGGCGCTCACTGGTATCGAACCGTCATCTTATGATCTGCTGCACACGCCTAGACCGCTAACTGGAGAAAATATTCAAAGGCTCTCGATGCGTTGCGCCGATTTTCTCCGTCTCTAGCTCGCTCCACGAATCAACGTCCGGCACTCGGATATTTCCGTCCCGTCTTTCGAAGGCGTTCAACATATTTGCGGATGCTTGGGTAAGGGTCCAAGTTTCACATCCGTAGCACATCACAGGTCTGATTATTGATTTGTAGACTTGAAACTTTGACTTTCTGTGTATGCAGCTGGTCTTCAGTAGGGCCAGAATGGAGTAGAAAGTTTTATTAACGAGCTGTATTCTCCGTTTAATTACATCAGTTTCACTGCCTTTCGTTCTTAATTTCGAGCCTAAGTATATAAATTCGTCCACATTCTCTAAATTATATTCGTCCAGAATTATATTTCGTCTAATGGAGGTCTTCTTTCTTGTTTGCGTCATGATTTTCGTTTTCATCTGATTGATCTTCAAGCCTATTTTTTGGCTTCCTGGTCAAGTTTCAACAGGAGTTCTTTGGAGGATGTGAAGAAACGTGACAAGATTTAATGTCATCCGCGTAGGCCACTAATTGGTTCGACTTATACAGAAGCGTACCCTCTGTGTCGACAGGAATCTTCCTTATCACGTACTCAAGTGCTAGGTTGAACAGCAGAGGGGCCAACCCATCGCCTTGCTTTAGTCCGACATTTGTGTCAAAGGCATCAGTCAGACTGTTGTTGATTCTGACTTGTGATGCTGTCGACGTCATTGTTATTTTGGTCAGCCGGACTAGTTTTGCCGGGATGCCGAAGTATCGCATTATTTTGTACAGTATGTTTCGATCAATACTGTCATATGCTTGTTCGTTAGTCGGATGTGCAAATTACTTTCAATAGTCGAATGGGCAATTACATGGAGTGGCAAATAAATCTTCGAGTTAATAAAATTCCGATTTTGGACTAACTTGCTTCAGGGCTAGACTTCGAATGCCCTGGACGGAAGATTTCCATCGTGCCGCCGTTTCTGCCTAACTGCAGAGTAATCCCACTATTCCAGTTATGAGCAACGATCTTGCCATTCCTATGACCATCCGAGATTCACACCATCAGCCTGTTTCCCAATTTTCCCTTTCGACTTTCGACTTGTTCAAGTTCGAGGTTTCGATTTTTTACAGGGTAGTAGCCATCCGAATCGGTTCTAATCCGACCCTGCCGATTCATACGACCACCGAAACATATTTTAGCTTGGCTTAATTCCCCGGTTTAATGAAAAATCCTCTTTTCTGATTCATCCGTAATGTTGGCGGATTTAATAATTTAATAATGCCAACTCGGACTGGGCTCATCTTTCTTTATTAACGATCGGAAAATATATATATAATATATAATATATATATATAATATAATACGCACAAAAATAAAAACCAAAACGGTGCCACTAAGGCTTGAACCATTGGCTTTGGGTGTAACAACCTCGCGTCTCAACCCACAACCGCCCGTCTTGCAGTTTTGTATACCCTCACGACGACGGCTTGTGACGTGGATATATGTGAATGTCGACGAGAAGGCAGATGCTCAATTGCTGCACGCCGCTCGAGTCGTGGATTATACTTTCACCGGTTTTCTTAAAGTAATTGGTATAAGCATCGCGAGACTTTGTCAAGAATTGCTTAGCTACTTCATTTTAAGCTTCCTAAATAGTAGGATTAACATCAATATTTTCCTTTATTCGCTTATAAAGTTTGTTCCTACGATTTTGCAAATGCCTAAGTTCCTTATCAAGCCATGGTTCAGACAACTTTTTCTTTTTTTTACATATCTTTCAAGGGCGTCAAATATTTTATCGTAAAAAATGGAAATGGCTTCTTCAAGATCTAACGTTGAAGGAGTATTCGTCCAATCCATAGAGTCAAGTACATGGTGAATGGTTTCGAAGTCAGCATTAACAAAGTCATATACAATTGAATTATTGTACGTTTTTAAGTAAATAAGAATCAGGAGTGGGCAGTTCAACTGATAGTGCAGTGTGGTGTAAACTATTTGAAAAAAGATGCTCTGCGTCATTAGTAGGGCTTACCACTACTTCGTCGTAGGCATTTGTAAAATCAAGATCCAACCAATGACCGTTTTGTTTGGGAGTTGCAGAGACTTGCTGCAAATCGTTGTCATAAAAAGTACTCGCAAGATTGAAGTCATTGGAATCTGAAAGGTTTACAGAGAGAAGCAATGCGTCGTTTTCATCGGAGATACAACATAAGTTGGGACGATTGAAATCCCCCAGGAATATTATTTTGTATTTTTCATTTAGAGGCGTTGTAATGGAAGATATTAATTCACAGAAATGATTGTAAACTGATTCGTCCGATCTGGGTGGGATATAGGCCAAACTTATGTAAAGGAAATTATTATTTAAAGAAACACGAATAACAATGTGTTGGAACAATACAAAGGGGGTGATGTCAATAATCTCACTTGAAATTGTGTTGCTAATTGCCAGTAAAACCCCACCGCCTTGCGATTGACCTGTGGAACAATAGTTACGATCACTTCTGTAAATTGTCCAACTGCTATCAAGGATCTCTTCATTCTTATGGGAATTATTTAGCCAAGTTTCTGTGAAGGCGAGTAAATTAAAATGGCAGAATTTTGCGTCAAGATATAATTTATTTAATTTGCCTCTCATACCACTACAATTGCGATAAAAAAGTCTGAGCCCATTTAAAGAAGGTGTTGTGTTAGGATAAATGCCTAACAGAATTGACTGCTTTTGGACGAGAAGCAGTTTTCATTAAATTGTCAAGGGAGGCAGTATTCGTAGTTGCCTTGGTAGAGGTGACATAGGTAGCCAGCTGGCTAGAGGATAAAGAGGAGCTAATATTGGCTACGTTGTTCTTTGCATTTTGTTGGGCAGAAACGGAAGTATCACTAGGACGTGGTATTAATGAGTTGTTACGAGTACATAGAAGCAATGTTAAAAGGATAATCAAACGATAAATTGGTTGCTAATACCGTAGTTTTTAGAAGTGATAGTCATCAAGTTGGATAGAGTTTGAGGGTTTTGGATGGATGTAGATTTGTGGGTACTGGGAACATTATGTGAGATACAATTTTTTCTAACGGAATTAGCTCCTTTCTTACGGCTATTGTTGGGAGAAAATGTAGCACCAATCCAGTCGAAGTTGCTGCTACTTCCGTCTAAACTCATGAAAATCCAGGCATATTTTGAGGGAAAGAAAACCTTATACCGCTCAAGTGAGTTGTGTTTCCGTTGTGGTAGTTGTGCTATAATAATCGGTGATGTAAAATTTAGCTACGAGAAACCTATTCAGCCATCCTTGATCAGCAGTGGAAAGAATTCCTTTGACGATTAACGTGAGTGGAAGCGTCAGTGAGTGGAAGCGTGATCCCTTAACTTGGCGAATTTCATTCTGCTTTTTCATTTTTTCGATGAGATTGTCCCACTCATTTTTCGACCAATATGTAGCAAATTTATATATTGGCTTTGTGCAGGAAAACATAAAATATTCATGTTGGTTGATTGATGATCATTCTGTAGAAGTCAGCTCCTTGATAGGAGAGGAAGCCTTGTTCATTGTTATTATTTCGGCATGTTGCCGTTAATTTCGGCCATTGGGAGCTCATGGAGAAGCAAATGCTTGAAAAAAGATGACCGATTATTTATATCTTCCAATGGGCTATCGCGCTGGTGCTCAAAGTGTTCTAGTTGATTATTTATATTATTTAATTTTAGTGATTGTTCCAAGAAGGCATTTGTTAGCAAGGTATTTTGTTTATCGATCATTGAAGAAAATTTTTGTTCAGCATTCTCGATCATAAAGTTTGCTTGGCGAGAGCTGCTTGGGACAGAAGTGGCTGAGATACTTGAAGATATTGTATCTAACTCGCTATTCAGAGAACGTTTTCTCTCTTTCAGTGTGATAAGAGACTTTTCAACGCCATTATTGTTGTAGTTAGTCTTGGAAAGAGCAGATGAAAGTACATCAAAATGTTGCAATATGTCCGCCAGAATATCTTCATTTGTTCTAGCCTGAGCTTGCTGTTTCAATATGTGATGGTCTTTTTCAGCATTTACTTTTCCAATGTAATTGATTATACTGTCGTGCACGTTTTTCATTAGCCGGTCTACATTTGGACAATCTGTGCACATAATATGGTGTTCTAAGTATGGATGGTACCAATCCCGTGCAACACCCGTACATGCGCCATCCAATTTAATGTTACCTGCTAGAGATTCGTATTTTCAAAAATAATGAGAGATTTACTTCTGTTTATCAAACAAATCATTTCATTAAAATAGTTTTTGCCACTGTAGTTACAACTAAAAAATCTGGAAGGTGATTTAGTAATCTAAAGAGTATTGAAACTTAAAACTCTAGCACAGTGAGTAAATTTGTTTCAATTCATTGAGAATATTCTCTTTCAGTAAAAAAATATTTTAAATGTTAATGAACAGGTGGTAGATTTGCTTTATCAGCAGAAAAATAGCTGCATGGAAAATCTACTTAAACAATAAGTAGAAGTGAATAATTATTAGTATTTTCCCGCACTATATGGGTAACGACTTTTTGGAGTCGACGCAAATACACTATAGTTGGTGAAAATTGGTGACTCTAATTGCCTTTCGGGAACTCTAATTGCGATTCCCTTTAGTTGGACTGAAAAAACCGTTCGGAATTCCCAATATAAGCAGTTTTTTGTCTTTGAAAGCTAGCCCCACCCACGTTGGTTCCCACGAGCCGCCTCTGCACCGAGCTATCTATTCTCAGGCCATATAACAGTTCTTCTACCGGTGTGAAAGCTTGTAGAACACGTGACATTCTGCCTTGCTGAGTTTTGTCATTAGCTCGTCTGTCTGTCGCCTTTACACGCTCATAGACAGTTTTTCACCATACCAATGAGGATTAGTTTCAAAATTTATTCTAAGAACATTCATAGCAATTAATAATGCATATGAATTTTCATTAAATACACAAGAAATTCATAACAGTAGATTTCAAGGGATCCAATACGCTGGCCAATGTTGATTATTTGCAGCTATTTACTATCGAGAATCAGAAACTCAGAAATTGTAGGATATCTCGAACACCATTCACTGGATTTACTTGAAATTTTCATAGGACATTTTCGTGATATCATATCTTAAGTAAATTTAAGTAAATCGAGAAATCGATTTTTTGAAAATCCTGTCTAATTGAAAGTTGGAGCAGGTGGTGAGGTTTGTCATTGTCAATGCAGATCGTTGTTTGGCTTTCTTGACTCTAGGAGTTTTTTTTAGTCTGTTCTTGATTCAATGCAATTGGACTATATGCGGTTTCGACAAAAAGGTGGCACAGTCAACAGATCTATAGTTTGAATGAATTTTCGAGACAAATTTTCTCTGGACGACTTTTTTTTCTTAAGAGGGCTTAAACTGGCCATATAGACAGAGTGTAGCTTGAAGAAAAGTTTGAACAGCATCAGCAATTTTTACCCACTGTCATCGGGTCCCGGTCCCGGTAACAAATAGTGTCAAAAAGGAAAAGCTTATTATTATAAAAATTCCCAGTAAGCTAAGTGAACTTATCTAAGTCTCCAAAATTAATGAAAAAATTAATTCAAAAAATCATACTTATAAAATACTCCTTTCTTATTTACGTCACTAAAATAATTTCTTTCTTTCTCGAATCCGGAACTGTCGTTGTAAAAACTCACACTATATCCACCAAATATAGCGTTTGTGCAGGCACCCTTCAGGGGTTAGTTCTAAGCCCCACTCTTTTCAATATATACACAGCTGATATACAACGCTGCTCTAATTGTGAAATTGATATGTATGCGGATGACTTGGCCATTTTTCGCAGCTCAAGCAACCCCGAATAAATTGTCAACATACTCCAGCAGCAGCTGGCTCTCATTAGAGAACACAGCAATAAATGGAAAATTTTGATAAATCCAGCCAAAACGCAAGGCATATTTTTCTGCAAAAAAAACGATCTTCAAAAAATCTTCCCAATCCTCACATGACGATTTTAGAAGTGAATGTGTCTTGGAAGCATATGGTTAAATACCTGGACGTTCACCTGGATGCAAAACTTAACTTCAAAAAACACACCGATGCAGTAGTAGCCAATATAATCAAAAGTATTCGAGCCAATTACCTTTTCATTTGCCGAAACTCCGAAATTTCCATTGATAGCAAAATATTATTTTTCAAATCCATAATGCATCCATTAATTCTTTATGCAGCCCCCGCCTGAAGTAGTTGTGCTTCTTGTTATAAAAAGAAACTCCAAATAGTTCAAAACAAATGTCTTATAATCATCCTTGGCACATAGGTGCGCCGCAAGCGAAGCCAGCAGGGGCCGGGACAAACACCCCCCCGATCTCATACTGGCCCCTCCCAGAAAAATATTTGTTTCCCCACCGCAGACTCTTGACTTTTCGACTCTCTAGTTATATTGTGTTTAAATTCAATTAATGATAAACTTGGGAGATTGCTCCTGAATCACTTTTATCACATTTATGCACAATGCATTCAAGAACATGTGCTAAGAGGGCCGAGAAGACAGTAAGTGAAACGGTGCGTGAACAGTCTAAAAGTATTGTCAAGATGAACCGATATTATTTGGAAAAGATGATCGACTTTACGATGTGCCTCAGTCAAAATGATGATAATGGTGCCAAAGATAGCCACGGAAACTTTTTAGAATATTGTGAATTGTTCTCGAAGAATGATTTAGATTTTGAAAAACATTTTAAAAACAATGTTGCGAAATACAGCTGTGGCAAATCACAAAATGAGTTAATAAAAATAATTAATACAGATGAGATAAAAGAGTGCGGACTGATAGCCACTATGGCAATCGAAGCAAGGTCCCACAAATAGGAACAGCTATCTGTTGTTGGGAAGTTTGTTAAAGAACTAACACTCGAAAAAGGGTTCTTAGGCTTTATAGATTGTCCAGGAGCTAGAGATAACTCGTCTTTAGTAGACATAATTTTGAGTCTTTAAGACAGCTATGGGCTTAGCAAATTCCCTGCCGTTGGACAATCTTATGATGGGGCTAGTATCATGCCAGGGCAAAAAAGAGAAGTTCATAATGCTCGACCTTACTAGCTCAACTGGTAAATAATGCTGGCTATTCCAGATTCAATTATAGTTGGTCATGATTAGAATGAAGAGTACATTGCAGCACTCTTTATCTCGGAAAATTATTAATAATTTTTTAAGTTTCTAAACAATAATTTTAAGCGAAGGACAAATTTCTCTTTTTTAAGCTAAATATATTCTTATTTCATCAAAGATATCAATATTTTGAAAGTAATCTATCCTCTTCTTCAGAGTCTTTCTGGCTAAACCATACCCTCGAAATAATGTGACCTCAAAATATCGACACTTGTTAGAAAATTCAAACCAAAAAATAATCTGTTGTTTATAATTATTTTCATTCTATTCACATGTAATTCAAGCAAGCGTTCATTCATGAGCGGTCATGGATAATGCATGTGTAGTTCATACATACCATTCACATTTTGGACATGGGGTAGTAGCTCACATGAGTTGACAGAAAGGCAATATTATATATATAATGCATTAGCAAATAATGCATTAACAAATACATAATGCATTAGCAATTATATAAATAGTATGAAAAATATCGCATGTTTTGAACCTTTCGGCCCCAGGTCCCTGTCAGATTTACGGCCACGGTACGCCTTTGCATTGGCAAACCTTATTATAACTAATTTTCGAAGAAAATTAGTAATAATAAGGTAATAAAAGTAATAAGTAATAAAAAATTCATATTTATATATATGTGTGTATATATACATATATATATATATATATATATATATATATATATATATATATATATATATATATATATATATATATATATATATATATATATATATATATATATATATATATATATATATATATATATATATATATATATATATATATATATATGTATATATATATATATATATATATATAAATATATATATATATATATATATATATATATATATATATAATATGCAAAATCCGTATTCGTACCCCAACAACTTTATGTGAAAAAACTCTATATTCTGAATCAAGTTGAAAAGATATGCAATAAAATCATTGATTATATGTATATCAAACAAAATAAAACAAAATAGAAAGTGTAGATATCATAAGTTTGGCAAAAGTAACAATATTTCGGTTATAACTACACAAAATTCGTATTCGTACGCTTAAAGAACCTAAATATTAAACGCGTATTCTTAAGTTTTAATATTTGGTTGCATAACTTTTTTGTTTTAATATAGCTTTTAGCCGTGTTGGTATCGATTCCACGAGTTTTGTAGTTAAATCTTTTTGAATATTGTCCCATTCTGCCCGTAGAGCATGCTTTAACCCTTGAATGCTCCGAATGTCGTGTTTGCGCAAATTCCTCTTACCACAAATTTTCGATAGGATTGATGTCGGGGCTTTGGGGTGAAGTTTTTAAATATTTGCGGCAGTTATATAACATCCAGAGACGAATATAGCATTTTCAGTTTAAATGAAACCTTTTTCAATTTAAATGAAACCTTTTCCAATTTAAATGAAACTTTATCCAATTGAAGTGAAACCTTTTGCAATTGAAATGAAACTTTTTCCAATTGAAATGAAACCTTTTTCAAATGAAATGAAACCTTTCTCCAAATGAATCAGACTTCGATAAAAAATAGTTTCAAGATAATTTATATTTGATGTAAGTGTTTGAAGAATAATAAAAACATGCGAAAAAAACAACATAATATAGAATATGATATTTTAGAATTACAAAATACAATTTAATGTAATGGTTGGCCTTCTGCAGCTTTTGGAATTTGCAAAACCATATCTAGGACATAGTTAGAGCAATCTTCTGAAGTGATGTGAAGCACGCTTTCTTCAATAACATTGCTAATGCTATGGTCTGTACTTATGTCGCTCAATACGGAACGAGCGTGCAATTTTATTTTCGAAAATGCTTTTTCGATTGGGTTCAGCATCGGTGAGTAAGGAGGTAAAAATTTTAATGCACATCCGCTACCTGCAACCAGCTCCTGAACTTCTCGCGTTTTGTGGATTCGAGCATTATCCAAAATCAGAACTGAATTATCCATGTTTGGCATGGAATCAATTTTATCTAGCAGCTCTCGTAAGAATAGTTTAAATCTATCAGCATTTACGGTCGAGTTTGATATTATTTTCGAATAAACGACACCACCGTTATTCATGGCTGCAATAAGCGTAACATTACATCCCCTTACAGTTGGTTCAACAATGTGGGCTCGTGTACCGACTTTCGAACGGCCTTGGTGCATATTAAAGCCGCACTCATCTAAAAAAAATTAATTTTCCTCTTTGTTGTGGCGCCCACTGCGAAAATTCTCTGGCGTAAGTTTGCCTCAATTGCAAAGTTCGCTGGCAATTCGTACGGTCAACTTCAACCGAAGTAAGCTTCAGCGTAATTTTCAGCTCCCGCAGAGCATTAAAAATAGTGCTCATCGACACTGCTACGCCTTTTTCTTCATAAATTTTTTTTTTAATGTTTTTAAGGGATATTGTGGGATCACTTTCAAAGTAGCACTCAATGTTTCCCAAAAAATATCTGGTGTTAATTTTTTAATTCTATTTCCTCCACGCTTACATTGGACTAAAACTTCTGAATGTTTCTTATAACGTGATAAAATTGTTTTCGCAGAATTAACATTCATTGATGTAATTCGCGCTGCTTCGGAAACCGTTTTCCCTTCTTGGTGCAGTTTGATAAGCAGCAATTTCATGTCTTCGGTTATTTTTTGGTAGCGCCCTATTCGTCTCCTTCCGCCATTGATGATAGCACTACCTCTGCTTTCTCCGCGATTTTCAATATTTCGAGAAGTCATTCCACTAGAGGATCCTAACTCCCGACCAGGATGCCAACAATCAGAGCTCCCTGAACTAAAATCTTCTGCACTGCTCATTTTTATTTTAAAGACGACTAAGAACTTAATACACCTCACAATTGGAATAACTTATATCGGATTATTATATAGAATTAATAACTTTATGCACTTCACGTTTACCATTTACTAGGTTAACAACTAAATGCACTTCACGCGACTAGTTGCGGTCGCAGCTCATTTAACGGCATGTTATTAACGCAGTTAAAAATTTTGTGATAAAAACTACCTGACATGAACTGAGCATACTGGAATATTGACTTCGAAACAAATTTTTCTAAAAATTTTTTTTTTTTTTTGTTAAAGTTTCATTTAATTTGAAAAAGGTTTAATTTCAAATAAAAGAAGTTTCATTTCAATTGGAAAAGGTTTCATTTCAATTGCAAAAAGTTTCATTTCCATTGGAAAAGGTTTCATTTCAATTGCAAAAGGTTTCATTTCAATTGGATAAAGTTTCATTTCGGTTGAAAAAGGTTTCATTTCATTTGAAAAAGGTTTCATTTAAGCTGAAAATGCTATATTAAAAGCTATGTGTTTGGGGTCGCTGTCCTGTTGGCAGATGTAGTTCCGTTCACAGCCTAATTTCCTTACGCTTAGGACCAAATATCTCCTTAAAATGTTAATATACATGTGCGAGTTCATAATACCGTCGATAAAGTGCAAATTCCCAACACCTTCAGCACCAAAACAGCTCCAAATCATTACCGAACCGCCTCCGTGTTTGAATGTCGGCAAGAGGTTACACTTAGCCAGTCTTGTATTTCGCTCACACCAAATTCGTATGCATTCGTCGGACGCTTTAACGTTAAATTTACATTCGCCAGAAAAGATGACACGTTTCCAGAACGAAAAGTCCTTGCTAAGGTATTGTTTTGCGAAAATTAGGTCTTTTTCTCTATTGACTGCACTTACAAATAGTTTGCTTACTGGGATTCGGCTTTGAAATCAAAGTTTCATAATGTGATTTCTAACCGTTTGTGGAGTTACTTTGATGTCATGGTATTCCTCGAGCAATGCTGCAAGTTTTACACCTCTTACTTCTGGACCCTGCCGAATATGTCGTCGTAAGAAGGACCGATGCCTGCTTATGAGGACTGACCGGTTTTGGATTCGCTGTTTTGGCCACACTTCTTTTAGTTATTTACGATGTATTGCACAGTTGACTTACTTCTTAAAACACTATCACAGATTTTCTTCAAAGATTTGCCCTTTTTATGCAAATCTACTATTAATTTTCTTAAATCGTTTGAAACTTCACTTGTCTTTCGTCCCATTTTAGATTTAATTCCTTTACGACACGAAACTATGTATAAAACTCAGCTGTCAATTCTAACGATTCGCAGAACAACAACACGTGCATTATAGCCACGATGATGAAATTATCATGGGTACGAATACGAATTTTGCTGCTATTGGAAATCAGTTTTTTTATTTTCATTGAATGGCAAGAAGATTTAAGTTAATTCTGCAGGGTTTGCTAAAATTTAAGTATTGTGAAGGTAGATAATAAATTCTGAATGGACATTATTCTTGTTTTAATGATATAATGTAATTTACCCATAAAAAATTGGCCGTACGAATACGAATTTTGCACACTATATATATATATATATATATATATATATATATATATATATATATATATATATATATATATATATATATATATATAGTAAGCAAAATTTAAATATATACATATATATATATATATATATATATATATATATATATATATATATATATATATCAGCAAAATGATAAGGAGAGATAATCTCTGGAGTGGCCGATCCGATTGAGCTGAAATTTTCGGAGGACGTAGATGTATATAGTAGGTAGGTCCATGATTTTCTAAAATTCAGATACTCTAAAACATTTTGAGGCGGCGAGCGTTTAAGTGAATTTTGAAGTACTCCTTTATTTCCAAGCAGTGTAAATTTTTGTTAAAATAAATGTTTGGGAATAAAAACTTATTATGTTTTAAGCTTGTTTATGTTAAAAACTTGGAAATTTTGAGCCGCGTGTGGGTGCAGCGTAGTAGGCAAAGTAGGCAAATATTTGTTTTCAAATTTTGATTTGTCATTACTTCTGACAAAAACATTGGATCATCGTGAAATTTGCAGAGCGTATTGATGTTGAGCAAGATTTAACACACATGGAATTTTATGATAGTGCTGGTAACCCTATAGCTACGGCAGGCTCCTGAAAAAATATCCTTCAAATCATTTACCCTCCTGAAAAATTTTTGATTTGACAAAAAATTTGAATCATTGATAAATTTTGACCTTTGCCCATCATGTCAAATTGAAATTTTGAAAATTCCGGTTTGCACAAGAACGGCAACCCATCACCAAATTACCTCTATTTTCAGCACTCGAAAGTTCTGTTCACGAGAACTGACGACCGGATTATTCGATCATAATGAAATTTACAGGGCATGTTGGTATTAACTAGGACCAGGTCTGATAGAAGTGATTTTGAAATGCGGGCAACCTTGTAGCAGTGGTATCATCTTGAAAAATCACTGAGAAAAAAAACCGGTTTTTGGCCTATAGCTTCCGATTCAGCCTTCAAATTTTGACAAAATTCACAAAGTACTTGGTACTTTTGGTAATATTTGGTGAAAATTTGGCTGAAAAATTAGAATGCTATGGTGATTTTTGTCTCTTAAATCTTGCAAATTTGCTCAGCAAAATATAGCTTTTTTCTCTATAACTTCCGGTCCAGTGTTGAAATCAAAACGAAGTTCACGCAGTAAGTGGACCTTTGTGTGAGCCTAATGTCGTAGGAATTTCGTAGAAAAATCATGAAAGGGCTGCCAACTATGATCATTTTTGTACTTTTGTGGAATTTTTTTACTGAGCGATTATGCTATTAGATTTGCAAATGGGAATGATCCTGCAATGAAAGTCAACAACAAATATTAACGCTTTCAAAATTTGAAAAATTTTGAGGGTGGTAGCCCTAAAATTCTTTTCACCCGTATAACTTCCAGCGCAGTGATTCAATCGAAACGAAATTTACTGGTTAGGTTTAACTTAACCTGAAGCAGATTTGGTATATAATTTGCTCTACTGCTGGCTCAGGGTAACCAGCATTTGCCATTTTTGTAAATATTGCTTCAACAGATGCTTCAAATGACGTACTCATATGCAAAGCATTTGCGATAAAAATAAGAAACCAATTTCTAAATTTTCCGAGTTTTGAAAATTTTTCGGTTGGCAGCCTCAAACAACGTTTAATCGCTGAAGCTTTCGATGATATCCCTGGATGAGAACGAAATTCAAAGGATAGGTTGATTTTAGCACGAGCTTGTTATGGTAGACTTATTGCTGCTAGTTTGGAAAAATGTTGCCAGTGCTGAACATTTTCATCATTTGTGTTATAGTTGAGTTTTGTTGCTTTGGATAAGGAATGGTTTATATGATTCTACAAAAAAGTGTATTACGTCTTTCCACATTTTTTTGTCGCTCAAAGACAATTTCTTCGAAAATTAGTTTTCTAGCGGTTCTGATGCGCTAGTTTTTCAACTCGACTCCTCCACATGCTGGTCGGCATTAAGCCTGTTTCGTTGATAGTCGAAAAAGAAAATTAAAATTTATCTCAAAATCACCAACTAACTTATCTCATCTTTAACAAACGCTTATGTTTTTGAAAAAAAAACCACACTAATCTTTTGCATAAGCTAGGTGTGAGTTGGTCTATGCTAGTAAGTAAGTTTTCAATATAAAAAAAAACAGCTACCCACAAGATTTTTTCCTTAATCTCATAAACATGCACTAGACTTTCTATTTTACAATATTTAGGCTTCCTTATAGATGTAGTAACATAGATGTAAGGACATGCTGTTCAATCTCTAGACATTATATTGTTGTAAACACAAAATTTTACCTAACGCTGAATTAGGCCATTATTATTATTATTATTATTATTATTATTATTATTATTATTATTATTATTATTATTATTATCATTATCATTATTATTATTATTATTACCTGAAAAAATTAAAAACTATGAGAAATGGATCAGAAGTCACAAGAAAACTTCTTTTTCAGTATAGTCAGCGTGTTCGATGACGGAGTGACAGGTGCGTTCATTTCGGAGTGCGGAAAATCGTTTTAAAATAAGATATAATTGTAAAATACATTCCCTAAAGTTTTTATCCTGAAACTATTGCTTTCGGCATTGTTTGCCTAGCCATTTTTTATCTTTCCGAAACCCATGTCTTGAGTGCTGCGTGACTTGAAGAAAAGAGCCGTGATCTCTTCGGGAATTCCCCAAGTCGAAGACCGTTTTCAGCTATGAATAGCCGTGTTATCTGAAGTGAAATTGTAGTTAGTGAAATCGCTTCGTAAGTTTCAAATTGGTTAATTGGTGCCGATCATCTGTTTTTAGTGCGGGCTCTATGTGCATTATTTTTAAATACTTTTCGGTTTTCGAAACGATTTAATGAAAGTATTTTTGAGAAACACAGTTAGATTTTCGCAATAGATCTAGTGCGATAAATACGAGACATATATCTCTACAATTACTATCCAAAATTCCAGGAGAGGTCGCAGGTCAGTGGTACGGTTGCGGCTCTCGAAGAAAAAAGTGGCGGGTTCAATCCTCGACAGAGTGTACATTTTTTTTTTTTGGACAATTATTTTTCGATTTAGACATTTTCTTTGTTTCCAATTTTTCTTGTCTTGGCGGGGAACCACCCATCTAACAAGGTCGCGTATCGTCATATTATATTGGGATTCGTCAACAGTTAAACTCTGAGGGGTCGACCCGGTTTTCTGTTGTGCCACACCTTGGTAAATCGTATATGGGTGCATGTTCAGGAATTAAAATAACAGTCTGAATAACGGATGGATGATACAAATCAGTGAGTACCGTTTGGCAGCGTAAGTATTGGATTAAACTTCATTGGAATACTCGATCAATAACGGACTGATACTAAATCATTTTTTTTAGCCACATTTTATGTTTAGCAACATTTTTATGTTTAGCAACATTTTATGCTTAGCAACATTTTCTAGCAACACATTATCAAAACATCAATATAGACTGTTTCCATTGTTGTATGTTTATTTCACAACAAAGTTTCAACTGGCACACAGCTCTACGTCATCGACACCTGCTTTGTAATCTCCCGAGTGGAGTTCGATACTGGGATTGCACATCTTCTTATTTTATTTTCTCCTCGAATTTGCGAATGTGAAATGGCAATTTCCTTGAAAATCCTTGAAAAAAATTTTTATGTTCGGCACATACTGGTCAGAAGATGATTGGTTCAAACGCATCGAAAAAATCAAATGTTTGAACTCAAGTCACTACGAATCTCAACATGACACAACATTCTCAAACAAAAAAAAGGTGCCATTTTTTGTCGAAGGAGTCCCTATTTCAACCAACGTTTCTCGGCTTGGAAGACTCATTAAAAGTCATTTTCGTATTAATGGATTTCATATTCAGCACATACCTCAACATAACAATAGAGCATCTAAGCACTATAAAGTCTGGATCCCCGAAAAATACGCCTGGCTTTTTACCAACGTTGACGGAAGCAGCAGGAGCTACAACTGGAAAGGCATCAAGTTTTCTCCCTGGAAGTCCACCAACAGCAGCAACAATATTAGCAATATAAGTAAAAACACTAATGTAACCAATAATTGTACAGTCCGCAAATTACGAATAATGCAGAAAACTCCTAGGAATCGTCAGAAGAATAATATACCCATATCTGTAGTTCCCACCACTGAATGTTTAAATATTCCAGTCCAGAATATCCATAGCGTTGAGTCCAGACGTTCGCCTACGGACATATCTCCTCAAAGTTTAACGAATAGCTGCAGGGCGTCTTCTATCAATAATCCTCCGAATTCCACTCTCTCAAATACAACTTCGGATGAAATTCATCCGACTTCAAATTCTTTGCAAAAACCCCGGTATAACGTTAGGTATTGCTCCTAACAAGGTGTGCTCTCGCAAGTGCCTCAGAATTTTTTACCACAATTGCAGTGGTATGAGAGGCAAATTGAATAAACTCTACCTTGACGCCAAATCATGCCATTTCAACGTACTTGCCTTGACTGAAACCTGGTTAAATGAATCCCATATAAATGAAGAGATCCTCGATAGTAGCTGGACAATATTCAGAAATGACCGTGATTGTGTCGCCACTGGCCAGACAAGAGGAGGTGGTGTTTTACTTGCTGTTAACAGTACTTTCTCATGCGAAATTGTCAACATAACCCCTCAAAAATTGTTTCAGCATAAAGTTATTCGAATATCATTTGACAGGACATCGGTATATATCGGTTTATTTTATGTCCCGCCTAGATCTGACGACTCTGTTTACAATTATATATGCGAATTTATATCTACTTTCATGGCAACTCGTAGCGCTGAGGATCAAATTATTCTACTTGGCGATTTTAATCGCCCTAATCTACGTTTCGTTCTTGATGAAACTGATAATTACCTAATTCCTATTAACCATCTTGATCATTCTGATTTTAACCTTGTGAGTACTTTGTATGGTAATGATTTGCAGCAAGTTGCTCCGACTCCCAATAGTTATGGTAATTGGTTAGACCTTATATTTACAAACGCTTATGACAAAGTAGTGGTTAGCCCTACTATCGACGTGGAGAATCTTTTCTCTAATAGCCTTCACCATTCTGCTCTTACTATTGATTTATCCACTACTGATTCTAATATCTTTCAAACGTACAATAATACCATTGTATACGATTTCCGTAATGCTGATTATTATAGCATTCACCATTCTCTTGACAATGTCGATTGGACAGATACGCTTGCATCCCAATCTATTGACGACAATGTAAACTCATTCTACAATATTCTGTTTGACGCGGTCGAAAGATATGTCCCTAAAATTAGGAGAAAGGATAAACTTTCTGAGCCTTGGCTCGATAAGACTCTTAGACGTATGAGAAATCATAGAAATAAGCTTTACAAATCAATAAAAAATAATGTCGACTCTAGCCATCGTATTAAAGAAGAATACAATGCAGTGGCCAAAGAATTCCATAACAAGTCTCATGAAGCATATGACAGATTCATTAAAACCACCGGCGAGAATATAATCCACAACCCCAAAAAGTTTTTTGACTTTGTGAATATGAAACGGAAAACAACTGGCTATCCCTCTTCTATGTGTTATAACACCTCAATGTCTTCTTCTCCTCAAGAAATTTGCAACTTTTTCGCAGATAACTTCCAAGAAGTTTTTAATCCAGCAAGTACTTCTTCATCCTGTCATTCCCCAAGAGTAACTAGACCAATTTTCGCTGAGGCTATAACCATTTCCAGAGATGATATTTCTAAAGCTATCTTGGAGCTTGATAGTAAAAAAGGCCCTGGACCTGATCTTCTTCCTCCAATGTTTCTTATTAAATGTGCCGCACAGCTAATCACTCCTCTTCAAATTATATTTAATACATCTCTTTCTTCTGGGTACTTTCCGTCGTATTGGAAATCCTCCTACGTGACACCAATATTCAAAAATGGCGATAGAAGATCAATTCAAAATTATAGAGGTATTGCCATTTTATCAACCATTCCTAAACTCTTCGAAAAAATCATATGTGCTAAACTATCCCCTCTGGTCGATTCTCGACTTAATGAACAGCAGCATGGTTTTAGGAAAGGACGTTCTACCACTACCAACCTAATGGTGCTGGTTTCCCATGTTCTTTGTAAAATGGAGAAAGGTGATCAAATTGACGCAGTCTACACTGACTTTAGCAAAGCATTTGACCGTGTTGACCACTCCATTTTGATTTCTAAGCTACAGCAATTCGGAATTGCCGGTTCTCTACTAAAATGGCTTAGCTCTTATCTCCACAACCGCTCACAACATGTGAAATTCCAAGGGCTTATTTCTAAAAAAATTCATGTCAATTCAGGTGTACCTCAAGGTAGTCATCTTGGCCCTTTACTTTTTAATATTTTTATATCAGACTTGTCAGAGGTTTTATCTGATGTGCCTCATCTACTCTATGCGGACGACCTGAAAATTTATTATACTATAAAGTCGTCTTCAGATGCCAGCTTTTTTCAATCAAAACTAAATTCCCTCGAACATTGGTGCAGCGTGAATAACCTACCTCTCAACATCGCAAAGTGTCATGTCATGTAATTAGCTTTTCTAGAAAAAGTACGCGCGTACATTATACGTACCTTTTAAGCAATACGGCACTTAGTAGAGTGGACAATATTTTAGACCTGGGTGTGGTGCTCGATGAAAAGCTCCGCTTTAATTTTCATTACGACAAAATGATTTCTCAAGCAAGTAAACGACTTGGCTTCATTAAGCGACGGGCCAGGGAGTTTCAGAACCTTTGGGTTACAAAATCACTTTACACCGCGCTCGTTCGCCCTCTTCTTGAGTATGCTTGCATTATCTGGAACCCAGTTTTCGAAATTCACAGCCAGAGATTTGAATCTATTCAGAAGCAATTCTTGCTATTCGCTCTTAGAGGTCTTTACTATCCAAGTGATTTTAGCAATTTACCGTCGTATGAATTTCGCCTTAGACTTCTAAACTTATTACCTCTTGCATCCAGAAGATTAATGTTATCTGCCTGCTTCAGTTTCGATGTCATTAGAGACGCTGTTAATGTCGACTATATACAGAAAAGATTTGTGCTTAATCAGCCCTTGAGAGTCACTAGATCTCGACGAATGCTAGTTGAATATAAGCATAGCACCGCATATGCTGATAATGAGCCAATTAACAGATGCTGCAAAATATTCAACAGTATGAGCCAACACTTTTCCCCCACGATATCCAAAGTGTCCTTTAAAAATAGAGTTACCAAGGCTCTCTTATCCTAACCTCCCTAGTCTACCGGCCTAGTATCTTCTTATGACTTAGGACTATTTTCATAATTGTTTAATTAGATAATTAATTAAATCCGTTTTTGCGTTTTGCGTATTTAATATTGTGACCTACATGTAAATTAGCTTTGTGTATTTATTTATCGAATGTTTATTTATTTATATTATATTTGTTTGTATTTTATACCTATTTTAAACCTGTTTTTTTTCTTTAAATTTGTCTGGTTTGTTTTTATGTTTTATATTTATTTCATTTATATGTATTATTATTATACCTTGTTTGGTAAATAAATAAATAAATAAATAAATAAATAAATAATTTTAAAACTCTAGTTATTCATCTAAGACTAACCATCACTAACATTTAAGACGCATGTTCCAAGATTGGTTGCGATGTGTAAAAAAATTCGATCTAATTTTGCCAATTGATTTTCGACTGTATTAATACTTTTAATTAAAAATAAATCAATGGAATCCCTAACAAAACAACGATTTGTCATTATGTATGGCTTTGTATAACTGATTTATTGAAATGAACTTTTGCGGCCTTTGCACATTTACTTTCTTCGAAGAAACAAAAAAAAAATCGTTCACCAAAAATCGTCTAATGATATTACCGCCCAATCAAGAAACAGCAAAAATTGTTAACAGCGCCTGTGCACGCATGTGTACATGGATATGATTTCATAATAAATGTACAATGGTAATTTAACGCTACTCAATCATTCGATTTTCGAATGGCTTAATGTTTAATCGAGCGATTGATTACTCTCTGCCCACAAAGTTATTTATTTCGATTTGATTATTCTTTTCGGGTACATTTAATTTCGTGCAGTTTGTTGTTAGATATGGCTAGTTAAATGGAATTTGACATGGTGATAATTTGCTGCATGCTCATAGAGAATATGTTATAGATAAATTAGATGTCAGTTGAAATTGGTTGAATGGTTAGTTGATCGGCTTATGTGAAATAATTGTGTACATAAATTGATCAACGGTTATATTCGTATAAGGTGATGGTAAGCTTTGATAGGTTTTTTTGTCAATGATTATATCGATTCAGGTGAAAACGAAAGGGAATTTTTTTTATATATCAAAGTAAAGGAAAAAGTTTTTATTTGAATGTTGTTTTGAGATAAATTACAGTTAGTTTTAATGATCAAAATTACACACTATAATAAAAATAGTTTGATAGTTTTGTTCTAATAATATTTTTAGTATAGAGTTTAGACAGAGTATCTACGTCTAAGTTGGGATAACTAATATATTCTATAAGGTTGTGTATGTGCGGTAAGCTATTAGTGTATTTTTTAGGAAAAAACAGCTTAAAGCCTAATGGAACTGTAAATGTAATCTAAACATAACTTAAAATAAATTTAAAACTAAATTATTATTGGTAATTAGAGTTTCTACGTTGCCAGTACTAACAACGTACAAGTGTGAAACTAAAGGATTGTAATAGTCATGGCATTTATCAGGAAAGTCTCTATGGCTTCTAAAACAAGTTTATTTTTCCCAACTGGTGAAGGCGGTGGGTGGAGAAGAAAAAAGGAAAGTTAAAAATAATTTTCAAACACTTGTTTTGCATTATTTGCAACTTACGTTTATGGCTGATAGCACAATTATTCCAAACGATGTAGGCATATGGTATTATGAACTGCCGAAAAGATTGAAAAATAAGTAGTTTGTTGGCAACGGATAATTAATATATCCTACTAGTCTTAAGGTTCTTCGATTTTATTGATTCTGTGCTCTGTATGAACGTCAGTCTATAGTCAAGGTGAACACTAAGATACTTAATATATTTTGCCCATTATAAATGGAAGCCAAGAATTTGTATGCGTAAACTAGGCTCGTTCTTTGATAAAAAAACTATTGTTTGGGTTTCCTCAGCATTAATTTCCATTCATTGCACAAACTGTCAATTAAGAGCAATTGTTGTTAGAGATTATTGACAATACGATCTGCGTTATGATCACTATAGAAAAACCCAGTGTCATCAGCGTACATTGCGGTATTGCATTACAGAATTTGGGTATGTCTGACATGTAAATATTATATAAAGTCGGCCTGAATACAGGGTATAGTCTCTCAAGTGCCATAATTGCATTTGTATGAGGGGCAAGTTAAATAAACTGTACCTTGACGCCGAATCAAGCCATTTTAACGTCCCTGCCTTTACTGAAACTTGGTTAAATGACTTCCATATTAATGAAGAGATTCTCGATAGTAGCTGGATAATCTTCGGAAATGACCGTGATTATGTCTCCACTGGCCAGACAAAAGGAGATGGTGTATTACTTCTCAAGTGAGATTGTTGAGTCAACCCCGCATAAATTGTTTCAGCATAAAATTATTACACATAGGTATATATCGGTTTATTTTACATCAATTACAATTATATATGCATATCTATTGAGTTGAAGAATCTTTTCTCTAATAGTTGTCACCATTCCGCTCTTACTCTCGATTTATCCACTGCAGTTTCTAATATCTTTCAAATTTAAAATAATACTATTGTATACAATTTACGTAATCCTGATTATAATAGCATTCACCATTGTCATGACAATATCGATTGGACAGATAGGCTTTCATCTCATCAATCTCTTACGATAATGTAAATTCATTTTACAAAATACTGTTTGACGCGGTCGATAGATATGCCCCTAAAATTATGAAGAAAGATAAACTTTCTGAGCCTTGGCTTGACAAGACACTTACACGTCTGAGAAACCATAGAAATAAGCTTTACAAATCAATAAAAAATATATCGACTCTAAGCATTATATTAAAAAAGAATACAATGCAGTGGCCAAAGAATTTCATGAAAAGCCTCACGAAGCATATGACAAATTGATTATTCATTCACCACCGGCGAGAATATAGTTCACAACACCAAAAAGTTTTTTGACTTTGTGAATATGAAGCGGAAAACAACTGGTTATTCCTCTTCTCTTCTATGTGCAATAAAAAACTCAATGTCTTCTTTCCCACAAGAAATTCGCAGCTTTTTCCCAGATAACTTTCAAGAGGTTTTTTAGCCCAACCAGTACTCCATCATCTTGCTATTCCCCAAGAGTAACTGGAACAATTTTTGCTGAGGCTATAACCATTTCAAGAGATGATATTTTTATGCTATCTTGGAGCTTTATAGTAACAAAGGCTCTGGACCTTTCTTATTAAATTTGTTGCACAGTCAATCTTTCTTCTTCACATCATATTTAACACGTCTTTCTTCTGGGTACTTTCCATCGTCTTGCAAGTTTTTCTACGTTACACCCATAGTCAAAAATTGTTAATGAACATTAATACAAAATTATAGAGGCATCGCTATTTTATCCACTATTCCTGAACTGTTTGGAAAAAATCATATGTGATAAACCATCCCCTCTGATCGATGATCGACTTAACGAGTAGCAGCCTGGTTTTAGGAAAGGTCGTTCTACCACTACCAGCCTGATGGCACTGGTCCCCTATGTTATATGCAAAATGCAGAAAAGTGATCAAATTGATGCAGTCTATACTGACTTCAGCAAAGCGTTTGATCATATTAGCCACTCCATTTTGATTTCCAAGCAGCAGCAATTTGGAATTGCCGGATCTCTACTAAGATGGCTAAGCTCTTACCTCTACAACCGCTCACAACTTGTGAAATTCCAAGGGCTTATCTCAACAAAAAATCATGTCAAATCAGTTTTACATCACGATTGTGGGATGTTTTGTCTGATGTATCTCATCTACTCTAAGCAGGCTACCTGACAATTTTTCATACTATAAAGTTGCCATCAGATGCGAGCTTTTTTTCATTAAAACTAAATTCCCTGGAACATTGGTGCTGCGTGAACAACCTCCCTCTCAATATCGCAAAATGTCACGTGACTAGCTTTTCTCGAAAAAGTACACTGGTACGTTATATCTACCTCTTAAGCAATACTACACTTAGTAGGGTTGGCAATATATTTAATTTCGGTGTAGTACTGGATGAAAAGCTCCGCTTTAATTTTCATTGTCATAAAAGGTCTGTTCGCGTACCTGAATCTATTATAATATATTAAAATAGATTCTCAGCAAATCGTTTTTGTATTCTTGCTGCAAGCAAAATTTTGCTGACGTCATCGCTTCCCCTCTTGCAACAAATTGTAGAAAAGTACAGCCGAACTGAGCTGAGGCATTTTGCTGTAGTTTGTCAAATCAATGCCTCCTAGAAGTACGGGCCGTCAGGCTACGTAATCGTTCTCGCTGTGACGTCATAGCGGTAGGGAATTTGACATTTCCACGAGGCAGTGCCGACACACACCGAGATTTCACTAGCGGTTTTTTAGCTAAAATATGAATAAAACGTTAGTTTTTTGTTCCTGGATGCGTTGTAGTGTTAATATTTAGTTATAACTTGCACTTTGTGTCAATCAATTGTATCGACACAAAACACCACATAACCTAAGAACATCTGATAAACATTTCGTGGCGAATTTTTCTAATTATGGTGTGCACTTAGCAGTCGAAAAGCACCAATTACCATTATTTGATAAAAATTGATGAGCTTGGGTTGAGGTTAGTTTTAGTGAGTACTAAGCTGACTGGCTCTTTGAAGTTCATATTTATTGTAACTAAAAAGGAAATGTATTGTCAGGAGAAAATGTGGCTGTTTTATTTTATGACCAATATTATATTGATGTTGTTAATCTGATTACATAGGCTTTTTTCTTTGCAGGTGGGTCAATTTTGAGTTCCAGTAATAGACCCTATTGTATAGGAAGATAATTAAACATTTATGTGAATGTATATGTATATAGGATATGTGCTTTGTATACAATTCTATATAATTATCTTACTATACAACAACATCTATTAATGGAACTTATCTGATAGCTGCCCCAACTGCAAACAAATAATTGTTATGCATATCGAAAATGGGCTAAACTCGATTTCGTCCCCCATATCCTTACACAATTTTACCGATAGACATTCAGTTGATATGTTTGTGTTTTTTTTGGTTGCGTGTTTGTTTACGAGGTTGTTTTTTGCTTGTTTAGTTGTTTATCATCATTGTGTTGTCTTCTCGACTACTTTCTGTATGTTTTTGAGTTTTCTTCGTCAAGTTTTTGCCCCTGCTACCACCAGATGACGAGCAGGGTTCGAAAATTGAAGAAAAACTAACAAAAACGTACAATTACACGAGAAGACATCACACTGAAAATAAACAAACAAACCAAAAACACCTCCCAAACAAACACAAAACCACAAAAATACGGCTATGGGGAGCACGTAGTCAAGCTCTACCAATTTGGGCTCTGTCCATGTTATCAGAGTTTCCCACAATTCAATTTTATTTATTTTCACACTAGGAAAAGTAGTTAAAGATAAGACTGATTTTATTATTAATAATCTGTTTTATTCTAATTTCAATCACATACACATTATATATATTGACCGAGTAGCTTAAAAACACTTGATTTCCTTCAAATCACGTTTTGAGAACTTGAAACTCGCACTCCGTATAAATGGGAGTTATTGATCGATAATAATTTTCTTCTCATGATTTACAACAGTGATTAGAAAATTTGTGGCAAATTTGTAAGTATTTACGGCAGAACTTTATCGTCACTTGATGATTCGCCATCACCAGCTAATATAAAAAAATTAAACAAAACGCGTCTTCCCTTCAGAATTTTATTTCATCTACAAACTGTCCACTAGAGTATTTTTCAAAATTTAACCGCCGACAATTGATACTTCTGAAGTCTTCTAGCAGCAAATTACAGCAGTGCGTTTTTGTACTTTTCCCAATTGTTCCCCCACCATAAAAATAATCCGGCTGCCAAATTCTGTTACTGCTGCAGTTTACTGAAGTACGCAAACAGACCTAAAATGATTTCTAAAGCAAGTAAACGATTAGGTTTTCTTAAGCAACGAGCCAGGGAGTTTCAGAAGCTTTGAGCTTCAAAATCACTATACACCGCGCACATTCGCTTTCTTCTTGAGGATGCTAGCATTATCTGGAATTCGGTTTTTGAAATTCACAGCCAGAGATTTGAATCTATTCAAAAGCAATTCTTGCTATTCGACCCTTCTGCATGGTGTGAAATTTAAGTGGTATTATCGTGTAGGTAGGTAGCATTTTTTCTGTTCAGACATTTGTTTACAAATATTCAAACAATGTGCTTTGTATGCATCTGTACGCATGCGTCTTGTCCGATATGATGCATCTTGCCCAGGATTTCATGGACAAACCAAATACGTTTGTAAATATCATCGGAGCCAGCATCTAACCTTTTTTCAAATCCATTGGACTCGATACGTGAAACTGACATAATTTCGAGCGGCCTCGAGGTGGGACAAAACCCTCATAAAATTTTTATTTTTATTTCATTTATGTGTATGTAATTTGTGTTCACCTTGTTCGGTGATAAATAGTTAAATTAGATTAAACTTCAAAGTATAATTTTGCACGAGTAGATGGGAAGAGACTAATTAGTTTGTAATTGAGGCTTTCATACCAAAGAGTTTCGAAAAGTTTTTCAATGTCTAATGCTATCAAACTAGTCGAATTTTTGAAATAAAATTGTTTCTTTAGATAATGTAGATCTTTAGTAAGCCAGTGAATTGTGGATAGTCCTATTCTAAAACCAAATTAAAAGTTCGTTATAATTCGTAACTCCTCCAGCTTACTGCGCACGCGAGACAGGATCACATGTTGAAAAATTTTGCTGAATTTCACGATCTGTTCCTATAGAAAACTTCAATTTCGATCCTTTAAGTAGTGCTCTCAATTCGGCTGGAGAGCAGAAGCATCCAGATTCAAAAACTGAGTAGTAGCCTGATAGTGACTGACAAAGTCAATAGTTTCAAGGTTGTATATAAGGTGTGGTGTTTGTACAAGTTTACTGTCAAGATATCCATTTTTTCAATTGCAGAAAGTGGAGGAAGTTATCAGCGAGAGCGAAAGGTGGAAGGGCTTTAGACTTCCTATTTAAGATTTTGCGTATTTTAAGATTTAGCGCATTAACAAATCTGTTCTTTAAGTAAGTTTTGAGGTGCGGACTGCGTGATTCTTGCCGTTTTACTAACGCAGCAACTGTGCGATTAATATCGGCTGCTACAGGTTTAGGGGTCAGCACGGGAGCTACCAATTCCTGCGCTCTGAAAATATTACTCATAAAATCAGTAACATGTATATAAGTTTTTCTGTTACTCGTAATTTTGTAATGATTAGTATCTCGCAGGTGTATATTGTTATTAAGGGTTTCATAGTACTTAGCCAAATATGTTGGGCATTAAAAAAAACTGATGCTATTTAACATTGATGTTTCCATCGATTTGAAATGGTACGGGCGTACGAAAACGAGATCATCTAACACTGTAGATTGCAGTAGAGTTACTCTGTTCTTACTGATTATTAAACCTAAAATTGATGGGCTGTCTCGAGAAGGATAGCAAGAAAGACCGTCAGGAGTGTGAATGAAACATTTTTTGTCTGCCACTGGCTCCAAAAGGATTTTTCCCGTCTTATTGGCTCTGGAACAACTAGTACAATAGCTCCATTTACTTTGGCTAAAAAATAATTATGAGCGCCATTTGTCTTTACAAAAAAAACCATGTTAAATTAAAATGAAACAACATTATTCAAAGGCTTCAGCTTATAAGAATCAGTCAGAGCAGTCTACTAAACATATTTTAAAATGCGAAAATTTTATGAAATTTTTTCAGTTATTTGCTCTTAATAAATTTGAACGCTATTTCCGAAACTTTGTACAACCATTTACCTATTGTTTGATCTGGATTAAGTCAATTTCGTGAAAATTATATCTGACACCATTCCATTCATTTCATTTATGGTCCAAAAATACTCTTATGAATGTACCTCAAAATCACACTGAAATCCTAACAGTCATCTTAAAAAAAACGATCGCATGACTAACTATCATCACTAGCTGGTAGCTGTTGTATCGACGTCGTGCCACCAAATCAGCACACTTCTTTCAAAATGAATGACGGCGATAATGTGCTTAGTATCATCAAATAATACTATTACTATGGATTTACACCATGTACTCGAACGTTTAAATTTTCGGTACATTTTGAGCCACTTACTAATACAATGCATGAACATAGGTTTAGATTGCGTAGATTATAGCTACCAACGCGTACACAATTTATTTCGCCCAAAGTGAATTTCGGGTTAAGTGTATGGATAGATGGATGAGTGAATAAATGAATAGATAGATGGGTAGATGGATGGATGGCAGAGGTGTGGGTTTTTTGGTGTAAATTATGTCTGTTTGTTATTCGGATAATCGACTTGTAAAGTGTGTGTACACGAAAACTTGACGGTGAGAGCTAATTTGCTTTGTTGGGTAAAAATGTTAAGAGATTGTAGTGAAGGTGATAATCTACTTAAGTAGGATGAAAAGAATCTAATTAGATTTTAATACGAGTTTGAATTTAGTAGGCTTAATACTTTCGTTTTCTGAATTATAAGTATTGCGCCCTTCACCACACAATTCTATAGATTTTACTTTGAAGTTGTATTCCAGAGATCCAATCTTTTGGTGTTTCTCGAATTTACATAATCGAATTGAATAAATTCAGCTTACTGTCTTAAGTCTTTTGTTTGTAAAGGACTTAAGACAGTAACCAAAATAGAATTATGTGCCTTTTGCAATCATACTTTGTGGGAAAATGTCTCAAAATTTTATATTAAGTATCACATATTTTTATGTCTCCTGACAAATCACAACCCAATTCGTCGTCCTCAAAACAGCTTCAACCACCTGTTCTACTACCAGTTCTACGTCCAATTAACACAACCACAAACTGTCCACGACGAAATTTCATTGAAAAGAAAAGTGATTGTAATCATTTGATAGTCGTCACAGCAAGCGGATCTACTGAAAACCATGCCCAGACGAAAGCATGTGGAGTCACAACAAGCTCTACTTTGCACAGACTGACATCTAAGTTCGCCGATAGTGTGCGATTCAAATTCCACTGATCAATTACTACTCTTCACCACATCATACATATCGTCGCTCGCGCCGGCCACTCAAGGGACGCTTCAGATGTAGTCCAATGATAGGTAATCTTTTTAACATCAAGGTACCATGAAATTTTTCATGTTTTCGATTTACTTGACTCACTACAGGTTGCCCGTTGCCATAAACTGACACAACTTTACACGAATACTGTAGATACTTTCATACGCAAGAAGGTAGGGCTTTCAAGCTTTTTTGTGCCTCGTTTTTTTTTTTGGTTTTGAATGTGACCATTTCTTATTTTGTACAGGGTGATCTTATGAACATTCCGGTGAGTAAGTAGTCGAAATGAATAAGATATTCATTTCGACTTACACTCAACCAATAAAACTGA
This sequence comes from Nemotelus nigrinus, assembly GCA_947369275.1. Taxonomy (NCBI): domain Eukaryota; kingdom Metazoa; phylum Arthropoda; class Insecta; order Diptera; family Stratiomyidae; genus Nemotelus; species Nemotelus nigrinus. The sequence goes on along the minus strand of OX376373.1, from coordinate 134,937,316 downwards.
CTGTGCACTTATTTCACAGGCGCTTACCTGTATTTGACAAGCCCAGCTTGCTATAAGCCGCCGATACTTACGTGAATGGATACACTATCGATTGGGCTTCCCTGGTCAATGGAGCTTCAAATGTGTATTAAATTAGAGATGAAACTGCACTAAGCGCGTAGAAGCTAGTTTGCCGTAGTACGTTTAGGTGAAGTGTAGTGAATTTTTCCTGTGTACATAATATAAAAGTTGTGGCCCCACTATTCTTCTAATGTAGTTCCGAATGTACTCTTGTTCGAAACAGTTAAAATTGTCTGATAGTCGGTTGGGTGCTTGTCGTGAACGATTTATTTGTGGATTCTATTCCAGATGCGATTTGAAATCGATAAGGGCTTATAATTGGAAGTGAAGTGGCATAATTAGTGTAGAATAAAATATATACGTTTGACAGTGAGGCAACAAAGGTGAATGTGATTTGAGGAAAAATCGAGAATTGGAATTTGACCAGATATTTGATAAAAAAAAGTTATACACAAAATGGTGAGTGGAAATTGAGTTTATTTATTTTCGAAAGTTTGAAATTTAAAAATAATTAAAACGAGATTTGTTTGGGGAAAATCAACAATGAAGAAACAATTTCCAATGCATTTGTTTACAGGTATATTAAATTTTTTTTTTTGCTATATGTAAATGATTTTAAGGCATCATTGTCACAAGATGACACATAAGATTTGAATTACCAAAATTTAGAAATTTCGTTGCAAATTTATTCAGAAAGCGAAAAAACTATTTTTACGACTTTATTATTCAAATTATTGGTGAATTATAAATTTTAATATTGCGGTGATACTTTTGCAGGAACTGATTGTTTAAGTAGTACATTATTAATTTTACTTGCTGGCAGGTTGGTCATATTTAAAGAGAGTTCTCGGCATTTATATCTCCGATCTTTTATAAAGCCCTTCTTTATTGAAGCCCTTTTATAAAGCTCTTCTCTGATTTCTCTCTATTGTCAATGTTATGTTTTTCATGGTTTTAATTGGGATTAGAGTTCAATATAATCCGACCTTGCTTTCACTAAAGTTGATTTTTTTTCACTGAAATGGAAGAACAATTTGACAGCTCCTGAAGTTAGCAACTTAGGCATCATCATATTTACTGCATTTTTTAATTGAAATGTCATATTATGTTTGGCGCTAGATTTTTTTACTAGCTTTATTGATCGATAGAATATGTACAATTATAAACATGTAGAGTGGCGTGGTTTTTAACGATAGTACATTCCACTGAGATGGTTTTGTTGGAAAATTGGAATACATTGAAGCAAGCAGAATGAAGAGCTTATAAATGTCACTTTGACAATGAGAGGAAGCTAAAAATGAGTTTTTCTGTAGAAAATAAAGTGACTTTTAAGTTTCCAAAATGTTGGCTCTCAAATTTAGTTCCAAAAATTTCATTTGAAAGCTTTAAATCACAGATAATGGACTCAGTACAATAAAAAGTAGATAGGTTAGGTTAAGTCGAAATGGCTGCCGATCCACAGAGAACTGCCGACCGGCACACATAGGCACAAGAGCGGCTCGTTGTGATGTCATAATAAATAAGTGACTCTTTCCTACTCACTAAAATCAGAAAACCATCTGCTTCCTTTGATAAACCGGACTATCGGCTTTAAATTGACCAAAGACAGTTCCGTCAGGTTTGAGAGAAAGGGTGTACTAAGTGCCGCCAACCTTCTTGTCACCAAAGACGGGCACTGGCACATTAGGGACGGATTCCTCCTCGTCCTCAGAGCCACAACTCCGACAAAAATCGTTTAGCTCTACGCCCAGTCGTTGCGCGTGCCGCCCTATGAGGCAGTGGCCAGATAGAACGCCGACAGTGCAACGCAGAGCGCTTCGAGTTAAGCCTAAAAGCTGAATGGTGCAATGTGTATCCATGGATAACCAGGACTGCCTTGCTATTGCACAGGATGATTCCTCTGCCCAGGACTTCTTAGCGTCCTCAAGATATTTTTGACTGATGGCCAATTTCACCGATGATATCTAATGAGGAGCAAGATACCTCCGGTAACAAGGTTCCAAGCCTTGCCAGCTCATCGGCCTCACAGTTGCCCTGACAACCCTTATGTCCAGGTACCCAGATCAATTGAACAACTGAATGTCTCGATATCTCCCTAAGAGATGCACGGCTTTCAGCAACAATGATGGAAACTATACAAGGACCAGCAAGGGACTTAATAGCCGCTTGGCTATCTGTGAAAATACCAATATTGACCCCGAATATTCGATTACACAGAAACCAATCGATAGCCTTTAAAATAGCCGCAATCTCGGCCCGAAAGACACTACAGTGGTCTGGTAGACGGAGGGATAGGTTGAGGTTCAGCTCATCCGAGTATACACCACACCCGACTCTATTGTTAAGCTTTGAGCCGTCGGCGTACACATTATCCAAACCAATCGATAAGCAATCATGGATAAGCCCACTTTCGAAAGTGACGCCATCACGCCATTCATCCCTACCAGGAATGCGAGTTGTGAACTCCAGGTCTAGTAGGCATTGCGGAGCGATGTAGTCAACACCCGCTGGAGCGGGAACTCCCTCGGCCAAAATCCTCGCATGGCCGACTTCTGTTCTATTCCATGCAGAGATGCAATTAAGTCTCACAGCAGCAAGATTGGCTTGCTGTAAGATAAGTAGTTTGGTTGGCAGTTAATGAAGCAGCACCAAAAGTGCCTTAGTAGGAATAGATCGGAGCGCTCCAGTTACCAGCAGTGCAGCAATCCTCCACACTTTTTCAAGCTGCCGTTTGTCTTTAGAGCAGCCTGCCACCAGAACGCTACCCCAAACAATAGAATTGGCTCAACCACAGCAATATAAAGCCAAGCAACAGTACGAGGCCGTACTCTCCAATTCGCTCCTATGGCTCTTTTACAGCAGTAAAGTGCATTGAAAGCCTTCCGTGCTCTTTCTGCTACATTGTAGGTCCATAGTAACTTCGAGTCAAGGATGACTTCGACCTTCTGGCTCAGTTCAATGGAGACCCCATTTAGTTTGGGTAACTCAAATAAGGGAATTTTATACTTCCTTGTAAAGAGTACTAGCTCCGTTTTGCTAGGATTCACATTCAAGCCGCACTCACGACTCCAACATGAAAGAATGTCAAGAGAGTGATTTAACCTCTCCGATAGAGCAGATAAATACTTTCCCGACACTGTCACAGCTATGTCGTCCGCATAAGCAATCACTTTGCAGCCAGCATGGTCCAGTTTCGTTAAGAGAGTATTCACCGTGATGTTCCACAGCAGAGGAGAGAGGCCCCACCCTGAGGTGTGCCCGTACTGACTCCTCGTCTTACGCTGACATTCCCCAGGGAAGAGATAACCACTCTAATTTTAAGAAGCTGCACAATAAAAGCAATCAGCCGCTCATCCACGTATAGCACCGAGAGGGCCTCAACAATTGCGTTACACTTTACGTTTTTGAAGGCTCCCTCAATGTCCAAGAAGGCGGCAAGCGTATATTCCTTTAGAGCAAAAGATTTCTCAACTGGCTCAATGAGAACGTGAAGAGCAGTCTCAACCGACTTACCTCTGGTATAGAGATCAACACAGAATCTATTGATTTTTTTATATGTAGTAGATAGCTAGATAAAAGATAGTTTGTGCTAAAAGTCAAAGCATTTGTTATACTTAGTCTACTTACCACTAAGTCTATTTACCACGGCTACAATCATATATTCACTATGGAAATTCGTTTCGCGAAACGTAAATAAAAGGCAATCCCTTTCAAAAATATTTTTTACTTTTTAGGCGGGTTAGTCTTTTTTAAATAATGAAGTGGATATTCGACCACTGATTAAATATAAATAACGTCTTTTAAATAGAGAAACTTTTCATTTTCAATTTAAGGCAAGAGCCTAAATCAGCCTTCTGGCTATAAACTCACTAGTTATTATTTTTAGGAATTATTTTCTAAAGAAATCATTTTGAGTAAAGTCTTATATCATTGATATTGATAGAGTGTCAGTTAAAATGTTTGCTTTTAGTGATAATAAACAGTAACAAGTAGCTTTTCATTTAAGCTGGAGCATCAATAAACCCTGGAGCACCAATAAACCTTAAACTACCCTGGAGCCAGGGGCGGCTCGTCGTTGTACGCAAAGGAGGCAGTGCTTCCCTAGCTAAATATTCCCTACGCAAGAAAAATAACTTAACAATACATATTGAAATTCAAAACAAATCAATTGATTTTATACGAATTAACATCCAACATCAATAACAGAATTTGCAAAACACAAAACACTATTCATCTCATACACGAGATAGTTCTAACAGCCAAACAATATATCTCAAAAACCGTTATGGTTACATGAAAAAGCTCTAGAATATTTTTTGTTGGAAATTTTTTAAGCTACAAATTCGACATACATTGTTTTTCTAAAGACGTAACCGTTACTGAGATATTTAAGAAAGGTCACTTTTGGTGACCTTTGACCCCGTATTAAAAGCGACGCAGCACTCGGATCGATGGGGACTTTTGACATTTTGTTCAACTCGCCAGTATCAAGGTTCACACCAAAATTCAGCTTTCCCCTAATTTTTCCGAAGCACCATGTTAGATTTCCCCGGACTATAAACGGAATTGTCCCCACACTCTATAGGCGTGTTTTTTTGCTGCGATACAGAACAGAATAGAACAATGACGCAAAAAAACGATCCATCACAAAACAGCTGATGCTTTCGCTAAGACTGACATAGGTTGTTGTATTTGCTGTGGTACCACTCAACAGGTCAAAATAAAGGGAGAAAATAACGAATATACACTACCACAATCGATAGAAAATAGCAAAAGGACTAACAGAAAATTATCTCTTTTAACTTTCTACACGTTATGAGAGTTTTTTCTAATTTTCTAACTACTAAAACATTCAACATAACCTTGAAAAAACCAAAGCCACCTCACAGAAAAAAAGACAACTTCGTATGAGCTTTTCTTTTTTCTATCAGCGCATTCTATACTTCAGCACGTGTACTACCTATGACGAATACAATTTCTGTACTAGTGAATTCACTAGTGCAGGAGTGTTGTTGTTTCCAATGCGTATATCCTATTCTCTACTGAATAGAGGAGCAAAAAAACACGCCTTATGAATCACCATTATTAATCAACTCATACGATGACAGCGTCTCGTCACACATTAGATAAAGTCCGACGAGCCACGGAATGCATAAAACCCAATCCTGATATGCCCGATTCACAAGAAAGGAAATAAACTGCGGTGGGAGAATCACTTTGTACATCGTGCAAACCGTTGGCAAAGATTTTAGAATTTCCCATCACACTGAAAAAATTCTTGGCGAACATCAAAGCTTTTTTTGACATCAACAGACTACGAAAATGTGAGGTCAAATAAATTTTGAATGAATTTCGGAAATCAAGCATCAATGTTCATCAGATATTGGTTGACTTCAAATAAAAATACGATACCATCAAATGAATCGCGTTATATAATATTAAGCTGCAGTTTGGAATCCCAGCAAAGTTGGTTCGATTAGTGAATGTAACCGCATGCGACTCACATTTGTTAGGCTAACTCTTGTACTGTTTGATTTATCACTTAAGTATGTAGTCAGAAAAACCCTCGTTTTAGAATCATCGAATTGAAGGACGCGGTCATTGAGCCCAGACAACTGGAGGAGTTGTATTAGAGACGTCAATATAATGTCAAAGACGTCAATATAATGTAAATGACGTCAATATAATGTCAAAGAGAAAAACCGCTCAAAAAATTGTGGAAAGTGAGAATAAAGTTTCACGGAACTAGGAGTAGCAAAGCAATGAACGAACACTAGAAAAGGATATCCGCAGGGAGTGGTATTATTTCCTTTTCTATGGTCCCTACTAGTGAACGACCTCCTTGAGACTGTCATCAGTAAGAGATTAACCGCTCTCAGATAGAGATACGAAACTATCGATTGCACTATCGATAACTATCGATTGTGTGGACTATCGAAGACTATCGATAGTTTTTTTTCCTATCGATAACTATCGAGGCTCATTTTACTACTCCTTTCATTCATCATATGAGCTCCTTGCGTAGTTTTTGTGCAGTCGTATTCATCAAGACGTAGTAAGCACGAATTGAACGATTACTCCATTTGAAATTTCTGGCTGCAGTGTGATAGATGTTTCTGGCTTGCGCTTTTCTTTGTAAAGTACAAAAGAGGTTTGTGCAACAGTAAAATTTATGCTGTGAACATTGTACAGACTCATTTTTTTGAGTTTTTGTGGAACAGTGAATTGTGTGCAGCCATCAGTGTACAGGTTCACCTTTTCAACCCTCTCCTTGAGCAGAGAGACAACAAAAAGGGACACGTAAAAGAGGTTCAACCATTTTCAATGATGCAACAAAAAAACTTCCCGGAAGCAAATATGTTACTATCTCACTAATTGTTTCAATTATATGTGGAATATAAAATGTTTTGAAATCTGTAGAAACATCGACAGAAATCGAGAGTGTATTTTGTAGAGGACTCTTGGATTCTGGGCAGAAAAGACTTTTCTCCTACGAAAGTAAAATGATATATAGGTTATGTACAATACTCGATGCCAGATTTAAATAGGTGAGCTCCAGAAGTCAAGAAAATGCTTAGCATGCAGCTTAATTTTTGCAGATTAATTTTGCAAGTCTCATAAAAATCTCACCAAAAAATTATGAAAATGAACAGTAGACAGTTAGACAGTATAGTTCGTCTACAATTGGTTTATATGGATTTATGCGTAATAGAATAAAGGAAAAATCAAAAAATTTACAGCAGATGCTGCGAGTATTATTGCAAAGACAACGCTTTGACAGACGGAACGCTTCCGAAGATACAGAATCGTTGTTTTTTGGAAGATATAGCTATTTCGTTAGGAAGAATAGCACAATTTTACATTTGAAATTTTAGGTATACGGCATAGATTTAACACCAATGCAGGAGTTAGCTCTTACATATTTTTTAACATCAGCAACCTCCGTAAAATTAGAATGAAATTTATGTAATTGGGGCCAGATATTAACTGATTGCAGATCTACACTAAAAGGAGTATATGTGAACATGCTAATATTTTTAAATAAAAATTCTTGGTTGTATTACTTTCAAATATTTTAAAGGCAAAAAGAAGGTAGATATATTTCTATTTCTTGACAGATATAGATGTTTGTAGTGTAAAATACAGTTTTCGTCACTAAATGGGTAACTTCACTGAAAAAAAGGGCAGATTACCTTCAAAATATTGATATGTGTCAAAAACTTGAATTATATCTAGTTTTCAATGGTAAAATCGGTAGTTAAAATATTTGATTTTGAAAGAGTTTCCTTCTGAATTAGTTTGAATTATGTTAAGTTGTTCATTTTGCTATATAAATGTTCATTTTCTGAATAGTGATATTTTCATTTGCTTTGTGAATTATTTATGAAATGTCATACATTTTCTTAACTATCGATAGTTTTCGATAGTCTCTCAATAAACTATCGATAACTATCGATGGTACCGGCTATCGATAGTTTTGTATCTCTACTCTCAGATACATGAATGACATCAGTAATAAGAAGCGGCTCATATTCGGGTACTTTAAGATCGAGGCCTTAAATGAAATGAATAAAGAAAATTTAGCCATAAGTCCCCTAAAAATACCACATTTGCTATGAAAAGAAAAAAACTAAAAAATTATGGGTACAGAGATGCATCGACAGGAGCAGGTAAAACATTTTGAAATCCAACTGGATAGGAAACTCATCTAAAAAAGTCATTTAAACGAAACGACACTGAAGGTCACTACGACACTTTATACGGCAAAACAAAATTTTGGACGCAATTGGGGACTATTTTTAATGTAGACAGTCTGGACATACAAACAAATGATGAGACCTATCATCTTATATGGGACTGCAGTATGGTGGAAGAAAACTACACAGAAAATTGTTGTCGGTAGGCTCATTCAGCTTCAAAAAATGGCCTACTTGCTGATTACAGGGGCAATGAGCTCCTCTCAAATGGGAGGGGAAAAGGCATTACATACTTTGGATCACTACACCTCAAAATCCAAGAGGAGGCAACAAAAATGGCGAAAAGCTTGCAACAGGCCTGCAAATACAAACTAAGAGACCTTAAACCCCAGCTTAGTACCTTAGAGGACGTCAGACTCATATTGGAAATGCTGAACTTTAGCGAACAAATAAAAACTAAGAAATCTTTCGAGAAAATATCCAATCTAAACAGACGGGTGCATTGTTTCCTCTTTTATCAGAAAGAGGCGCAAATGTAGTATGCGGACGGCTGAAATATGAATTGTGGAGTAGGAGCAGGCATTGTAGGAGCCAGATGCAAAATGAGGGACATAAAGGAAACAAGGAAGGTTATATCAAAACCAAAGAAAGGTCAGAGTTGTCATACATTGGTCCCACTTCGTGGCGGGGCTTTTTGAAGCCTCGTACGGGCAACGAAGTCAAAACATTGGCTAAGACAACCTCAGCTTTGATGCAAAAGGAGCAAAACAAGCAGTGGCTTTCCGTGACTGTGGGATAAAGACCTTGTGGGGAGTTTTAACAAGCCATCTTCCTTGCAAAAAGTACCCCCACATAATAGGCAAGGATCGAGACGACTGTTGTTTTGTTCAAAGACTGGAGCTGTAAGGCACTTTTTAAACCGAACATTTGCTGAATAAACCGAAAATCAATTGCTAGTTGACTAAGTGATTTAATTTGTGTGGCAATTGTTGATCACTTTTGGCCAACTGATTACATCAATAAGAAAAATTGTCACATTTGGAAATTGACACATTACAACAACAAAATGTGTTCGGCAAAGAGGTTTTGGAGTTACATCGAACCGTTTTTAATTTTAATTTTTTTTTTAATTAATTAATAAATCACAATATGGATGTGATTAGTTTTAGTTCTTTTTTAAGTCCAAAACTGTTTGTTTCACATTCCATTCAAAGAATTTTACTTTCACTATGACATCGTTGCTTAAGTATTGAAACTTGAGAGCTAATAAAATAGTAATGATGATACGAAAAAATTAAGACTGCATGATAATAATCTAATTATATAGCTCACATCTTGTACGTGGAATCTATTTCGTGCAGATGGGTGCACCATTTAATTGTACAAGAGTTTTTGTATCATCTTTAATTTCAGATAAAATCAACCACACCATCAAGCTTATATTTGAAAAAAATTATTCAATTTCAAATCAAACCGCACCTATCATCCCATTAGGCATATGATTTAACTATAAAAGCAATGAATTCATAAATCATAAAACATTCACAACTCATTGCCTTGCATATTTTAATTAACGTAATGTAATATTCTCCCACTTAAAAAATATATCGTATCTGAACTATCATATTCATCTCATCAAAAACTTAGCACTTTCTGATGCAAAACTTCACATCCGAAACTTATTCATGCACAACACAGCATGCTTCGGAAAGCGGATAGAAAAAATTTCACATTCAACCTTCGAGATTTATCTTGTTTGCGAAATCAATAAAACTGATTATTATGAAATATCAAATATCATTCGATACCCTTTGAAGTTACTAAGAGGCGAATTAAAATTCCTGTAGACGTCTGATGCGAAAATTCAATACAATCGTCCAACTGACCATTTAGACTAATACTAAACAATCGAGGAAATTGCTACTTCCAAAAAAGACGTGCTTGTAGTTTCTTTTTTCTGTGTTTCATGTGCACTGGACATTTTTTTCTCCAGTTGAACGTACGGTTTGTGTGAAAGCCTACAAAATTAATGGCGGGTTACTGGCTTAAGTCTTTTGTTTTCCTGTGCCGCTTGCGTTTGATTATTATTGGAGACCGAATATGGGCTTGGGCCCTAATCATACTCGACACGTTGCATTAATTGCATCGAGTTTAAGTGGAATTCGAGAGAAGTGAAAGGGGCATTAGCTTGATTGTATGATAGTGTCTTAGGCTTTGTGATGTATTGAGCTATGCGTCAAATTATACTAAATCAAATTTAATATATCCAACTCAATCAACAAGTTAGAAAATCCGGACGTTAGTGTGATGAAATGAAACATGAAATGAAGCATGAAACCAATCGAAGTAATCGTTTATATCCAGTACGGGTAAACTGAAGTATTATCAATGCATGTCTTGCGTTAATTGAAACTATAATATTTTCAAACCGTTTTGTCATCATAAGTCCAAAGCAATGAAAGGAACAACACTACAGCAAGTTCAAACTCAACTCTAATCAGGAAGTACTCCTTCATACATCACTAAAAACCATCCAACTCGGAATGCGAGTAATGCCCACAATCAGCATTACCAGCAATCGCCTTTCAACTTACCTCGATCAACATTAATTCAAAATTTCAAATTAAATGAAAATCGCAATCTTGTTTCAGCTACTAATAGCCTCTCCCAATCGTAGTACCCGCCAGTATAACAAAACCTTCTCATGCCTATAAAAATCCGTAACTATGTTTAAACTGGATCTCTGGTCGATAAACTAGTTGCGCTAGTTCCTTCTTTTTTCGCGAAATACACAAGCTTTTTGCTTGGAAGCAAACGATGGAATATCGAATGAAAGAAAGGTTTTTGCCATCGTGTGTCTTGAAATGCGTCATCTACATTTATCAGCATTAAAAATCATCACATTCGCTTTCACGTAACTCGGTAAGACTATAATCCGCTGGTCGTCCATAAGTCTGCTTGACGGTCGGATACAAGTCACATAGCTAATTCGTTTTGTGAGCTGATCTTGGCGCTGGAGCTGTAACAGGTGTAATAGTAGCGCTTGTTGCTATCCTTTGGACAATGGAATTAACGTTTTGGGCGAGTGAAAGAACTATTAAGATGAATTTTGCAAAACGGGAAAATGAAAGCATCCGAAAGTATTGCGCATTGTGTTGTATGAAACGATTGGAACAAATATGCATATATGCGGTGGTTTGAGGTGTTAATATTTGATAACAATGGCCCCAAACTATGAATAATAAACATTTATGATTTGAACAAGTTACAAAATACGGATTTCAGCGGTGAGGAAGACTATATGATAGCTACCGCATGACAAAAGTCTTTCCAATTATGAAAGCCATCGTATTTTGGCTTTAAATGACGATAACGATGGTTTCGGTGTCAATATGCGAATTTTGTTGGAGCTCGTTAGCACTTTTAGCAAGTCTTTGTTATTTTAATTGGTATCTGAAGTGCTTGAAATTGCAAGAGCAACAAAAACAAACAGAGGAGCTGTTTTCCGAAAAAAAGTGAAACTAATGGTGAATTGAGCACAGTTCTTTATCACTAAAGTAAGATGTTTTCTCTTGGTAAGATAGCCGCGGGGTGATTTTCCCTCAATTATGTGACTAAGGATTTGTTTACTCGAATTGCTACGATTCGCAGTGAAAACACCTCAATACACCTCAATAAAAACACCTCAATATAGATATGAATTCATATCTTTATCTATGTATATTAGCAGATTTTTACATTTTTCTATAATCTCCTATAAAATTCTAATTTAACTCTGGGAAAGATGCAGAAATTATTCAAAAGATACATTATTTTTATTTGAATGCTACAAAGCTTTATTAATTACATCTTTTAACCATTTATCTCCAAAAGAGCTACAGGTTTACTTGATAACTTTACACCCTACCGAAAAAATAGCGGTTGGAACTAACGTTTACCAGCATCAAATACATTTTTGGAAAGGACATTCTATTGTTTCTTAGTTCGAAGCTGTTTACATATGCGAAACCCAAACTGAAACCGATATATACCTACAGTATTCCGTTTTGAGGTTTGAAAAGTTCTTCAAACATAAATTCAATAACTCGATCGAATATTTGTGCCTTTACAACAGCAACTTGGAGCCTTAAGAATTGAAGCATACATATTCAAACTTAAAATAAAAAATCCACAAAATATATTTGAATAAGCTCACTACTCTTCCCGGAAAAATTAATTAATGTTGACGAATGAGTTAGTTTTTTGCATGGAGTATAAAAAATGTAATTTTAATAATTATAATAATAAGTGAATAATGTTTAGTTAAAACACTTGCTACAATTTTCACTAAGAGTTCACATAAGAGTTTTCCAAAAAAATTTAAAATAAGAACATGCAACAAAATCAAATTTTAATGTTGAAAACCAAAAAGTAAAAAATTGAACTCATAAAATAATATTCAAAATGACCCAAACATACAACTTAAGGTTGTTCTTTTAAAAACCATAGTATATTGAATATTTTTGTATATAAATTTTGGAAGATTATTATAGCGCTCAGCCACTTATTGGGTCGGCAACTAAACCATTACGGATTTTTAATGAAAGTTAAAATCTTTCTTTATCTACAACGGACAATTGATTACCATCCCTATCAATAATCTGTTACAATTTTTTAAGTAGCTTTATATATATCTTACCCTTTCTAACAAAAAATTGGTTCACGTGTATCGCTTGTCATCACGATATTCGAAATTTATTCCTTTCAAATAATTTAGTATGGAACGGATTAATAATTATCTGATGGTGTGCTGTCAACATTAATGAATGAATGTGAATGAGTCAACCAAGATGCAATAGTTTTCGAGGATTCTTGGTTGAATTTATAGATTGAGGAAATTGTTTCAAACGCTGTTCAATGCAAGTATGAGATACGTTGATCTTCTCTGCAGAGGCGAGGAGTGAAATATCAATGGAGGGAAGCCAAATAACTATTCATCATTTTATACATAATAATGTGATAAAATATAGCGTCACACGCCATAGTACATGGCGAAAAATACATAGGAGCACACGCTATGCTTATAGCCCTCCACGATATGTACTATAGTCCTCCACGCCATGTAATATAGTCCTCCACGCCATGTACTATAGTCCTCCAAGCCATATACTATAGTCCTCCACGCCATGTGTTATAGTCATGTACATGTACATGGCGTGGAGGACTATAGTACATATCGTGGAGGGCTATAAGCATAGCGTGTGCTCCTATATGGCGTGGAGGACTATAGTACATAGCGTAGAGGATTATAGTACATGGCGTGGAGGACTATAGTACATGGCGTGGAGGACTATAGTACATGGCGTAGAGCACTATAGTACATGGCGTGGAGGACTATGGTACATGGGGTGGAGGACTATGGTACATGGCGTGGAGGACTATATTACATGGCGTAGAGGACTATCGTATATGGCGTGGAGGGCTATAAGCATAGCGTCTGCTCCTATGTATTTTTCGCTATGTACTATGGCGTGTGGCGCTATGTTGTATCACAATCCCGAAATCGACTATGTACATGGCGCCAGAGCTCTATAAATTATGGCGTCTGGCGCTATGTGTTTTTTCAGTAGTCCTTTAATATTGAAGTAAAATAATAGTAAACTTACCACAATCCTTATCGGGTAGATAATTTGAAGTTGGTAGAAAGCTTTATTCAATAATATATGATCAATGCATACGAGTGAAAAGTTACGAATTCCACAACTACTCCTAATAACATTCAGATGCAACTAGATTAACTTATAGCTCGGTCCGTAGTCGTTCCTTTAAACCTGAATTCGAACTACGGACCCCAAGCCTTGCTTACCCACTAAACAATTTAAAAACTACACGCCAAAAGTCTTTAAACTATGGCGTCTAGCGCTAAGTGTTTTTTCAGCGCACTTCAATCGACGATATTCAAGAGTCACTTGCTGACATTTATACATCCCCTCACACAGTATGGCTGCGAGTTATAATTGGAGTGCCATGAGCCATATTACATGGCTCATGGCACTATGTATTAAAGCGTGTGGGGCCATAATTTCTGCGCCATGTAATTATGGCGCTGGGAGCCATACTGCATAGCTCAGGGTACTATGTACATAGTGTGTGGGACCATAAATGCTGCGCCATATTACATAGGACCACGCGCTATGTAAATTCTGACATTATAGCGCTGGGAGCTATATTGCATAGCTCAGAGTACTATGTACATAGCGCATGGAGCCCTAAATAATGTGCTATGTTACATAGCTCTGGGCGCCATGTGGATTTTTTTCAGTGTAGGGTCACCTTCAATATACATAAAACCATTTGCTCTAATGTGAATAATGTATATAAAAAAGAGACTTTAAAAAACCACAGTTCTAAGAAGGCTAAATTTTAGAAATATCTTGGAAATAAAAATTGGCAAAAAAATTAACATAAGGGCATATAGGCAATTCTTAGCATAAGGATGTACAAACAAGTTTTTAAATACCCAGAAAAATTTATCGTTACACTCATATATCAAATATATCATCTTCATCTGCTGCTTATTATAAGAGCAATGCCACTCCCTATCGAAAGTAACCTTCACATGAAAATAGCACAACCGCACTACTGAATAAACCGATCGAAACTTTCTTGCATTCTCGTACCATTCACAAGCTAATCCGTCATGGCTTATTTTTTACCTGTTAAAGCGAGACGGTGTTAATATTTCAGCAAGGAACGAAAAGAGGCAAACACAAGGCAATACACATTTGATCAAAGCTTCTAGCGACTCGCGAATCAGAACTTGCAAGCCATATATATATATATATATATATATATATATATATATATATATATATATATATATATATATATATATATATATATATATATATATAATATACATACATATATATATATATATATATATAATATACATATATATATATATATATATATATATATATATATATATATATATATATATATATATATATATATATATATATATATATATATATATATATATATATATATATATATATATATATATATATGTAGGCGGTATTCTATTTCTCTTTTAAGTATGTCACTGTTCTGTCTATGGTATCGTTAGTTTACTTACGTAGTATCTCATGAGCATTTTTCAAAATATTTCTCTTCTTTGCTGCTTAAGTAATCATTATTGACTTTAATGCTTATTTAAACCAATTCACTTTTGCGAACTCTCGATATTTATTCACTTTTCGACAATATTCTTGTCCGTCCGTATTTTTTTTCCGTTCGATGTCATGCATATTTTGGGACACATAGCTCTCGCAGTAATATCCACACATGAACTTATTAATGCCATTTATTTTTTTTTTATTTTATTTTATTTTATTTCAAGCCAAGCAAGGCATATAACAAAAGATAATAACAAATCACAATTTGAATTAAATATAAGTTTTCTTAAACTACACTAGAACAAATTAGCATAAATAATTTTAAGTCCATATTCCAAACTTATATTTGGTTGTCAATTTGAGGAATTTATAAGGAAAAGTGTTTTTTTTTTTTGAAAATTTTAGAGCCTTGAATAAAGCATATTTGAAACTTGTCTTGGGAATAGATAAGGAATAGTAGTTGGAAAAATTGTTAAATATTTTGCAGCATCTATTGATGGGCTTCCTGTCTCCATAAACAGTACGATGCTGATGTTCATTGAGAAGACGTGTATCCCTAGTACGTCTTACAGGGCTATTGAAAGTGATTTTATTCGAAAGATACTCAACGATTGATTAAGCCCCTAATTGCATCAAAAATGAAACATGAGCATAATACCGTTCTCCTCGAAGAAAGTGTCTCAAGGTTTAAAAGGTTTAATCTGTAATTATAAGATGGCAAACTTTCAAAATCGTGTGGGTTATATATATATATATCTCTCAAAGCACAAATGACAAACTGTTTTTGGATGGATTCCAATCTATCGCTATAACAGTTGAAAATGGGATTCCAAACGATGCAACCATATTCCAATATTGGGCGAACTAAAGATACGAAAAGAGATTTTGTAGCCCATAAGTTCTTCAATTCTTTCGCACGTCTCTTAATGAATCCTAATTGCTTGCTGGCTCTTGCTAGAACTTTGTCGTACTGAAGATTGAAGCGCAGCTTTTTATATAGAACGACTCCGAGATCTACAACACTATCAACTTTTTTCAGCAACTGATTACAAAGGCGATAATCAAAATTTAAAGAGCATGACTCGCAGGAAAAGCTTATGGCATGGCATTTGTCTACGTTAAGCAAAAGTTTGTTGCGGTCACACCATCTTTCCAACGATAAGAGTTTTGACTGAAGGAAGTTTGAATCGGATTCCGATTGAATAGTGTGGTATAATTTTAGATCGTCCGCATAAAAAAGGTGTGGAATATCGGATAACACTTCCGAGAGATCCGAAATAAAAATATTGAACAGAAGTGGACCTAAGTGGCTGCCTTGAGGTACCCCCGAAGAGACAGTAATTTTTTTTGAGAGAAAACCTTGGAATTTTACATGTTGTGTTCGATTCCGAAGGTAGCAATCCAACGATCCTAGCAAGTTTCCGGAAATGCCTAGTTTTTGCAGTTTATATTTCAAAACATCATGGTCAACCCGGTCAAAAGCTTTGCTGAAATCAGTGTATATGGTTTCGATCTGACACCCTTTCTCCATATTGCAAAGTACATCCGAGATAAATATCAAAAGGTCGGTGGTAGTTGCCCTGCCCTTTCTAAAGCCATGTTGCTGTTCGTTAAGAAGAGGATCAATAGCTATAATGAGTTTATCACAAACAATTTTTTCAAATAGTTCAGGTATAGCTGACAAAATGGTAATGCCTCTATAATTTTTAACCGAGTGCTTGTCACTACTTTTATGAATTGGCGTGAGATGAGAAGATTTCCAGAATTGAGGAAATCTACCGCATGATAGTGATTTGGTGAAAATTATAAGCAGGGATGAGATGATAGTTTCTGCACTGTTGATTATGAAGCTCGGAGGAAGTACATAGATCTGGTCCAGGGCCTTTTTTCGTGTCAAGTTCTCTTATCGCTTTTACAACGTCCTCTCTAGTTAAATATATCTCATCAGCGATAGCAAACTGAGGTGTTGAGATAAGCGACACGTTACATAATCCACTGGGTGAATAGAAAACTTCTTGAAAATGGTCGGCAAACATGTCACATATTTTTAGTGGGTCAGAAGAAAGTGAGTCATTTTTATACATTGCTGTGGGATAGCCTGAAGTTTTTGGGGTCACAGATTATATTTTCCCCAACTATATTAATATAACATTCATACGCTTCGCGAGACTTCCTTAAGAATTCTTTAGCTAGTTCATTGTATTTTCTCTTGATATCTTCGCTAGCATTGATGTCGGTTTTTATTATCTTATACAGTTTATTTCTCTGATTTCGTAAATACCTCAGAGTTCTATCTAACCAAGGCTCAGATAGTTTATCTTTTCTCTTTATTTTCGGGACGAATTTTTCAACCGCATCAAAAATCAACTGGTAGAATAAAGACACAGCATCGTTCAATCCCAACGTTAATAGAGAACTATTCCAGTCAATATTATTCAAGTGGAGATTAATGCTCTCATAGTCAGCATTTCGAAAATCATATACAACTGAATTGTTGTATGATTTTGAGGTTGTCAAATCAGATATAGATAGCTCGACTGTAAAAGCAGAGTGGTGAAAAGTATTGGAAAAAAGATGCTCTGCATCTACTGTCAGATTAGCTACTACATCGTCGTAACTGTTGGTAAAAATTAGATCTAAACAATTGCCATTTTGGTTAGAAGTCGGGGCGATTTGCTGCAGATCTTTGCTGTAAAATGTACTGAATATGTTTCGTTTCGTGTTCCCAAAATTATCGTTTTGATAACAACAAATTAACGATAAATTTTGCTCACGACTGTATCGGATCTATTACCATATTAGGTCATCTGATCGCTGATTTGCTGAAAATAATCGCAGCTATATGAACCTGGTGAAAAAGATACAGCCAGACGAGAAGAAGTAGTGAATAATCGGCCAACGAAGACGAGAGAGTGAGGCAGAAAAAGTTAGTCTTAAAGAGATATTATTAATTATCAAAAATGTCAGATATTCTTTTATATAAAAGCGATAAGGCGTAACAATTAAAAATTTGTAAAAGTTGAGATCAGATGTGGAATATTCTTGGCTCTCTTATAGCAGCAAGAAGGAAAATAAAAAAAAAATTTAATGTAAAAAATAAATAAATAAAAGGTTCTTACGAAAGAAATAATTTTAAACCTGTCAGAATCTTTCATCATCAGTATTATCGACACTACAACCGGAGTTCAATCCTGACCTTCTTTAACAAATGTTTCTACCGATTCCTATCGCGAGCCGATGTCATCGAATATGGCTATCCTATAAGCTCCGAGCGTTCTGGTCGACGCCATCACTCCCACGCAAACAAAGTATCTTCGCTCATATGAGCTATTAGGTGCCTTGTCCACCACAGACTACCACCCTTTATCTTTGGGATTTCTAAATTATATTCTAAATTTTTTTTCAAATTTCTGTCAAGCCTCGCTCACATATTTATCTCAAAGGCAGAAAAATCTTTTGTAAAAATTAAAAGTACAAAAGCAGCCTTTTCTCAATTTGTTAAATATTATTATGTTTATTTATTATTTCAGTTGATCTTTTCATTACACTACCTTCTTTCACTTGGGCGCTAAAATCAACATTATGTTTAGTGGATGGTTAAATTACTAATGTGTACAACATCTATAACCCAGCTGAGCATAAAATATTTCTCAACAGTCAAATCACTGTGGATCGGCTTAAAAGACTCACAAATCAAAGTTTGCAAATTATATTGCAAAATCATAGCCTTCATCTCATCAATAATGAAAAAGAGAACGGATGCACCTGCTGCGATAATTTTCACTCGAAACCATGCCAACTAACACTTAAAACGCCAGAATTTACTACAATTCTATTGCCGTCATAATTATCAGCAATAATTTGCAACGAATCATTTCGAACGTATCCTTTCACTTTACATAAATCCGCATCGACATCATCGTATCGACTGAAAATGAAAAATATACACCCATATACTACTATACACCACACATCCTAAACAGCATAATCTAAGACGACCATAATGCTACCAACGACCACAGTTTAGCAAATCATTATTTCTCTTCAAATATTAAAATATTAATCCACCATATTGCACATGATTTTAATGTCCAGACCATTCGATTTGATATTTCTTTTTAAATAAAAACCACTATAGCAAATGATGTGCAGAATTCCAAACGAATTTAAATAAGCAATGAATGGACAGTACGAATTCAAGTAGATAAATGTTAGCTGGAGCTAGTTACATCCTATACGTTGCACCTGAATACATTTTTTACGGCACGTATCAATCACACGATATCGTGCGTTCGATTATTATTATGATATTTCAACGGAAATATCAGAATTTGATTGAAATCAGTTGCGTTTATTTTGAAAACATAATTTATTTTCGCGAAGCGACAGCAATGTATCACTTTCACTTGTTAGTTGGCCGGTTTGGTTGCATTTGGTGCTACATATAGGATAGGATTATGCTTTTGCAAATCGGATTTGACGAAAGATAAACGTATCAGTGTCATCATATTGACAAATGTTACGAGATTAGGTGAGTGCACTTTTCAGTGAACTGGTGTTTCGTAATCCAAGATATATGAGTTATCATTTATCTTTTGAAAATAACTGTTTGAATTTGTTTGCATAGATTTAATATGTAATCGGTGAGTGGGATCTTAAATGATTGAGTTGTGAAGTATGGGGTGTTTATTTGTGATTTTTTTGTCGAAGTTAAAATGAAAGGAAAGTTTTGTTTTTTTTTTATTTGTGAAATATTCAAGTGCAAATATGATCAACTTTTATTATTTCCGGGGAAGAGCACAACTGACGCCTCCGAATCTAGTTTTCTTGATATGGAGATCGTATGGCTAATTTTTCGATCAATTTGTTCATTTTTCAATTATGTCATCTAAAAAATTGCGCTTTAAAGCTAGTTTTTACTGATTTTTTAGAGAAAATTGGTATTGGAGTCAATTTGCACAAAATTGCATATTTTTTTACCCACATATACAGGCAAAAAGATTCATGATATACAGATGATATACTATATGATATACAGCAGCAAAAAGATTCAGTGAGATCAGTGCCTAATTTTAGGGGGTTCACAAATCGAAAACACCTATGTTGGGCACATGAATATTTACCTTGCTCTTCTCTTAAGAGTTGCATTTATTTTTGTTTATTTGCCGAAATATCGCAATACTACTATAAAACGAGTTAAAAAAAAATTATTATAAAAAAAAAATTTATTATAAAAACAACAGTTTACAAAATTCTTCAAAGAGCGATTTCAAAATCCTTGAACAGTGATATTTTGACGAAACATTTAAGAGATTTGACACTTATATTTACAATCAACATAGTGTTATCATCAGAAACCCTCATGGTGAGTTCTGACCGTGATGGGCTTAGCATGGTTTATTACGTTAAAATGGATACACCAATATCAATAAATTTTTATGAAAGCTTTTGCCATTGTTTCGCGATAAAGTTACACTTGCTAAATGAAAATTGTAATATCTTCCAAAAATATGTTCATTCATAATTACAATTTTTGATAAGCAGTGAACATGATCATTTATGGTTGCTATTAGTGATGGGCGTTTCTGTTGTTTTCAAAAAACGAAAACGAATTGTTTTTTAAAAAACAACTGTTTTTTTAAACTGTTTGAAAAAAACAGTTTGAATTAACGAAAAGGAACAAATTTTATGCTGTACGACAATATATATGTTTATTTGAAATGTAGTTCAAATAAGAAACATCGTTCATAGTTTGAATAATCTTCAATTAGTTCAGTGCAATGGATTTTTACGTATGAGGTGTTTCTAATACATATTTTATGTATTATGTCTTCCTGTCACCATCGTAAACATTCATTGCTGCTTCCAAACTGAATTGATACTTGTAAGGTACCTACTTTCTATTATGTTATCTACTTGATCAACCGCAAAATCATACATCAGTCACTGTACGTAGTCGTAAAGAATCAACACACAAACCAACTGTTACTACAATAAAGAGGAGTTTCAAATCAATTCATAATACATTTATTGCATAATTTATCGTAAATATAATAAAAAAATATTATTAATTTTTCTGTTGGTCAGTCTTTTCAAGCATTGCCATTCAAAAATATGATAATTTCAACTTTTTTAGATGTCAGACGAGTTCCTCTATCACTTATCAGGTTCCCTGCCTTGGAAAAAATCCTTTGGCATGGAACGGATGTCGCAACGATGTGACACTTTGTTCTGAATATTTCAGACTAATTTGGATACAACTGCCGATGTTTTTTCCACCAGCCCAACGAACAGCTATGCATGCCTTTTTTATCAAGACATGGTAGAATATCGTCTTTGAAATAACGGTTCACTTGTTTCTCAGCCCTTGTTTTTGAATCCGTCTGCGATTTTTTATCTGCCATTATCTCGTTTAACACACACCATGCACTCATTTTTCCATGTAAAGGATCAGATTGAATCGCCACGGAAGTAGACGTTCCTTCAACATTAAACATGCACCCACTAGGGGGCCAACCTCTTCCGTAAGGCTGGACATGAGACCAAGGGGCACCTTACCTCCCGCGGTTTCGTTAATTTTACAACCCCGGTAGGGTTGGAGACACACTCGTGGCGACCTCCAGTCACGAGGAGGGCGTCAGCACACCCAGAGATGCCAACTGGTGATCCAAATAGGATCTCAACCTTTTCCTCCTTGGCACTTTTAGTGCTACTTTTAGTTTTTCCGGTGGATTTCATTTTGCCGTATCTTCGAAACTAGGCCGCTTTTTCCCAGACTTGTATGGAAATTACGCCCGAAACAACTCAGAATGGTCTCCGAATTCATGCTAGAGCAAAAAAAAATTTGACATTTTTGCCCAAATTCCCCTAAAAAAAATTTTTTGCCCTTCAAATATCATTATTGTACTCCCCGACCACTTCCAATCATCGAAAGCGCCGTAAAGTTAGTTTTTGCCAAACTATGGCCAAAAAACCCCTTACTCCCCTACAAAACCGACATTTTTGTATCACAGCAATAGGTCTTGGCCCGTTATGTCCCAAACCACTTTAACCCAAAATTGGCCGATTTTGTCCGATTTCAGCTCCTTTTGCCCTAAAAACGTTTTGAATATTTAAATAAAATACTTGGAAGTACGAAAACGCTCGCAAGTAAGAAAATATTGTTTTCCGCAGCTAAACAGTTTTCCACTGCCAAACAGTTCGTTTTAACAAACGAAAAACGGTTCGTTTAAAAAAACGAAAAACGATGAAAAACGATTCGTTTTAAAAAAAAACAGTTCGTTTAAAAAAAACGGTTCGTTTGAGAAAAACGAAAAACGATTCGTTTGAAAAAAAAAACAGTTCGTTTGAAAAAACAGTTCGTTTTAAAAACACGATTCGTTTGAGAAAAACGAAAAACGATTCGTTTGAAAAAAAAACAGTTCGTTTTAAAAAAACGATTCGTTTGAGAAAAACGATTCGTTTGAAAAAAAAAACAGTTCGTTTTAAAAAATACGATTCGTTTGAGAAAAACGAAAAAAGGATTCGTTTGAAAAAAAACAGTTCGTTTTAAAAAGACGATTCGTTTTAGAAAAAGAAAAACGATTGGCTTTAGAAAAACTATTCGTTGTAGAATAGTTGGAATAATTGGTTTTAGAAATACTATTCGTTGTAGAAAAATGGTTCGTTGTAGAAATGCTGTTCGTTTTAGAAAAACTGTTTGTCGCTATTTGGAAAAACTGTTCGTTCGTTTTTTGCCGCCAAACGTTTTTTTCAAACTGTTTGGCATTTTGGAGCCCATCACTAGTTGCTATGTAGTGATCCAAATTAACTGCTGTAAGTCGAGATGACCTCTATTGTGAATACCAAAATGTAAACACACAAAAATGTCAAAACAAATTAAATATATCCACTTTGCGATTTGAGCGATATTCCACAAAAGTGGTGAACCCTAAAATTATAGTAGACTTGACTTAGCTTAGACTCAAACAATTGCACTTAATTTTAAAAACAACATTAAAAGCCAAATCCATACATTTTGGTACCCATATTTTTCATTTACTAAAATTTTACTATTTAAGAGCGAAACATGAGATAATAAAGACAGTCTGTTTCGGTAAGCCAAATTGGTCGGCGACCAAACAAACTTTGTACAACGAATAAAACAATTGTTATTATTTGCACAAGTACGTTGTAGCTATCGCTAAAGGGGCGGTTAAATTCGCCACGCAAAAGCGACGACTGCTTGTGTCCAAAAGAGTAATTTTTACCATATCGCATGCCATTTCACCTCAGTTCTACAATGTTCGTAAAACACAAAATTAGGATTATTAGTTATGTGAAGCTTTGGATAGATTCTCCAAATAAAACAGAAAATAATTTTTATAAATAAACTAAAAATTTCTAAAATAAGATCAATATCTGAGACAGTTGTTTCACGTTTGTAAAATGAGCAAAAATGAAAGAAGAGAATGTATATGTGGGCGCGAAAGTCAAATTGTTATCGAAACTAAATATTTGCAAGTAGTTCATCAACAGAATATTCCCATATTTTTAAATTTGTTACATAGGTCTTATTTTTCGAAACCGAGAAAGAAAACTTGGATAATTTATTAAATGATTTCTTTTTTGGCAGAAAAAATTCACTCAATTTTTTCTCTTTTGTTGTTTAGTAATATCACACTATTTATTCACACTTTTACTTGGCACTATTAATTTACACTATTAATCCAAACTGTTACTCCACACTTTTATAGGGTTTTCCAATAAGAGGTGTTATTCTGATATTCAAAGAAAAATGCTATTTTTTATATAAATGATCGGATGTTTATTTCATTATAAAGAGGAAGGTATGCCGTTAATAGTGGAAAATAACATCAGGCAAATGACCACCACGACCACGCTTACAGGCCCATATCCTTTTCATGAAATTTTCCATAACCAAATCGCAAAGTGGCTGCGCTATGTCCTCGATAGCCTCACGAATTCCGTCTTTGAGGTCTCTAATTGACGCTGGGCTGTTGGCGTAGACCTTCTCTTTCACGTGGCCCCAAAGGAAGAAGTCGCAAGGTGTTAAATCACAAGATCTCGGTGACCAATTTCGATCACCTCTTCGAGAGATAACACGGTCCGGAAACTTTTCCCGTAAAAGATCAATGGTTTCGTTGCTTTTGTGGCACGTAGCGCCGTCTTGTTGAAAGTAAACGTTGTCCAGATCAATACTATCTAATTCCGGCCATAAAAAAACATTAATCATCTCTTGATAGCGCAATCCATTCACCGTAAGTGTTGCCCCAGCCTCATTTTCGAAAAAAATAAGGCTCAATGACTCCGCCGGACCATAAACCGCACCAAACAGTCACATGTTGAGGATAGAGAGGCTTTTCAACAATAACTCTTGGGTTTTTCAAGCCCCAGATTTGACAATTTTGCTTGTTGACGAAGTCACCGAGGTGGAAATGGGCCTCATCACTCAAGATGATTTTTCGATGGAATTTCGGATCATTTTCATGCATTTCAAGCACCCAATCAGCAAAGACACGACGTTATTGATGATCGACCGGCTTGAGTTCTTGTGTTAACTGAACTTTGTAAGCCTTGAGATCCAAATCTTTATGCAAAATACGGTGTAATGACGTTTGTGGAATGCCTAATTCCACAAAACGACGAGGAATGGACAAACCTGGGTTTTCTTCAACACTTTCGGCTACAGCAGCAATATTCTCGGCTGTTATTGAGTGACATGCACGGGTTTTATTCTTCACATCACAAAATTGTCCCGATTGCTCGAATTTTCAAAACCTATTTCTGTATTGCGGTCCGACAAGGTGCTTCACGACGACCCAAAAATGTTCGAGTTTTACAAACCATCACTGCCAAATTTTCACCATTTTTATAGTGAATTTTAATAATTTCAATGCATTGTTGAAGCGTGTATCGTTCCATTTTTATTAATTGCGTAGTTTCTACTTGTCACATGTCAAAAAATGACAACTTCGAAAGTGACATCTACCGAAATAGCGGGCTATTCAAAATAACACCTCTTATTGGAAAACCCTGTACTTTTCACGGTGATCGGAAGAATGTCTGAAGACGACTAGTAACAGGGTTGTTATGCTGAGTTGAAAGTTAACATAATTGAGTGTGTGATAGGCGAATACATTCACAAACAGTCTTTAGTACACATAATCCCAGAATTTATAAAAAAAAACGAAAGAACTCTTCTTGCATAAGACTTTTCATATATACACACACCCGAAAACCTTCGGTTTTTTATGGTAAAATTAAGTGCCCAGACTATCTCTGCCCAATCAAACCTGTCAATACATTCAAATGTATTTAGCTTTATAGCTAAAAGGCCAGGAATAGGCGGCAAAAGAAATTAAATGCTCAAATCATTACCAAGCAATTATTTTCTTCCAAGGATAATCTTCTAAAATACTGAGTACAATTTGTCTACACCTACCATGAACTAAATTTGAAATGTGTCTCGAAATCATACAGACACAAATAGAGGCAGTTGTTAAAATTATCCCTGACAGTTTTTATAATAATCCATTCAAAACGCTCGAAACGGCAGCACGAATCGGCGAATGGAACTGACCACCGACAGCAATGTCTAATTGCACCAAATTGGTTGTCGATCGCACATTCTGAGTGTGAACCCTCTGCTAGTACTGAATCGAGCTAAATGGATGCACCCCTCGCTTCCTCACATGCTCCTCTAGTCCCCTGATTCCAGCCACATGATCGCACGTGCGATCGCTAGTACAGGAGGCAGTAGAGATAACCAGATAGCAAAATTGAATGGTTTGTACGTAGCAATGTAAAGTCTCTGGTTCATAGAGGTATAAGACATTAAGAGGTGTGGTAAAGAAGCAATCTGTCTCGAGGTCACCCATATCTACAAATTATTCCAATACAATGAAATATCTTTCGGGGTGTAGATCAGTTGCTCGTTTTGGGGGCATTAATTTGGCGCGCATATTTGAAAAAACAAGGAAATATTAAAATTCAAAGATAAATATTCGTATTTTCAAATTTGAAGGTAATCTGCACTCTACATCGTGGTCAGTCATTGTTCTTCGGTATTACTAAACTAAAATCTGTTGCCCCAATACATAGACTTCTAAGCCTACTTCATTGGCATTCCCGCCATTTTGGAATTCAAGAGAAACTGTCAAATACCCAGGTGTCAGATTAGTGGCCAGATGACGAACACTTGAGTCCGCATCGCGAAATTGCACTAAAATTACTGGTTTTCGGCCACGCCAAGTATCCGAATCTACTTAATTTCGATTACAGACTTTACCATAAGGTAAATGGTAAGTACTTACCTGCAAAAAGATTACCCAGGCAGGCAGGAGCGCGTATTTTTACGTACATTTCGCTGCCGGTGTTTAGATAGTAATTGAAGGTGTCACTGACACTTTTAACCTTATCTTATGCTTCTTATGATTTAATACACTTCTCGACACTCGCGATGCTAGATTTGTTTTGAAAACGCAGCTTGTTCTAGTTAATTTCATATCAAAACCAAATAGCATACTTAAAAATTGTTTGGTTTGTTTGTGTGTTTGATTCGAGATTGACTCCTGGGTACTTGGCAGCAGCCCTTTAAGCTTGGCAGGTGAAGGTGAGGGGGAGAAGAACTTTACAAAAAAACAAGTAACCGCTCAAGACATACACCTACAGGCGTTTACACGGATACCGCCACTCTAAAGTCTTATACCTCTATTCTCTGGGTATGATATAGTAGAGATGAAAATGATCGACTGGCAACATTATGTGCTGCCATAACAAGTAGGTTGATGTAGTTCAATGTGCATTGTTCAATAGGTATACCTATAATGGTACATTAGTTTCGAATTATTGATTTTTTTGTGGGGATTCACGTGCAAACGTGCTCATTAGAACGAGCCGCCACTGCAGTGAGATTATCTTTGGAGTGCGTAGTCCAATCGAACTGTCTGCAATTATTCCGAGATATAAATATTTGCAGAGTAGGCCAAGTTCAAATTAAGATATGCTTAATTTTTTGGCGGCGATGAGAATTTTAGTGAATTTTCAGGTACCCCTATATTTCTTTGGGAAGATCAATTTTGAAAAAAATAAGTGTGCAAAATAAAAATTAATAATATTTTATGTTTGGTTGTGATTGATAACGTTTTGGAAATTTTTAAAAGTAGACAAAGACTTTCCCGCATTGCGATTTAGAATAACTTCTGGCACAAGTCATCACGAAATTTGTATGGCATATTAATGTTGACTAGAAATATACACACTTGAATTTTTATGAGTGTGATTCCTTATCTGCAGCCACAGGAGGCACGTGAAAAAAATAACTCAAATCGTCGATCCTACTGAAAAATTTTCAATTATGGAAAAAATAAACACTAACGATTTTATCATTTACCCATCCTGGCAAAATAAAATTTTCAAAATCCCGCATCGTACAAGAACGGTAACTCTTCATTAAGCTACCTATTTTCTGAGCACTCGAAACTTCTTTTCACGAGAACAAACGGACAAGATGTATTGGTTTTAAGTAGGTGCAGGTCTGTTAGCAGGTTTTTGAAAATGTTCCCATATTTAAAAAACACTTTAAAAAATAAACGTTCCTATTCCTTTGTCTGCGTTAAACTTCGTGCTTTACCTATTTTCGTTAAACTCTTTGCTAGAGATAGTGCTGCAAAAACTGCGTTCACCCTTAATGATTCAGGGCACTACGACTCGAGGTTCTTTGGTCACAACAGTATTTGGCAGGAGCACGCAAGATGCCCTGATTACCTACTCCCCACTCTTTGGTTCAAACGAAGATATCAAATGACCGAAGAGCATGGGCAGAACGGAAATAGTAACTGAGCACAGCAACCCTTCGCATTTACACGGGCGGATCTAAAACAGCTGCAGGAGTAGAAAGTGCAGTATACTCGGCATTCCACGATATAAGAACAGCCTTCAAGCTTCCTAATCATTGTAGCAGTGGCATGCAAAGATGGCGACAAAACCTTCACTTTAATGCGTTACTGCATTTTTTTAAGAGTTCTAACTCACCAGAGTTTTTTTCGATGATTTGTTCATTTTCAAATTATGACAACCAAAAATTTGAGCTTTAAAACCTTTTTTTTAAAGTTAGAGCCATACGATTTCAACTATTTGGAAATAATTTTTTTTTCAAATATGGTTTCGAAAGAAAGATATAGAAGCAACGAATTTATCTTATATGAGAATAAATTCAAACCTCGAAGCATAGCGAATGCCATCAAATCTCATTGTTGCGCAACAACTTAAACCATGTTTTTACTCATATCCATCACGTAACCAAAACCAAACTTAATCTTCAAACCATCAAACCACTTATTTGCTGATCAGCCCTAATCTAGCCCTTTCTTACCATCTATCAACTTCACGCAATCGTCAAACTGCTACGCTCTAAATCCCTTCAGTCTAGTAACAAACAAATCACCGAAAATTACCCATTATTAGCTTCCGCTTATAGGGAAAAGACCCACAGTCATTCTCCAAATTAACCGTTGTCATTAACTCATTTCAATTGCCTTCGAACATTCCTATGATCATTTTTTTCTCACGTACGCTCGTACACTTTGATACTTCTGTCTGTCGTCACAATCCAATTTAATCACTTAACTTCACTTTGGCTTACTGCAAGTCCGCTTATGATCTTAATTACAAATGTTGTATAAGATAGTGTCGTGTTGTTCAATCTTCACCGTTGATGTCGTTGTCCGGTTAAAATTGTAGCTCCAGTTACTGCGGTCATTTAGATGAGAAGTTGTTCGACATGTGGTCGATCGTATTCAAGTTATTTGCTTCAAATTAAGTGAAAGTGAAAATCAAGCAGCTATACATGCGACAGCCAAAAGGTTTTGTGAATCAGAGCAAAGAACAGACAATGATTTGAGAAGATAACTATCAGAGATACGTACACAATGATCAATTGATTAAATTTTCCACATTGCTACGCTTTTCTTTGTTATCACTATTCGTGTTAGCTACATGAATATATTAAAAACTGCAATTACCTCTATTGAATTTGAAATCTTCCTTCATATTTATCATCCTCAACACTAATTCAATTATTATATATTTTTCTAGAAACCGTTCATCTTAATTGTACTTCTGCTACCCTACCACACATATTCGAAAGATAATCCGAATCGTCGCATTAATCTCGACGATATCGAACGTGACAACATCCTTAGCGAAAAACTTGCCAAGAACAATGACGAAGACGACATCTATGACGTACAACAAGCCCATACGTATCAATCGAAAAACATAGAGTATTACCGACAACAGCTCAAGCAGCTCAAAGAGCTCCAAGAACAACAAGATAAGCTTTACGTCAGCTCAACAACGGAACCATCAAATGCATCGACTGGCCCACCAACTGGGCCAGGTGGTGTGATTTATGCGACAACACCGACACCTACTCAAACCACCTATGTAACTGCCTCGTCACCGAACACCGGCCCGACCTATTACACCCACCGATATTCCAGTCTATTCAAGAAACCAGAAAGCCAACAAGTCCAATATGTTACCATTTCACCGAATCAAAACTATCAATATCGAACTCACGACACCAGCGTCACAGGTAATGAATGGCACCAAATACCTACAGCCAAGTATTATCATGACTTTCTTCTCAAGGTCGTCCAGTAACATCTTCACCTTCATCGTCATCTTCTTCATCTCTTTTTAACCATTTAATTTGCGCACCACTACTAACACGATTTCATCAAGCATCTATCATATTATTGCTAATCCATTCATTACATCTTTTAGCCGTACACGATGACTCCTCAAATATTCTCTCGGCAACCAGTCGAGACCATCTTGCAGCACGACTACGGCCAATTGCTCCAACTGTGCAGGCGTACTATGAGCAATACCGCCAGCCTCAATATGTCTACGTACAATCGAATCGAATCCAACCGAAAGCCATTCAATTTTCACATCAGCAACAACAGCCAACTGCCGTCAATGATGTTCAATATGCTGCTACGGCGCCTGGTGCTAGTGACGATGAGGCCCAAAATACAGCAACACCGGCAACAATCACCTATAATCGTGATGAAGATGCTGCGGCGGCTGGGCCTACGCGGCAGCAAGCTACCGAAAAGGTAGAGCAAGACCAAGAACAATCTCAGCAACAAGAAGCTCAAGTAGAGGACTATCAACAAGCGGTAGATGAACAGCAACAACAGGCAAACATTCAATATCAACAACAGGGAAATATTCAATATGTTCCGTATATCGCGCAGGGGCCGTAAGTATATGTTGTACGTTGTGGATTGCTTTGAATGAATGCGAAAGTTTCCGTCGAGATGTTTCGTATAACAGTTGAATGTGTTTAGGATAATATTTTGGTCTAGTCTGGACTAGTGGATTGTGTCTGTGATAATCAAAGATATACACACTTTGTTGGTTTATGGTTGTAATGTTCGACAATATGAGTTTCGAATCGGCATAAAATATATTTTGCAATGTTTTCATGATTTAAAATATACTTTCAGATATATTTAATATACATAGCGGATTTCTGCATTTCATACCTCACCAGTTTTATGCCATTGATTCAATTTTATATTATAAGTCCCATCAGTTAATAATACCCATCGAAATTCATTACAAAAAGTAATTGCTCCGATTTTTAACTACTATTATAATGTGAAAAATAGAATTATAATAGTGTAAAAAATATTATAGTGACAGTGCAACTTGAGTGAAGTGATATAATGGCAGGGAAAAATGAATCACCCTTCGAAGTGAGACGAACATAGCTATCGAGTTCAAGAGTGGGAAAGATATTTCTATCCTGTGGATCTACTTGCAAGGATATGAAGTTGTCACTCAAATAATGTTCGATATCAAGCAACGAATGAAAAAAAGAAGGGAACATTAACAAAATTTTTGGAAAGAAGTAGAAAACCATAACCACAGATGGCACAAAATTGACTCCAATGATCAAGAGAAAATGGCATCAGAGCGAACTCCGTTCAGGAAAAATTCCAATTATAAAAAAAAATAGCCTAATTCGAAAATTCGCTCGGAAGCATATTTCGAAAGAATCGAAATTTAACATTTTTATTTACTATAACTCTCAGAACTCACAATAATTTTTTTGGTGGGTTTCAGTTTTTTTCTGTCAATAATAGTGATGAGTTATTTCGCAACCTGGGCAATCACAAATCTGGGCGCAGATGTATTAGGGGTACAAGTACGGAACATTTTTCAAATTAGTAGAAGAAGTATAAGCAGAATGAACGGTATCTAAAAAAAAAGATAATTGTAGTAGTGTTTTGAATATGAAGAAAGATTTAAATTTTAATGGAGATTATATTTTTTGTGATGCTTAATATATGGGTGTGCTGATATTTCTGATATCCTAATCTTGCTACTTAATATGTCTGACGTTCTAAGCGCGAACAAGTATTTCTTCCAGGGGCAGCTCGTCCTTGTACACAAAAGCAATGCTCTCCTTTTCAATTCAAAACAAATCAATTTATTTTATGCGTCTTAATATCCAACATCGATAAAATAATTTACAAAACATAAAATATTATTCATCTCATACACGAGATAGTTCTATTTTCTAAAAGCCAAAGTGTTTTGAAAGAACAACCTCATTTATTATTCAACCTACATTTTCTACATTGCTCATTTGAACAGTTTGCTCGCTTGAGCAGGTTGCTCGCTTAAGCAGGTTGCTCGCTTAAGCATGTTGTTCACTTGAGCTGGTTGCTCTCTTCAAATATTTTACATTTGATACATATTATATATTGGCCTCTTTAAATGGTTGCTCTCTTTAACAGGGTGCTTTAATCAACAGATTGCTCTCTCTTCAGCAGGTTGTTCACAGAAGACACAGTTCGTTGCAGTAGACATGGGTAACGCAGCAAATTTTGAGGCGCTGATACACTGATACCGGCGCCAGCAGTGGTATCAGCGCACTGCGCTGATATCATTGCGCTATGATACCATGATCTCATTCGCCTATGTGTGATACTCACTGCGTTTTTCGGACTCACATACGGCGCTGGCAGCATTGCACTGATACCATGACGCTATGATACCACGTCGCATCGCTTTTCATAATGTTTACTTAGCGGTTCTTGCTTGAAGTACACATGCAGCCTGTAAGACTCAAGTGGCTTGAGTCGAACCGATCGGAAAAAAAATATAAGCTGGATTGCTATTGATTTTCCGTTCGAGAAAAACTCTCATACAAAAATTTGAATGAATATGCTTTGGCAAGAATTTGACTCTGAGGTGAACTCATATCTTTGCGCCGCGCCGTAGCAAAGCGCCAAGCCAAATGGTGTTGGCATTGCAAAGCGGCAGCGCCAACACCATTGATACCGAAGTGCATTACTGAGCTACTAATGCCGACAATCGGTATCAGCGCAGTGGTATCATGGCTAGTGCTTCAGCGCAACTGCGCGGCGCAGCGCTGCGTCACCCATGTCTACATTGCAGCGTATTGAAATACGCTACACAGAACACTAAAGTGATTTGCCTCAACGCACGTTCCATTATGTATGCATAAATCCCCTAGCAAGCATTACATAGTTGATGGTCATAAAAACTTTGCAATGAAAATTCCCAAATAGCAGCGCAGACGCTGCTCAGCTCACCATGTCTTTCTGGGTAGAAAAATCAAAAATACCCCTTCCTTATCCACTCGTTAAATGGCCCAGAAATATTTGTGCATGGACGCAGCATGATTTGCAGCGTCTTTTTCGGGATCTGCTTCGCTATAAAGCTTGGAGCTGGTTTGCTTTGGGCGACTGAGTTTAGAATGTTATTTGTATGTATGAATACTGTAATAGATTTGTTGGTTAACATAGGATGTTATTTGTATATTTCGTTTCTGTAATGGTTTTATTACTGAGCTGTTGCTTACAATTAGTATTCGAATGATTCAAGAAAAATAGTTGTTTTTTCAAGTAAATAGTACAAGAGTATTAACGTTTGGCATACAACTTGAGGTTATTTCAACCCCAAAACTTAAAGACATGAAGCTGATTTTATGGAAGAAGTATTTTTTTTTAACAAATGCTTAGTAATAGTATATTTTTGTGTTTTATTATAAGCTTGTTAATATAAAGAATGAAAAAACACTCTAGCGCACCTAAACCGCTAAAAATACTAATGTTCGATGAACAATAGAAGAATCGTGCAGATTTTGAGTGCATACTCTACCACACGAGCTCCAACCTGTTCTTTGACCACTTTGATCTTTACAATGTATTTAAACTCATAGGGTGGACAGGATTTTAGGGCTAGCACTTGCATGAATTTCAAGATTTAAGAAAGCCAAACACTGCAAAAGTTTGAAAGCAGCATAACATAAGCAAAGAAAATGCTCAGCGCTTGCAACACTTAACCAACACTGCAACTAAAAGTCTCTCACGTTAAAATCAAATAAATCTATCGATCTCGATTGAACCCGATGATTTCGTCGAAAGTTACAGGGATAGAAAGATGTTTGGGATGAAAAAACGAAAAATGATTGGAAAATTTCTGAACTTAGAAAATTTAAACATTGGTAACTTATTTTCATTGTAAATGTTCGCGATATGAATATTTAATGTAAGCATTTATTGACACGAAAATAGCAAAAACAACTCTTCGCTAGCATCAAAACCAAAAATATATCACACCAGCCTCACATTAAAATCAATCTACCCTGCAAATTTCGTTTTATTCCGATGGCTGCATTGGAAGTTATAGGGATACAAAGAAATTTAGGGTTACCAGTCGCAAAAGTTTTCAAATTTTTAAAAACTTAATATTTGTTGTTTATTGTCACTACAAGATCATCTCGAATTGGAAATTTTACGACAAAATCTCTTAGTAAAGATATTGCAAATAAATACAAAACCAACAATAGCTGGACACCCTATTGTGTTCCAAATTCCTTCTGAATAATGCACATAATAAGTTTTATTTATCATGTAAAATTTGGAAGTTATAAGGCAAAAAGCTTTACTTTCCTGAGCGAATTTTCAAAACCCAAGACACCAAAACTACCATAGCTGGCAGCACCAACCGAACTTTTCAACCAAATTTCTACCAAACACGACTTAAAGTAAGGTTCAGCTACTATATCAATTTCATAAAAATGTGGTAACTGAATCAGAATTCATAGGACAAAAAGTAGTTTTTTTTTCTTTAAAATATTTCAAGATGGCACCATTAGCACAGAGTTGCCTGCATTTCCAAATTGTTTCTATCAGACTTGGTCCTACTCAATACCAATATATTCTGTGAATTTCAACTGTATTTGATAATTGGGTCGTTAGTTCTCGTGAGCATAAGTTTTTGATGCTTAAAATATAGGTAAATTGGAAGAGGGTTATCGTTCAAGACCGATGTGATATTTCAAAAGTTTTGTTTTGGTTGGATAAACAAAGCATAAGATTTTTATATGAGCTGGTTTTCGCTGTGAAAAACGAAAATTTTTCAGGAGAGTCGATGGTTTGAAGGTTTTCACTTTCAATGCCTGCCGTAGCTGCAGGGTTGCTTGCGCGTTCACAAAAAACTACACGAGTCTACAACTTAGTAATACCGATTTGCTCTTTAAATTTCATAATGATCTGATAATTTGGTCAAAAGTTATCTTAATTCAAAAAATTTCAAATTTTACCCAATCTCATTTTAGGCGCCTAGCGCACACATAGGGTTCAACATTTCAAAAAAATTATCATATTCACATTGAACACACGTTCAAAATTTATTCCACAAACTTTATTTTTGCGAAAGTTATTTGTTGAAATTAATTAAAATATCACTTAAATGGCCGCCGGCGCCAAAGCGTTAAAGATTATTAACTTTCTCTGCATATACACCAATGTATCCTGAAAATTTCAGTTTAATCGGATGGCACGTTCCTGAGATTTTCTCACTGAAGTTTTTTGATGATATATATATATATATATATATATATATATATATATATATATATATATATATATATATATATATATATATATATATATATATAAATATATATATATATATATGTATATATATATATATATATATATAGATATATATATATATATATATATATATATATATATATAGAAATATGTATATAAGAAATATATATATATATATATATATATATATATATATATATATATATATATATATATATATATATATATATATATATATATATATATATATATATATATATATATATATATATATATATATATATATATATATATATAGAAATATGCATTTTTGGTCAAAGTGATTTTAATACGAATGTTCTTCTTCGAACATTAGGAAAAATCGGCCAATTTAGAGTTAGAGTGGTTTGGGACATAACGGGCTAAATACCTATTGCTGCGATACAAAAATTCCTTTTTTGTAGGGGAGTAAAGGGTTTTTTGGCCATAGTTTGTCAAAAACTGCCTTTACGGCGCTTTCGGTGATTGAAAGTGGTGGGAGAGTACAATATTGATATATTAAGGACGAAAAAAATTTTGTGTAGGGGAAATTGGGCAAAAACGTCCATTTTTTCCAAAATAAATTTTTTTTATCTAGCATGAATTCGGGGACCTTTCTGACTTGTTTCAGGCGAAATTTTCATACAATTCTGGGAAAAAGTGGCCTAGTTTCGAAATCCGCCGAAAAACCGTCCGGAAAAACTGAAAGTGGCACTAAAAGTGATAAGGAGGAAAAGGTTGAGATCCTTGTTCGCCAGTTAGCTTCTCAGGCTGTGCTGAGGCCCTCCTCGAGACTGCAGGTCACCACGAGGGTGTCTCCACCCTACCGGGGCTGCAAAATTTACGAGACCGCGGGAGACAAGCCGCCCCTGTAGTCATGTCCAGCCTTACCGAAGAGGTTGCCCCTCTAGTGGGTGCATGTTTAATAGGTGAAAAAAATTTTTATCATTTCTTAATATAATTTTCGACAAACTTCAAGATTCAGTGAGGCGAAGTGGAAAACTGACTGTTTTAGATAAGCCAGAAAAAAATTTGGCATCATAGATCAATCGATGAAAAGTCATATAGATGGCAACAGGATTAATTGGTCCTTTCTTAGTAAATTTTTTGGCTTTTGTCATTTGAACGAATTATGGTGCTGTTTTGTGCATATAATAAAATGAAAATAAAATTAAATTGATTGAATTTGATTTTTTTCCTTTAAATGGTCCCTAGATTGGAGAAAGACTTGCCAAATAAACGGCCACCCATTGGAAAGTGTCGGACAAGCTGCATGGTCAATGATTGGGTATCCTTTGAAGGTCATCTTGCACCATCACCATTCTAGCTTGGGAACTTTGTGTCATATAATACCGTTTCATTACATCACTGCAAATCGTATGTATTTGATGTATAGTATATGTACATACTTCAAAAAATACTTGCTAGTATTTTTGGAACAGGTATTTGGTACAGGTAGTTTTCTGTACTCGTACTAGTTATATCTAGTATGTGAAAATCCTAGTACGGCGCAACTCTATTCGATACCCCCGTTTCGAATTGTATGTAGGAGAGTGGATCGTAGCACGAGCACGTTTATCTTATTGATTAAGTTTAGATATGCTGCTTCTGAAGCGGCAGCTCTGATTTAATCATGAATGAACTTCCCGGACTTCCTTCGAGTATGTCGGAATAGTTTGGCAATATTGCAGAAATATTTCCGACCATACGTAGCACCTTCACAAGAATGAAACCGCACAATCACCAGGCCATTGATGTATCGTCCAAGATGTGGACATCAAATTTAAGTTAAGTATGAAACACAGCACGAAGGTCTTTTAAATTATCAGCAGGACTGAGGAATGCGCAAATGACGGAATAGGAAAACGCGATGTGAGTTAGCTTACATATATAGGACATCTGGAAGCATTTAACAACATTAAGTTTAATGCAATTGATATAGCACTAGTTGCCCAGTGCACAAAAGCTATCCTGTGGCTAGAAGCAAACATCCACTGACCCAATCAAACTAAATATTTTTGGATCGTCAGCGTACGAAAAATACGGGGAGTTAAAGAAGGAAGGAATATCGTTTATAAACAGTAGAGAAAAAATAGGGGGCCAAGAATCGATCCTTTTAGAACGCCAGAAGTAGGATAGAAATTGAAAGAAGAACAAAAGTTCATCTTTGTGAAACAAGCACAATCACGAAGTTATGAGCGAAACCAACAGCAGAGTTGACCCGATGTGTTGAGCCCATCGAGCTGTGAGAAGAGGATTTCATGGATCGATAGTATGTTAAAAACTCTTGACCTACCTTCAATGTAACCATATTGCTGAGAAGCGAGAAAAAGTTCAATTAACGGGTAAACTCTATTGTAAACAATCCATATTATTGAAGCTAGACAGAAGGGGTGTGGAGCGATGATTGGAGATGTAGAACGAATCTCCAGCTTTAAGGATGGTGTAAATATTAGAGAATTTTCAGGAAGAAGGAAACGTACTAGATATAATACTAAGGTTCGAGAATACATATAAAGGAACACACAGTGATAAAGACAGTGTCTTTGTTAGGATATTTGGAAAGCCAACGGAATGACAGTTGGGGCTACTGTCTAAAAAGTTGTTTGGAGGCAAGCAAAAACTATAAAGATCAGAAGAGGAAATATTATGAGAGAAAGATAAACTAAACTGAGAAGTAGCAGAAGAAAATAAATGCGCAAATAGCTCAAATATTTCTTGTGGCGAGCACCAGATAGATATATCACAGAAGGAATACGGGGGGATTTTTGTAGGACCAGAATGGATTCTGTGCTGACAGGATGATATAAAAGCTTCAATAATAAGATCATTTACATTTTCCCGAATGTTTCTATTTGTTTTGAATGATTTATTCAAAGTTAAATCATCAAATACATTTTTTGAAAAACAAACTAAACACAAAAACTCTAGCGCACCTGAACCGCTAGAAACACTAATGTTCGAAGAACAGTAGAAGAATCGTGCAGGTTTTGAGTGCATATTCCACCACATGTGCTGCTTATTACGGCCAAACTGTTTCAAATGCCACGTTTTACTTTCGTCTTAAGAATGCATTATAACTCATATGGTGCAAGGTTTCAGATATTACCACTGGCATGAATTTCAACGTTTATGAGAGCAAAACACGGGTTAATTATATTCGTTATCAGTTGCTTATTTCACATAATTTTGAAAGCAGCATCTCATATAACATCAATGAAGAAAATGCTCAGTGCCTGCAGCACTGTAACTGAAGTTGGTGTTTGGGGCTGCGATCCGAAAAATTTGCAGAACTTTGCGAATTGTAACATCGGTTATTTATTTTCATTGTAAATGTTTCCGGTATGTATACTAACTGTAAGCATTTATTGATACAAAAGTAGCACAACCGACTCGTGCTGGCAACCTTTCGCCAGTATCAAATCCAAGAATATATCAAATCTGCTTCACGTTGTTTAATTACATTCGAAGTTATAGGAGTATAAAGAAATTTAGGGTTACCTGCAGCGAGTTTTTTCAAATGATCGAAAGCTTAATATTTGCTGTTTATTGTCACTACAATATCATTACCATTTGAAAATTCTACGATAAAACCGCTTAATAAAGATATTGCAATTAAACACAAAACCAACAATAGCTGGCAACCCTATCGTGTCTTTTCAACCAAATTTGGCCTGAATAATGTTTATGACAGGTTTCATTAATTGTATGAAATTCGTATTGATTTCATGACTGCACTGGAAGTTATAGTACAAAAAGTTTTATTTTCCTGAGCGAATTTTCAAAACCAAAGACACAAAAATTACCATAGCAGGTAGCACCAATCAAATTTTTCAACCAAATTTCCACCAAACAGAGATTAGAGTTAGGTTTAGCTTCTGTGTCAATTTCATGAAAATCTGGTAACTTATTCACATTTCATAGGGCAAAAAGCAGTTTTTTTTCTTTGTAATTTTTCAAGATGGCACCACTGGCACAGAGTTGCCCACAATTCAAAATCGCTTCTATCAAATCTGGTCTTACTTAAGTCCAATGCATTCTGTAAATTTTAGCTGTATCTGATTATTGGTTCGTGAGTTTCCGTGAACAGAAGTTTTTGATGCTAAAAATATAGGTTAACTGGGAGAGGGTTACCGTTCTTGTCCGACATGAAATTTCCAAAGTTTTATTTTGAACGTGTAGATAAAACATAAGATTTATATACAGATTGGTTTTATTGTAAGAAACGGACATTTTTTTGAATATTCGATGGTTTGAATGTTTTTACTTCCAAATTTTTTTTTTCAAAATGAAGACACCAAAATTATCATAGCTGGCAGCTCCAATCGAATTTTTCGACCAAATTTCTACCAAACGTGGCTTAAAGTAAGGTCCAGCAATTGTGTAAGTTTCGTCAAAATCGAACGATTCAATCAGAATTTATAGGGCTAAAAACAGTTATCTTTTTTAGTGG
This sequence comes from Nemotelus nigrinus, assembly GCA_947369275.1. Classification (NCBI taxonomy): domain Eukaryota; kingdom Metazoa; phylum Arthropoda; class Insecta; order Diptera; family Stratiomyidae; genus Nemotelus; species Nemotelus nigrinus. The sequence goes on along the minus strand of OX376373.1, from coordinate 134,897,976 downwards.
TTTTTCAAGATGGCACCACTGGCACAGAATTGCCCGCATTTCAAAATCACTTCTATCAGACCTGGTCCTATTTAAGGTCAATACATGCTGTGAATTTCAAATAATTCTGCCCATCGGATCGTGAGTTTCCGTGAACAGAATTTTTTGATGCTAAAAATATAGGTAAATTGGGCAAGGGTTGCCAGGCGTGCCCGTTATACCATATCTTTTTTTTTTTTTTGGTTATGTAAACAAAGCACAAGATTTACATATGAAAGGCTTATTTTTGAAGAAACTGCATTTTTTCAAGAGAGACGATGATTTGGAGGTTTTCACTTTCAGTGCCTGCCCTAGCTACAGGGTTGCCAGCACGCTCATTAAAAGCCACATTAATCTACAACTAAATAATATCAATATGTCCTGAAAATTTGGTAATGATTGAATAGCTCTGTCAAAAGTTATCGAAATTTAAAAATTTTCAAATTTTCCCGTCCTCTTTTTAGGCACCCAGCGCACACATAGGGTTAAAATATTCCAAAGCATTATCCGATTCATATGTAAAACACGTTAGAAATTTATTTTATTAACTTTATTTTTGCGAAAATCATTTGTGCACGAAATAATAGGTATATTAAAAATATCACTTAAATGCCCGCCGGCGCGAAAAGGTTTACAATAACTGACATTTAAAGAGACCTGGACCTATTCTGCATATACACCAATGTATCCTGAAAGTTTCAGCTCAATCGAATGGCGCGTTCCCGAGATTATCTCACTGAAATTTTTTGTACATATATATATATATATATAAAGAAATATGAATTTTTGGCCGAATCGATTTTAATACTAATGTTCTTCGAACATTAGTAAAAAGTGCTTCCCAGCCAGCAACATGAGAGACGCATAAGTTTTAATCAGCTATTGAAGAATAACTCTGCTATAGCTAATGATAAACTGTATTTAATTGACATGATTCTTTCGTGATTCTTCAGCAGCTTTTTAAAAACGGGAAAAGATCTAGCATCCTCAATAGCAAGGGCCTAACTGCTCTCGGCTACGCGGACGACATTACGGTAATAATAAGAGGCTCACACATGGATACCGTGAGGTCCAGAATGCAAAAAGCCTTAAATGAGACTATCCAATGGTGCGAAAAAGAGGGTCTATCCATTAATTCTCAAAAAACTAGCATAATACCATTCACCAGAAAAAAAAATCGAAATAGGAGCCCTAAATATTAGGGTACAGTCGTATGTCTGCAGGAAGAGGTAAAATATCTAGGAATACGCCTAGATAGGAAACTCACCTGGGACAATCATCTAAACAAAATGACAATGAAGGCCACTAAGGCATTCTGGGCGACATAACAAATGCTTGGACGCAATTTTGGACTATCTCCAAGGCAGACTCTATGGGCATACAAACAAATGGTGAGACCTATCCTAAGAGCTGCAGAGTGGTGGAAGAAAACCATACAAAAACTGCTATAAATAGGCTCATCAAGCTTCAAAAGATGACCTGCCTGCTGATTACAGGAGCAATGAGCTCCACACCGACAGCAGGAATGGAGTCCCATCTAAACCTTGAACCGCTGCACCTCAAAATTCAGGAGGAAACAGCGAGACAGGCCGTTAGCCTACAACAGGCATACAGGTATAAATCAGGGGACCTGAAAGGCCACCTAAAAATCCTGGAGCACGTCAGACCCATAATGGAAATGTTAAACCTCAGTGACCAAATAAAAACTGAGGCAGCATTCGAGAAGAAGTTCAAGGTCACAATTCCATCAAGGGACAAATGGAAGGATGCACCACCTCCCTCGTACAAAGGAGCGCAAATGTGGTATACGGATGGTTCAAAGATGGATTGTGGAGTAGGAGCAGGGATCGTAGGTCCCAAGTGCAAAATGCATTTCCCTCTTCCAAAGGAAGCCATGATCTATCAAGCAGAACTAGCTGCCATACTAAGAGCCTCACAAACAATAAAAATAAGGAATACTAAAAGGGTAAGAATTAAGATCCTATCGGATAGTCAAGCGGCTCTCATGGCTATAAATCGCGATCAAATAAATTCGGCTATTCTCCTAGAGGTGAGAAAGGCCCTAAATGAAATAGGGGCATAGAACAGCCTCGAGATGATATGGATCCTCGGCCATGAGGGGCACCGAGGAAACGAGGAAGCTGATACCAGAGCCAAAAAAGGAGCAAAAGTGCCCTTCATAGGTCCTTCTCCGTACTGGGGTTTTACAAAAGCAGATACGGAGAAGGAAATTAAAAAATGGAGCAAGAAGAAGATCGAAGACTACTGGCTTAATATTGAGGGTTTAAAACACTCAAAAAAATACCTTGGCTTCGATAATAAAAGAGCGAAAGAAGCAGTGGCTCTCTGCAAAAGTGGCATAAGAGCCCTATGCGGAGCATTGACAGGACACCTTCCATGCAAAAAGTACCTCCACAAGATAGGTGAGGAGCAGGACGACCGCTGCAGATACTGTGGGGAAACGACAGAGTGTGTAGAACATCTGCTCACAGTCTGTCCAGCACTAGCGAGAAGAAGATTTGAGCTACTTGGCTCTGCTCTTCCTTCCATCAGGGACATCACAAATGTCCCGTCAAGGAACATATCCAGGTTCATTAGAAGCCTGGACATCCTATAGGACATAACGCAAAGGAGGCACAATAGACCCAGGAGGTCGCAATGCTAGGGTCCTTCTGGACCCACTCCAGGCCATCATCATCATCCTTCAAACTGTTTAGTAAATTATTATAAATTTCCATAGCTAATATAATAGGAGTTTTATATTTTCTGTTCGTTCTGATCTGAGAGTATCTTTACCTCATGTATGATAGATAACTATAATAATCACAATGCTTTAGAGAAGATATCGAAGATTTTATATTATAATTGAGTAATTTATGTACTATCTTAATCTTTTTTAGGAAGTTTATATCTCTGACAGCCTATCCCAGAAAACTAACTCAGCTTTCATATTAATACTATGAGGGAACCGAAATAATTTGCCATCAATATTTAGTCCAAAATAATAAGTAATTTATGTATTATCTTTTGCTACTCTCTGAATCTCTTCTCCATAAAAGATAATTTTAGGGCTGATTTCATTTCTATTAATCTGCTTGAATACCATATAACTTGTTTTACAGGTGTTGATTGTCAGTCTATTTAATAAAAGTCAGGACTCACACGCATTTAAATTATTATTAATTTGCCACACCAGAAGCTCAGGAGAATTGGCAGAAAAAAGCAAAAGGCTGTTATCAGTACAAATAATATATTTTCCGGTAAGGCCGGAGAAATAAAAGTTATAAACATAGACTAATGTAAAGTAGGCCCTAATATTTACTCTTACGGAATGCCGATGTTCATTACTCGCTGTTGGCTTAGTTCATTACTAAATCTTTCAGAAACCTATCAATCAACACCACTGCTGAGCCTCTTATTTCAAGTTTACTTAGGCTTTCTACCAACAAGGAACAATTGAAAAACTCTTACTAAATAAATAAACAATGCACCACAAATTAATTCGAACCAAGCTCACTATTAGTAAATTTTTAGCCAACCGTTATTTCTGGTGTATTTTTTTTTCGGAACTCCATATGTTTCAAAAAATACTGAACAAGCAATCGGTCGGTAATTAGAAGGGTCTGTCTCATCATCTGGCTCGTGTAATAGGCACTATAATGGTGTCTTTCAGCTCTGCAGGAATTGCAGGAAAATTATTAATGATTGCTGAAATATGCAGTGATTTTTGACTAGCAACCGGTTTAAGGCTTTCAGACGTTATTCCATGAATTTCGGAAGAAGGATTTTTCAATCTGTTAATTATGGCAAATACTTCACCATGATCAGTAAGCTAAAAAATTGTGGCGTTGAATTAAGCAGAACAGAAGATTATGTCTTCCGAAATTGAATTAAACAGAATACTATCCAACTTGCAAAAATTCACCTTTAGAGCTAAAACGACCAGCCAGATTATTGGCAATCATAAGTAGGTTATTTTTTTGTCTTATTGCCTAGCAATAGTTTTGTTAACATTTCAAGCTCTCCTGATGCCCCATCAGCAGAGGCTAGTTATTTTTTTAATATACTTCTTCTTTGCGAAACTAAATATGGGACATACTCTGCTCTTCAAAGATTTGTAATCATATTTAAGTTTGGCATCACTTAGACTCCTTTTCAGTTTTATATAATATTTTCTTTTTCTTTTTCTTTTTTTGATTTCCTTAACAAAATCTTTAATAACCAAAATTTTGCTTCTCCTAACTCCTAAACCTGACTTCTTTAATAGTTCTAGCAGACTGTTTTGCATCTTGAATGATAGCTATCAATCATAGGCTCGATAAGCGATTTTTCTAGAGCTATTTTAGTTTTATGTTCATATGACAAGTCTATTACCCCATTAAAAGATATCTTCAGATAGCGAAATATTAAACAAAAAAATATATAACAATCATTTACTCAGCTATCAACCTCCACCTTGCTGACCAAATCAGCATTTAAAACAACAATTATCAACCGTAAAATAACCGAAACTGACATTAACATAACCGATTTAAACTGCAATCATTATTAGACCCATCATCATCGTACTAAAACCTTAACTACCCATTTTGCACCCAAATTTTCAGTGGCTTGTTACACCAATTATCCAGTCATGTTCACATTATGTAATGGTATTAATGAGCTCATAATACAAAGTGCATACACCAAATGCTTTTCGAATCCCTCCAAATTTGGGTAGAATTATAGAGACGTAAATGAAATACCGCAATTAAATTAAGCAAAAGTGGTCTGTAACACAGGTTTCTCTAGACATTCAAAAATCTTTTTCGTTGCTGTTCGCTGGTCATGGTAATGAGCTTGAACTCTATGAAGCAGCTACAGTTTTAAAGTGAATGCTTGTCATCAATTACGAAGACATAAAATATTTCCGCCATATCGAACAATATTAAAAGAATTGACTGTCCCGCAACAATATTTCAAATGGCATTTTAAATGTCTAAACTAAATTATAGTATTTGGTGAACAATATATGCAGTTCCTTCAATAACATTCGTATTTTTTGTGATATTTTGATTTACCCATTGAAAAATGCATTATATAAGAGAAAATGCTAATTTCTGTGGAAATACATACGATAAAAGGTTAATTTTGTGAAGATAAAAAAAAACGAAGTCCAACATGCACTCTACCCGGAACAAATACGAATGCCTTTCAACTTGATTAAAATTATGCAGTCCAAGACATTCATCTATTTACGTTTAGACAGTTTCTTTTTTACAATTTCCGCGATTAAAATTAAGATAACAATAAAAACTGAAAATAATCATATCATTTACTTTTTTACTTAGTTCGCTCTGCTCTAGATTATCTACATCTTCTCGTGCATAATTAGTTTATTTATCTCTATTAATGAAAATAAAAGCCACTTGATCTTGAGATTTATGAATTGGATGAATTAAAATTGTTTCATACACGTTTGGACTTTGCAGTTCACTACCAACTAACCAACCATACATTTATCATGAACAATTATTATACCAAAATCCATTAACATAAACAATTATCGAATGAATAAATGAATAATCAATCTGGTTTAACACGAGTTATTATCGTTTTTTGACCTACTTAGATCTGTTTCGTCTCAGTTCAAGCGTTAAGATATTCCAACAGTTTGAACGTAAGATTAAGTTGAACGTGTGTGATTCGGATTTATTTTTAGTTAATTTGAATTATCAGCGGAAATCATTTTCATGGATTCTTTTGTGATGATTTAGTATTAAGTAATATTTTGATATAAACAAAAAAATCTACGAGAAAAGTGTCGTCCTGCTTAAAACTATACATTAAATGTATAATTAATAACTAATTTTACGGCATTGTTGTCTAAGTTTTCAAGACAATGCCATATCAGCAGAGGACTTATTTTGCAGCACTCATATCTTTTTTACTCCTTTCAAACTGCAGACAGCTTAGTAGACAGCTATTGCTTTGATTGAAATTCAAAACAGAAAAATATTACATGTAATTTTAAGATGAATCTTTCATCGCTGACAGAATTTGTACATTTGTTTGGCGAAAGTTTCAAATATATTACAAAACATATCGATATTACATTAATTTTTCGAACCTTTCATTCAAGCAGTCATCAACAGTCCTACATCACAATGGTAGCCATTCCAACGGCACATGGACAAAACCTTCAACCGATCCGCTACACACCCTCTATCATCACCTACAGTCATTCCGGTCCGGCAGCAATCACTCCTGTTGTCGGTGGGCTAACTTCAAATGTCCAATATCTTCAATCAACAGCGCATCCAACCGGTGCGTTGCAGTACGTTAACACAAATGACCTCACCGAAACTCCACCAGCGATTCAGTACTCAACTGCATACCAGCAACAGGACATTCAATATGCTGACCCACACCAAACATCTTCTGGCTCTGCTACTCTAGATGGCTCCAAACAATTCAAATACGCTCCCAAGCCGGAACATCGAGACGAAATCTACAAACAGCCAACAAACGATATCACACAAATTCAATATCTAACATCGCAACGTGTTGTGCCACTGTTGCAGCAAATTCAATACGTTCCACAGGCTCAGCGACAAATCAATGTGCAGCCGATCCATCATTTTCAACCGTACAGGGAGCCGAAGAGTCTCCTGGATTCCTACGTTCCAAGCTGGGTTATCTTGGAACAGCAACAACGACAGCAACAATATTTCTTGCAGCAGCAAAGACAACGATCATTAAGTCCACAAACCTATCAACAAAGTAGTAGTCTAGTTCCGCAACATTCGCAATACAATACGATTGCCTATTCAACAAACCAGGATGCCACACGATTTGTATCTGCAAATCATATCAAAAGGGCGGTAACAAAACTAACTAAAGTTGACGCTGAGAAAACGAACTAACGGCAAACTGATGCCTAAAGCAAACACTGCCAGAATTTAATTCGTATTTAAATTAGTTTTACATCGGTCCAATTTTCACTACTTTTGGTTTTTAACAATAATGAAAAATCGAAAAAGTTGTGCGGTGCCACAAAATGTTGTTTTTTTTTATCATACCATGCTGTTTGCTGTTAAATATGCCATTGAGTATTCAAACAAATACATGAATATAGGTTTGATCGAAATCAGGTGCATAGTTTAAGATATTTTTCATAGATACCTACATTATTTCATGTTCAATCATTCTCCTTGTTGTATGTATCGTTATACGAATAAGTATTAAATATTGTTATCGAATATTTTTATATAATAAATGAGTAGTTTTTGATGTGGAGTCATTTTTGTTTTCATTTCAAAACATATGTACATATATCGACAGGATATATTCAGTAGTATATGACTTGATGAAATTGACTTGAGCTGCTTATTAGAATTTTTAAAAAATAGTTTTATGAATTGCTTGTATAATCTTATGCAACGAACATGCCATGAAAGGTGATACATGCTGAAATACTAATAATAATAAAATCTCCAAAGAATATATGATGACCTTATGCATATTAATAAGTGGGCACTGTTTATTTTTATTTCCCCAAAAATGCATCAGAAGTATGTGTGACAGTTTTTAAAACCCCCGTCATGTGTGACATGAATTGATTTGATGTCTAAATAGACTTCCTTTGAAATTTCTGTTCACTTTTCAATTAATTTTTAATTACATTAAGCTAACCTCAAGTTTCGCACCCCAAAAAATGCTTGTGTTAACTAAATTTTTCATATAAATGAAGACTAAACAGTATAAATAAAATGTTTAGATTACATTGCGATAAGACCGACAGACACTGAAGAACCCATCGAAATATCGATATCTGTCAAGAAATTCAAATACATCTAGCTTCTCAAGAGAAAACTGGTCTTTAAATTAAAATATTTGTTTGGTTTTGAAATCTACGAAAAATTGGATCAGGTAATACTGCTTTCACATTATACGGTTCCGACCGTACGACAAAAAACCGTACGGTGATATTTAGCTTGTGACAAAAAACCGTACATAATCCGTATAGTGTAAACATGTTGCTCATTTGGATTTATACAGTACGGTGTTTTGCCGTACGGTGAAACCGTATAGTGTGAAAGCAGCCTAAGACCAATTTAAAATAATAACCAAGTCAGAAAGGAAAGTACACGGCTAAAGATCGAGAAGAGGAGATAGAGCAACTTGGAAGAGTGGCAGCAATAGAGGAGGATAAGCTAGTTGTACCATTTAATGTCAGGCGTCATGGCCAGGCGTCATCTGACTGTAGAATCGTGGAGATGAATATACAGTCAGATGACGCTTGGTCAGCTGTGTCAGCATATGTGGAGCTGTGTAGCGAATTGTAAATTTAGAGTGCCTTAGCACAACTCAGAACCAGACCGAAGTCCAGAACCAAGAGTGCTAAGGTTCAAAAAAGTAGAATGGCGAATGCCATTCAAGAGGCAAATTCAAATAAAAAAAAAAAAGAATTGCCCCGAGAGCAGGGTACCCTAGAAATGGCCGTGAAGGCCCCTCGTCCGCATGAGCGGAGTACCCTTCAACCAACCCCGACGGATGCTGGGGTGCCGCTTTGCTAGCTCGCTGCGGCTGGGGTGGGTTCTTTAAAACAATGGAGTCGGTTCGCTCTCTGAAAACGGGGGTGCTACTTATAAATCATCCGTATTATAATGTAGCCGCAAACGAGTATATAAAATACTCAAGGACCAAAAAGGGGCATCGTTCCGTACAGGACACCACCCATGGCTCTGCAATATGGGCTGACTAAGCAGACCCAGTGCTCGTGACAAAACACGGAGCCAAAACTTGAAAATTCTAAAACGGGAAAGAGGAAGAAACGCTGCCTCTCTCTTCAGAGGAACCCGGGTGAGGCAGACAGCCCCGGGCCCCCGATGGTGGCGGAGCCCTGACCCCGATGGTCTGGGGTTCTCCACCCTCTGACATTGGCCTTGACATATCAAACAAACTGTAACTACAAAGGCCAATGTCCCTCCCTTCAAAAGAATGCTGAAAATACTACGAAAACTATTTCATTTTATTGGCCAGCCAGGCCCTCGCGAACCTGCAACAAGGAGTCCTCCCGGGCTTTCGCCCAATAAGAAGGCCAAGGATTTTAGTTTACGAAATCATTATTATTAAAAAGATAAAAATTGAAAATATTCGTACGATCAATTATTAAATTTCAGTCGGAAAAGCTTCAAATGCTTCTTAATATTGAATTAAATGTATAATTCGATTAAATTTTACGCTTAAGTGCACGTTCACTATAAGTTTACAATAGCGCTCGGTTATTACATTTTTACACAAGTTCCAAATCAATTATCTCACTGCGCAATAATCGCCTTTCCTCATTGTTTAGCTCTTCCTTCGTACAGAAATACTGAATATTGGTATCAAAATATATGCTAACAAAAATATCAAATTTCGCACATATAATTAAATATTTACTTAAATTTTCCAGTAATAACCAATTGTTTTTATCTCGTATCAATTACTCATACTTTTAGCTTATAATATCAAATCAGCATATTTTTCTTACACCTCGCTTTTTACAAAAATCTATCCATGCCTAAAAATTCTGCTGATATCATTTGAATATAGTAAACTATTTACGCAATAAGACAATATACACTATACAAAGACTATATCATCAAGAAAAGTTTTGTTTCGAAATGTAGAAAATTGTCAGATAACAAAAATATGCCTGTTTTATTAAAATAGCCACACATCATCACAATTTTACGTTCGGAAAAATCTAGTTTTTTTTTCTTTTGCCTTGTATATTTTTTTTTTTTTTATCATTTGATAGCATAACTATATATTGTTTGCTATGAATGGCTCAATTCAAATTCTTGAATAGACTCAATAAAAAATATAATTATGTTTTTCTTGTTCATTGTGTTTCTCACTATTTTAGGGAGAATATGTTTTTTTTTTTTGTATTTTTAGTCAAAAATTGTATCAAAAGCAACAATATATGCTTCGTTCAATTGATGTATAGTGTTAATGAAAAAAATCAAGTATTTCTTCTACATGCAATGTTTTGAAATGTGCACGATATCACATCATACATATAATACATTCAATCACTTCTTAAGACAGAATCATGTGATGTAATTAAATCATTTAAATCAATTATTATAAATAATCGATGAGTTCTAATAGAAACAAATCCTAATTTGTTTTAAATAAAATATAAAACAAATGAGAAATCGTAACGTTCATTAGTATCAACAGTAATAGTAGAGATAGAGGTGTTTTCTAGGTAAATAGGATGAACATGATAGGCGAACGATCAATGGAATCTATCAGTTCTTTCACTTTTTAGGATCCAAAGCGTTTACTTACACCGCAAAAATTCGTCCTGCATCGGGCCGCACGAACAAATCCAAGAATTCGCACGTGGCTCTATTGTTGCTAGGCAAAGCGAAAACTCTGGCACGTCTCAACTAGTTTAACTCGACCGCAAGCCGGAAAATCTCTTGGCGCTACTCGAGTGTGCATACGCGTGAAAATTGACTACAACGTTGGCGGAACTTTTCGCGTGAGACAAGTCGAGCCGAGAGTCGACAACCTGCAACAAAGCCTCTTCGCGGAGCTCGTCCGGACAAAATCCAACGGGCAGTGATCTGGCATTGCACTGAGTGCGATGAACGAGGTGAAGGACCCTACTTCGGCTGATTGAAAAACGAAATGCCTCCGGGCAGTCAGGCAAGATCAATTGAGATCTTCTCCACTTTGCTGTGAATGCGATCGGCATTCACAGATTCAGCCAGACTGCTCCACCAGGTGAAATGTCAACCACAGAAACTCGAGGGACACTTTGTAGGTTGTCAAACAAAACTGAAAGCTGACCAGCGAAAACGAATGCACGATTTAACAGATCAGTTCGAAGGAACGCGGTAGCCAACTATTCACGATAGCCTGACTTCCTGAATTACCAAACCTGCGATGAAATTCGTTGCACCGCCCATGAGATTGCACTCCCAAATGATCGATCCCCTTCCAAAAACTCCACAGACGAAAAATCATCCCTCCTTTCGAGCATCGAACGGAAGCGGAAATGAAATGTCACTGCTGTTCTTAAAATCAACGCTTCTCGAGTACTACCACTTGTAAATCTGGGCTGCAATCAGAGCCCCTAATGTCCGAACACTTGTTGAAACGAGAACAGCTCGGGAAATCGTGGCAGTGGAAAACAAGAAAACTATTGTCTGGATATCATTACATTACGGGGATTGAACTCTGGACTTCAAGTATCACACTAACATACGTTTGTGATTTTTCACTTGGCTTTTCATTCAATTAATTTTACACTTTTCACTGAAGCTCTTCTTAATTAAGCTGTATTCCACAAATATTCTGCTTAGGAAGTCACTTCACTTTCTCCTCAAATCAGATTTCGTCTCGGTTTTCAAAACTGTTTCGTCTTCTAGTGTGTAGAGGACTTGGGGACGACTATTCCCTACGAGTGCACGAAAATCAAATAAAAATTGCAGACCCTAGACGGAAATCAAAATTCAACTGTATCGCACAGTTGCTGAGCTAACACTCCTCGTCCCATCTCGACCTCTGCTCACAGGCCCGAACAAAACCCCCCCTCCCCCCGGAAAACTACCGCCGCCACACACAATGCCCATGCTAGGGAACATTGTACGCGGCAACAACAAATCTCCCAGAACAAAGAAAAATTTTGCATCGAAACACAAAGCGTGCGAAGATTTTTCCAATCGCATAAACATGATTCACACGCTTGCATTTGCTATGTGGGGTGATGTGCTTTGTTCTGGCGTTGTTGTTAGTGCTTGACACCAACAAAATCGCCGTCGCGAGAAGTTCGAATCGCCACGGCTCGAGATTCTTTCTTTGCTGTTAGTGCTCATCGGTATGTTGATATTATCCGTGAAAAAGAGGATGCTGATAGTAGCAAATGTTAAGATCAATATATCTCAAAAACCGTTATGGTTACATGAAAAAGCTATACAATATTTTTTGTTGGAAATTGTTTAAGCTACAAATTCGTCATACATTGTTTTTCAAAAGACGTGACCGTTACTGAGATATTTTAGAAAGGTCACTTTTGGTGACCTTTGACCCCGTATGAAAAGTGACGCAGCACTCGGATTGATGGGGACTTTTGACATTTTGTTCAACACACCAGTACCAAGGTTCACACCAAAATTCAGCTTTCCCCTAATTTTTCCGAAGTTTCGCCTTTTTTATGTAGGATTTCACTGGGCTAAAGTTCGAATCGCTACGGCTCGAAAATCTTCCCAAATCCTACAACAACAATTTCGGGGTTCCGAGCCCATTGCCAGCAATTAATATTGATGGGAATGAGCTCCGGAAATACCAGAGCATTGTTGCTATTGGAATTGGACAAATTCTCGAGCCGATGCATCTCGATCATAGATATAAGAAGAATGGATACGAAATGGGCCGAGAGAAATGAAGCAATTTTCGACCTCTGGTCTCAATGTGTTTGTATAAAACAATAACAAATTTCATGCAGAAAAGTTGATGTGTTTGGAAATTTGTTGAAATGTATTAGTTTCCCCGTTATCCCAGCCACCCCGTAGATTGGATGGATTGAAATGAATATTTACATAGAGAGTCTACAGCGCTGAGGGGTGGTGCGTGCGGCATTGAGGGGAAAGCTGTTTTACAGAGAGTAAAATTGCATGTGTAGTAAAATTGCTTCACTCACGTACGGGCTCATGCATTGTGATTGCGTGTCCATTCTTTATATGTCTATGATCTCGATATTCAATACGAAAATTGATCGCAAATTGATACTGAGAGAAGGTTAAGGGGGTCGTCACACGTACCCATGCACATGACACAGAAGCGAGTATGGTAGGTAAATGCTACAGCTGGTAAACCGCTTGAAAAAAGGGGAAGGATGCCTCATAGACTGCTGAGAGCCTGACAGAATGAAAGTAAGCCTATGGGGCACATGATAGGCGCAAGTAGCACGGCCGAGCTGAACTAATGTGAAAGCGGTTCCGGCTTGGATTTCCGTGGTCGGCGGGTGATGTTTTTAGTGAGTCCGAACCTCACATAATCCTGTATCGTTCGCAGGATACCAATTGAGGTTTTTGACACCCGCTCCCCAAAAAATTTTATCTAATGTTAAAACTTTGTTTCCAAGCCTATTGGTAAAAGAGGCACTTGGGTTTTTGAGGATTGTCTATTAGAGACGAGTAGCTCCCCGGAGTGAAAGATGCCACATTTTCTATGGAAGTCAAAAACAGCAAAACAATACTCTTATTGGATTTGATGATCATCAGATATAATGGTCTTGTTAGTTTCAACATCTGCCCAATCAATCCTGTATTAACCCAATCCTGGTCCTGACATTCACGAGCTGAGCATCAAATTTAAGTTAAAAGTTAATCATCACACGCATATCTCTAAAATGCTGGGAAGCAGAAAAGGAAATAGTAGACAAGCAATATAAAAATATATGAGGAGCATTTTAAACGTGAAAGATATTTGGCCATTCATCTAAATGTGAAGAGGTAGGAGGTTATTTTGGCACTGTTGGTAGCCAGTGCTGCCATTTTAGCATTTTGAATGCTAGATCTGGTATTATTTTTTCCAAAACGGCATTAGAAATTTGAAGACAGCATGTAGCATTATTTTTAGCATTTAAATTTAGTTTTCGGAATAATCTGGCACTCATCTATTTCCAATCTTGCCCATCATCACAGTGTGCTTTCAGCCGCGTTCATGGACTGAAACTTCCTGAATCATGTGGTGGGGAAAATTCATGAAAAGTACAAAGACGCTCTCATGGCATTTCTTTAGAAGTGACAACCAGAAGTAACAGTTGCCTGATTTTGAAATAATGAAATAAAATGGTGATTATAAAGTCATCTTAAGCAGTAATAAAGTATCTAAAAAAAGTATCTAAAGTATCTATTAAACTTTCATAACAACATTGCGCGAAAAATATTTTCCTTGCGGCGCATTTTTAAAATATGTAGGGGAAAAGTGGGAGAGATGCCATACTTTTTGCAAGTGTAAAATTTTATAGGAAAAAATGCAATCAAATCGAATCGTTTATTTTTTATAGGAAAATTATACTTACCCACTATGTAGTAAAAAACAGTTTACGACATTATTTCAAAAAAATAAAAATCTAGAAATTAAAATATCGTAAGTTTCAAAATGCCATCTCTCCCACACTATGTTGGAGAGATGCCATGACACGAAAGAGAGATGCCATACATGCTATTTTGCCTGATTAAGATGTTTTTTGCGTATTTTTTCCCTCCCACAATTATTGCAGTGTGGGAAGTACATTGCACATGTCTCATGTAGCCATTTAAGGCATACGCCACATTTGATCCAGTCAGTTTTCTTCTTTGTTCGAGAATAATGTTCCAAACACTCAACGCACACATTGTTATCATCCTTAATAGAATCAGACTCATCTCGTTGAGAGGTTGACGATGCACCTGTTAATCTGGAACCAGCAATCTTGCGTTTTCTGGTTTGTCTTTTTATCAAATTCAGCTTAGCAGTTTTTTTATTTATGTTTTGCGGAGATGTGAGAACACAAGCAACTTGTTTGCATTTTACTGTTGAGGCAAGTAGTGTTGGAATTGGGTTTGCTTGTTCAAGGAGCTTTGTAGGTGACTGACGTGACTGACGTAGATGGCTTGGTTGGCGATACAACTGTAACACTTGCAGAAGGCATTGTTGGCGCTACATCAGTTAGATCAGATATGGCGAAGAAATGGTCTGGAATGATATTTGGGTTCAGGGGAAATATCCCAAAAGCTTTGAAACCTGACGCTGCATTGCCTGCGGTGGCGGCTTTTCCCCAAGCTTGCCCAATTAAAGTTCCGGCATGGAACCTTGAGATCACCCTATTTTTGTTTCTTAACATCCATGAATTACCTTCCTGCTCATAGTATGTCTTCAATGGCTTAAAGAAACTACGATCGAGCGGTTGAAAAGCCTGAGTAGTATGGCTTGGCAAACATATAATTATCACTTCATTTTCATTGGCCAGGTCTAGCAGATCTATTGAATTGGAATGAGAAGAGTGACCATCCAAAATCAAAATGGTTTTACCGTTCTTTGGTTTTCTTGGTAAGAAATGGTCTTTGAACCATCTCATAAACAATTCTGAAGTTATATATGCCGACTTTTTATTCATATAAACGTCAGATCTATAAGGAAGGCCATCTGCAAACGCCTTTCATTATAAATACAGGAGGTAATAAGACACCCTCAGCATTACAGCAAGCAACCAGAGAAACAGTTTCTCCCTTCTCACGTGGTGTGACCACGTGAACGTTTGTGGCACCTTTCGCAGTTAAAACTTTTCCCGGCTTATTTATTAACTGAATTCCACTCTCGTCAACATTGAAAATGTTGTGAGGTTTATTAGTCAAATCATTTTTAACCATTTGTTCTTCTAACCGCTTAAAAAACGCATTAACTTCTTCCCTATTCATCCCTTGCGCTCTTGCCACCGAAAGACCTTCTGCTTGCCCTACAGATATATCTTTATTTCTTTCGAGAAACGACGTAAGCCAATGTTGTCCTGCTTTCTCCTTTTCCTTGGAAAATTTGTGTGGAATACCAAGCTTCTCAGCAAGTTGATAAGCAAGGCCACGAATAGAATTCCTATCAGGTGCAAAGCCAGCACCAGCTAAGCGTTTAATATACGATGCTAAACGTTTTTCATTCTCTAGTCCAAGTGATGCTGGAACAATATAAAAAATGTGTAAATGACTGATTACCACTCACTATAGACCGAACGTGCTTAAAACTTTGACGGAATAAATTACGCAGAAAAAAATATTTCTTTACAATACGTAACGCACTCAAGGGCAGCCAAACAGGCACTAGCCGGTTAAGGCGACAGCGTCGATGAGTAATTGTTTTCAGTATAAACTATAGCGCCATCTTTTTCACGTTGCGAGATAACGAATGTATGGCGTCTCACCTCATATGGCGTCTCTCCCACTTTTACCCTATTCGCGCCACACCGTTTGACTCTTTTCAGAATCTAGCACTAGCTCAGATTCAACTGTAATCTCATGCTCCTTCATAAAAGATTTCAGTGTTCAGTCAAACAGCGTACAAAAACGACTTCATGGCAATACATAGAGTACGCGAACAGACCTAATATTTGAAAACATGATGTAATCCTGCCTCGTTTCAACAAATATGCGCTTCAGGCTAGAGTATTTTGAAAATGTCAACTGTAAGCCTACCGCCAGCGAACGGAACCGTTGTCAACCAATTAATCCCTGCTGCAAACCCAACTGCTGCCAATGATTTCGCTGCAGACCAAAAGTACATTAGAACTAGTACTACACCTTTATCCTTTCAAGAGAACATAGGATTTATAGTCGATCTTCTATTCTTTGTCTACGATTCCCAGGAAATCCCAGTGCTAGTGACAAGTGCTATTAATCTTGCAGAAAAAGCAAATATTAAGTGAAATGAAATGCAAAGTTAGATAGATATTCCAATATTAACGCGATTTTGGACGGTAAATTCAGGATTCTTGCTCCATTGAATCCTGATGATGCTAAAAATTAGTGATGTGGTCCCATCCATTTCAGAGTATATGCATTCTAGTTACATATTTTATTTCCTGAATAATGTGAATCAATGGATTTTGTTAGGGCTTCAAATGCAAGCAATCGCACGGATAACGATGTAGAAAAATTTTTTCTCAACCGACAATAATACTTTTTCCTCATTTATAAATACATAATTGTTGCTGTTTTGATTGTGAGATTACAAATGATATTTTGAAAAATATAGGTAGTTCATGAGTAGTTACGCTATTTTTTTCCGAGCGCTGGCTATTTAGCTGTCAATAGGTGACTTTGATTTTTTCATGGTTATGTTCAATATTTTTTGGTAGTAAGGAAATTATAAATAGCCCTCATAATGTGTAAAAAGTTAGAAGAGGTAATTTTCTGTTAGTTGCGTTTATATTTTCTAGCGATTGTGGTAGTTTATACTCGTTGTTTTCTCTCTTTGTTTTCAACTGTTTTAGATTTGAAAACTGCATACAACTTGACAGGTTAGAATCTGCTCCTATGAACGAAGATGGCGTTCCATTTGCGATCTACTTCCAAGTATTTGGAAGTACTAATCACTAAAAATGGAACGCGGCAATTATATAAATATATGTTTATTTTAATCCAATAAGAAAGCATAATTTAGCATTATTATTTTACAGGATTTAGCATTATTTAGCATTAAATAAAATTGAATCTAGCATTATTCCAAAAAAATTAATGGCAGCACTGCTGGTAGCGGGCATACAAACCAAATTGCAACTGGTACCAATCGCCCGCGTATTTGATTGTTATATCTAACTCCATGTCATCTACATAAAGAAGCCACGAGGAATTGATTATGGAGAAAAGATCATTAACAAACAAAACCAAAGGTAAATGATTAATGATATATTCTTGAGGATTGTCTGATGTGAATCTTTAAGATGCCTCTGCAGTTCTCTGACTATAAAAATTCTACCGTTTCGGATAACCGCTGTGAAGATACGAAGCAAACCAGAAAAGGAAGATATCAAATATGACAAACCTTTTCACTGTTATTGAATAGCAGTTTATGGTTCACAGAGGAAAAAGCCTTTGAAAAATTCTGAAATATCAAATCAACTTGAAATTGGGAATTGAAAGCTGGAGCGACCAATTTGGTCGTAGGGAGTGGGCCTCAATAAAACCATGCTGATCAGGAACAAGAAAACGGGAGAGAGAGAGCTACAAATAAGGCATTCAACGAGCTCACTGAGACAGCAAAGGATGTACAATGATAATTGGAAAATGTAGATGGATCATCAGATTTAGAAAGTATTGGCGACTTTTCACGATGCAGGGATTGCACAAAATACAAGGATAGTTTAAAAAAGCAAGGAGAGAAAATACTCGTATGAGCGGTTTCACTAGAATATTGGGAATACCATCAGAAGTAGCTTTGACTTTTGAAGTATAGAGTTTAGAGTTGAGTTGGAGTAGAGTTTCAAATTTCAAAGGATAATACTAAACATGATTAGAGTTGGAGAGACACGGAAGAAATCATTAGCTATCGAAGAAGTCAAAATATTTTTAAAGGAAGAAGAGGAAAAATCAGCAAAAAATCACATATAACTTGAAGATCTGTTGCACTAGCATCATCAAGATGCATATTACCAGGAACTGAGGAATTTAACTTCAGGGTTTGAATGTAGAAGCAGATTCATTTTGCTTGATTGGAGTTCGATGCGGTAAAATTAATTACGTATTGCCTGTTTGAGTGCGCTTTTTGCATTAGAGCGGAAGTTAAAAAATTACTAAAGGTCTGTGGACAAACTTGTTTTTTCAGTGTTTTACGAGCTCTTTCTTTAGCTTTAAAGTCATCTCAGATTTTCAAAAATAGCCAAGAAATATTATTTGGTTTAAAAGAGCGTTTGATGCTACACGCTAAAAAATCATTGTTCTACCCTTAATATATTTTGCAGCTAATATATTTATGTTAAAAATATTTCTAAACATTATTATATTGACGTAGCAATAACATTATATTGCACGCACATAGCATTCTTAAAATTGTATATATTGACATGCGTATGGTAAATTTGTCTGTTACAATATTATATTAGTAGGCCAATATTAAATAGTAAAATGGCAATAAGTTATATTAGCATCTTACAATAGTATATTGGTATACCAATAATTAATATATGCCATATGCTTATTAGCTGTATTAGCATGTCGATATGATTTTTTCATAGTCCCAAGAGGCCCACCATCTAAGTACTAACCGTGCCCAACACTGCTTAACTTCGATGATCGGACAAGATTAGGTTATTCCAGGGTGCTATTGCCGTATTTAATATTAATATACTAAATAACAATACTAGCAATATACTTTGTTGTATGACCAACAATTTCACCATGTCAAGATGTTAAAACATTTATATTTACAGATGTTCTTAACATAAAAAGCTAACAGCTTAATATATAATGTTAAACTGCAAATATAATATTGTAACTTCCTAACATAAAATATTGAGCTGTTAAAATTATGTATTAGGGACAATGCTGTTACTATAATAATATTAAAATGTTAATATATTGTTTTTGGTCATTTCTCAGCGTGTAGTAAAGCAAAAGATGAAATTATAACAGAAGACATAGCACTTTTTAACACTTTTTAATAATTAATATGGAGAAAAGAATACTAATTAAATAATATGACTTAAATGGTAACGAGGGATGGAAGGATTTTTATTCCTTCCTAGAAGTTAAAGTCAAGAGTCCTGAGACTCAGATTGCACATATGGAAAAACCGCAAGAGAAAAGGAAAATAATTTTTTTAAGAATTTTGCTACTAATATTCGGAAGGAAAAAAGTAGTCACAACGGGAACACCATAGAATCCACAAAAACAAAATCCAACTACACCAAATCCATAAATTTTGAAAAATCCATAATTTCGACAATCTATATTTTCGGTATACATAATCACAAAACCCATAATACGAAATACACTTGCAAAAAAACCCGCTACAACAGAATCCACTGGAATTTTTTTAGTTTTCGATTCATTCAATTATATGTTATCAAATTTATGTTTGATGGTAACGAAAATAATAACAGTTAAGTTTATGATCAGAGTGAAATGGACATTACAAATGTCGGTTCTAACATCGTAACTATCACTTTGATTATAAAAATAAAAAGTTAGAATTTCGTTGCTGGCATCGTCGATTAAAAGCCATCGTTGGAAAAAAAGAACTTTGGAGTGTATTCCTTAGTTAAAGAAATTTCAAAGGAGATGATAATGGCTAAAACCACATTCAGAGAAATGAAGCTGGTGCAAATGCACCAATTAGAAAACGAAATCATGTTTGGTACAAAAAAATTAAGCGGTTACTAAAATAAGAGACCTACAACTCCGGAATTAGACTTTTAAACAAGTATTGCCTATAACACTAAGGCATTGTGCCAGTATTATGATAAAGAATATAACAGACACATTTGAAGAGTTTAAACTGAAGCACATTTTAGCGTAGTATATATAACGTATATATATAAAAAGTATATACATCCCGACACAACACAGAGGTAGCATAAAACAGTAAGCAGAGATTTCTCTAATCTCAATCAACAGATGGTATGTTAAAATCACTAAAAGTCAGGATAAGAGGTGACAAAAATCGGGAAGGAATGAAACTGGAGAGTCTGGAAAGAATCAAGCTAAATATAAAATATATAACAGTCAACTTACTTACTTAATTACTTTTTGATAAATAAATTGCCTAATATTTACAAATAGAAACAACGGATGCAATTCTTTACATGATGGCATATTTAAACGGGTGTAATATTGAATAGATCTAATTCAGAAATATGTACACACTCAGAAAAATTTCATTTAAAAGAATCAAATTTAAATCAAAAGTTGAAATCACTTTGAAATAAAAAGCGAATCTTATTTGAATTCCACTTTATTACAAATATTTTATTTTCAAATCAAAATTTTTCATCATTGAATTAAAGAAACGTATATGGAGCCAAATCATATTTGAAAGTTTTTGAATCAAAAATGTTAATTGGACACACAGAATTTGCGGGGTAGAAGTGCAAAATTTTGTGTCTTCAAGTAAATATCTCAAAATCAGGTGCAGTTACAATTTAAAATGTTACATCAAATCAAAGGTAAATTGATTTCATAAAAAACAAGCTATCAAACTATGCGTTATGATTATTAGTTTTCAAGATATAATGATTTAAGTGAGTCATGGTACAGGTCCGAAACAGTTTTATTGGCCACCCTGTAACTCCGTAGATTTTGAAAACCGGACCACCCTGTAGAACAATGTTTTGCTCAAAATATATCAAGGAATGCATCCTTAAAGTAGTGTCCACGGAGTACCAAACACCCTGTAAATATATATATATATATATATATATATATATATATATATATATATATATATATATATATATATATATATATATATATATATATATATATATATATATATATATATATATATATTTATATATATATATATATATATATATATATATATATATATATATATATATATATACATAAGATTATCACAACCCAATTCCGAATACCAATGACACATATCAGTGAAAAAATATTTACCTTGTCAACGATTATAATTATTGATTACTACATTTAACAAAATGTTTATTAAAAAGCAAAGATATTTATGGTCCGAATTTGTTCACTATCATCTTTTCAGAGCGCATTCATACGCCAAGTTTGACGAATAAATTTACAAATCTCAGATAATATCTCATCTTTTCCTACGTTGCAATCATATTTCGATTTATTTGTCGTCAAAGTTCATCGCAAGGTCATTGTGAATTCACTTTTCCATTCCGGTAAAATTTTCCAAAATAACAAATTTCATGAGCAGCCTATAAGCTCATAAGATGCACATCTTCATTCACCACACAAACCAACATATTGCAATACTTCTTCTACTAGCCGTACTTACAGATTTGCAAACAACTCAATTTTATTGAACCCCACCTGTCTACCAACCCGACGTTAAGTCGCATTTCCAGTAATTCTACTACACTTTACAAATTGCAAGTGTTTTCCTCTAAATGCATAATTGTTATCGATACACCACCATGGAGATCTTTATTTTCCTGTTTCCGATTGAAGTCAAGCACCCGACCAGGTGACAACGATGAATATCTAAGATTGAGTTACTAATTAGTCAGATAAAAGTCCGAAAACGGAAGAGCCAATAGCAAGATGATATGTCGAGCGTGTTTCTACGTTAAATGGAAAATCCATCTCTAATGATGATTTTACGCATCTTGTTCATTGACCACACGCACCGCACACAATCGATCGAAATAAATGATGTGATCATATGTCGTCCATAGTAACAGTTATGCGAGATTCACGCTGCGATTTTGATGATGATAGTATTGCATTTGAAATCAAAATTTTGGCTAGTTTCAAAACGTATTGTATTCGAAACGTGGAAAGGTGAATATTTTATTGATTTCCATTTCAATCAGTATTTTGTGAATTATGCAATGTGATGCGATTTGAATGTGGACCAACTTTTTCGGAATTGGAAAGTCCTTTTAGAGTATTTTTTCGATTTTTCGTTTTGCTTTGTTATCCAATTTCGTTGTGAATTTCATGCTCATGTTTTCTGTTCCTTAAAATTCAGTATTGGAATATTTTTTAGTTTCAATTTTGATCATTTAGTTTGTTAAATTTTTAAGTAAGAATCCGGAGCCAAAATCTGATAATTTCTCAATGTTTTTTAAGTTTGTTTGGATTTGTTTGATTGTTTTACCGGCTTCGCAACCTAATTTATTACTAATCGAAGTTAAGTATGTTTTGAAAGTTTTCAAGCACTTAGATTAATTTTAAAATACAAAATCAATATGAAAAATCTCATATATTTCATATCGAAACAAAACAACATAACCATTCATTTCTCTAAATTACCTCACTAAAAATAATACTTTTCTTAAATCGCATATATCTGACATTAAGGCAAATGAACATCTATCAAAACTTCAATCCAAAGACAAATTGCAAATAAAACACTTGCCCATAAAACATACTCATCTCATCGAATCGGAGCAAAAACATTTCATTGTTGATTTCCTCTCATAAATTTTATATCTTACATTAAATCTATCAAATTATGCACTTCCCCTTCACTGTGATCGGCTGCTTTGCAGCGCTGGCATTGCTTTGCTTTCGACGTTTTTCTCAAGTTTTTGTATTTTTCTCAAATAGAAATGGCATCTGTTTGCTACCGCTGGTACTCTCATCATAAAATGAAATGATAAAAGCGACATAAATATCAATGAGATTGCGTTATTTTTGGACACGCATCCATTCATATGTGTTTTTGCCCATTATGTTACATATATTACACAATCGATTACGTACACTCATATGGTTTTAATATAGGTTATTTTACTCCTATTTGCGTACAGTGCATTCGTGTGTCAACCTCTTTGGTGAAAAAATGCTAGAAAATGTTAATGACAAAGAAATCAATTTCATTAATTAGTGAATATAGCTGTTGATTTTGGTACACAAGAATTGATAGAGTGGTCTGCGGTCGATATTTCTTGTATCTTTTAGTTATATTTGCCAATGGAACGCGGTCGTTTGTGGATTGATTTTCTTCAAAGTCGAATTAAGCAATAAATTGATTCAATAATTGTTTTAAAGCTAATTGATCGAAATAGGTTCGATTTGATTAATGTCAACAATTGATTAGACTGCATTACAAAATGGGAGCGATCGATTACGAGTTGGTGTTATAAGTTGTGTTTGGTAGCATCTATTATGAGTTTTTGATTGGCATTTGTTTCTATTTTTTGCAATCAAAGTGTTAATTTCCTCTTTTGAATGTCAACATCATTAGCAAAACAACACTTCAAATAATAAACAGCAACACCTCATAATATTTTTTAATATCTTCTATCTTCTTCTGTTGCACATGTCTTTTTTTACCAATGCTTTGCAAGATTTAACAGAGCATCACTACCTAAATATTAACATGAAACTGTCACACTTTTTATATCATTAAGATTCTACGAAATATATCATAGGTAACTGGTTCTATTCTGTAGAGTTTCTTTCACTGAGATCAAGCGAACATTGTCTAAGGGTCCCTGCAAAGGGATCCAAAGACATCAATACCGGACATTTCGATGCCTGAAGGTATAAGATTGGTTTAAATGAACTTGCAACTTGCCAAGGCTTCGTCCTAGCCTTGCAGTTGTACAGGAACCGTAGGTTCGAGGCATTAGGATCTACAGACTCAGTTCAACCACGGGGCAAAGATCTTTTATGATGAAAGATCAACACGGACGAGGACTTTTGTTCTGGTTTCCAATTAGATTGATGCCACCATGATCAGACGATTTCAAGCTGGGATCTGTCACCGGTCGTCATGCAGTACCGAGAAAATGGCAGGCTGAAACGCACGATTGTCGCCTCAGTTTACTTTCCCTTTCCCTTTGAATTTTCCTTTTTCTCCTTTCCGATACAGAAGTTGAAGGAACTGGTCCACTACGCTGAATCGGAGAGACTAGAACTTCTGGTGGGCTGCGATGCTAATTCCCAGCATACCAGTTGGGCTAGCAACAAATGTAACGCCAGAGGAGACAGACTCTTTTATTTTA
This sequence comes from Nemotelus nigrinus, assembly GCA_947369275.1. Taxonomy (NCBI): domain Eukaryota; kingdom Metazoa; phylum Arthropoda; class Insecta; order Diptera; family Stratiomyidae; genus Nemotelus; species Nemotelus nigrinus. The sequence goes on along the minus strand of OX376373.1, from coordinate 134,873,780 downwards.
TAGCTTCTGCGGGGCTGATGATCTTAAAATTGGGATTTATCCCACATATGTTATCCCAAACAGAAGGGCAGTTATTGACGCACCACTATGTCTGTCTGGAATAGTTAGATCAGTAGTTGAATGGCATGTATCGGATGAATTTTCACTCTCTGATCATCGCTACTTGGAGTTCTCTTAAGCGACGGGTCTAACACCAGTGGTGGTAAGAACTTATTCAAGGAACATTGATTGGGCTACGTCCAATCGAACTCTTGCAGACAGATCGTGTCCTAGTAGTAGGATAGATTCGACAAAATCAATAGAAACCCGGTTGAACCCTCTGAATAGATGCATAATCAGTAACTATGAAGAAGCCTGCTCGATCAGTAAGAGAATTTATGGAAAAACGGTTCCCTGGTGGAATCGGGAACTACAGAAGCTCAGGAAAAGTGCTAGGAAACTTCTCAATCGAGCTTGCAAAGTAACACTGAGGATGACTGGATTGCCTACGGAACCTCACAGAGAGCATATTAGGGCTTCCAAAAGAGAATCATTTAGAACGTTCTGTAAGTGAATGGAAGGTGCACGGGAGCTGTCGAGGCTTTGCAAAGTGCGAGAGAAAGATCAATCAGCTAAGCTGGACTCTCTATAACGCTCGGATGGTGACTTTCCCAAGTCCAAAAAGAAGTTTCTATCGACTTTACTTGGGTTTCACTTTCCAGGTGCTCCGTTGATTGAAACGCAAAAGGCATCTGCACCTCTGACCAAACATCCTTCTTTTCGCAGCAATTGGATATGTTGGTACATAGCTAGATATGTGGTCACTAGTAAAAAGGTCAGGGATACAATCATGTCTTTTGAAAATCTAAAATCACCGGACCTGGATGGAATTTATACCGTTATGCTAAGTGAAGGAATTGACCACGGGGGGCAGACTTAAGAGAAATCTTTTGGACATGCGTGGCCTTGGACTGCGAGCCCTTTGTTGAGCTATGGCAGGCCGCGAAAGCTCATGGCGTGGATGACGTTGCTGGCGGAAGCTGGATTCGGCTGCTACTTAAGAACGGAGGCGACAAATGGATGCCCTCAAAAGGGTGTCTTATCACCACTCCTATGGAGTATGCCAGTTGACTCCCTGCTAAACAAGCTACAACAAGAAAGGCTGCACGCGCAGACTTCTGCTATAACGTGGTCACACTAGCTGTCAGTAAAGGTCTGGATGTGGTATGTAGAAATACATAACGAGCATTAAATTTAATTGATAGTTCATGTTCGAGGCACAGTTTAACAGTGAAACCTGAAAATACAAAACTTGTTTTGTTTGTGAAAAAAACTGAAAGGACTATTGCCTCCAAATATGAAGGTTGTAACTCTTCAACTTTCAAATGAAGTCAAATATCTTGGAGTAATCTTGGACAAAAAAATTATCTGGAAGAATCATGTGGCAATGAAGCTTGCTCGTGCTTTACATGCTTTCGGGCCGAGTATGAGAGCTTTTGCCATCACATGGGGCCTAAAACTTCATGCAGCTGTGTGGGTCTACGTAACAATCAATTCAAATTCAATTTGACTTACTGTGGGTATAGTGCGGGACTTACTATGCTGCAAATTCTATCCTTGAAATCTCGTAGACTGTTCTTCGATGAATGCCTTCTATTTACACTACACCATCCACTTGTTCCATCCGACCTCTGCAACCTGGTTTCCGTCTGTGTATCGGATCGGTCATTTAGACCCACCTTAACGTTTAATGTTCCTTTTGCACGGGCTGATACGTATTACTATTCACCGCTGTAACGTTTACCTATGCAGCATAATGAACTCAGACTTGGTTCCCTGCCAACGACTTTGTTGCTTTTCAAAATCATTTTAAAAGATAAAGTACTTATTCTGTTTAATGCTTGTTCATCTTGGCTAATTGCGTATTTAGATTTTGAATTTTTATATTTTATTGAATTATGATACTCTTGTTTTTTTATATATAATTTTGTTTTTGTTTATCATTGTCTATTTCGTAATTGGACTCGATTTGTTGTTTTAGGCATTAAATAAATAAATAAATAAGGCCGTGGTGTGGTGGACTATTGTGAAGGTAGTGTACGCTCACGAAAAGTTAGCTACACTGCAAAGGACTGTGTGCCTGGGTGTCTGTGGTGCCATGAGTACTATTTCGGTTGCGGCCCTTGATGCGCTTCTCAACCTGCCTCCTCTCGACATTCAGATTCACTGAGTGGCAATGAGATAGACTAACTAAGCTAGTCCTATGGGTAGGCAATTACTATGTGAGAGGCACTACCCAATTAAGCGTTCAATGCGTCATACTTCTCCGCATCTGACAATACCTTCGGTCCCTTGAGTGCCCTACCTCGACTTCGGGAGAAGGTACGAAGTAATCTTCTTGAGCAGAAGTGACTGAGAATATCCAGATCTCTGTACGAGTGGATACTCCGTGATCTTCTTCACGGACGGCTCAAAGACAGATGTTAGAACTCGAGCTGGTGTCTATCTGCATTCATCGAATGACAAGTAGGCTTCTTCTCTTGAAGAGCACGTTTTTGTTTTTCAAGCAGAAATATTCGCTATCTTGCGAGCTGCCATCTGGGCAATTGAAGAAAAGTTTAAGGGAACCACATAGCTATTTCCAGTGACAGTCAAGCTGCACTGATGGCCCTGCGTAGGCCCCTGACTCCTTCGAAAATTGACCAAGAGTGCAAGGCACGATTGAACTCTGTTGCCAGATTTAATAGAATGCATCTGCTCTGGGTGTCGGGCATTGTGGTGTTGAAGTAAATTAATTTCCTGACGCCATTGCGGTTGTGGGCCCTGAGCCCACCTTGGGCGTACTGACTGCATCTGCACATGCCATTCTTCGGAAGCGGATAGTTGATGCGCACAATTTTTGATGGCTGTAAATGCCCGGCGTTTGCGCGTCTTGGACATGAAGAAGATATTCTATTTTCCCCTTTCATTGATCCTAGATTTTGCTAAGCAGCCTGGGAAACTATGGTAGTTGGGGATCTGAGTACAATGGGTATTTTGGCTTGAGTGCTTAGAGGTGCCAGACGCCTTTCCCCCAACCTAAACCCACACACACCTAACTGATATCACTGGCAAATATATATCTTCCAGGCATGAAATAATTTTTATTGAAATTATTTTTTTGATTTAAAGTTGATCAGCAGGTCAATTTATTTATTTTAATAAAAAAACCGATTTTTCCTTTCGAAGCTAGAAATATTGAATTTTGTGACAAATATCGATATTTCGAGGGTAATCTGCCCTCTTCTTCAGTGTCTATCAGTCTAATCTTAATCTAACTTATGTATGTTACTTATAGAGCTTACTTTTAAAGTATTGACTTATACTAATTACCAACTAATTGTCTATTAATTGACTTATACTAATTACCAACTAATTGCCTATTAATTGCTTTACTACCCATATTAATTAAATTATCCCCCTCACTATCAAATGAATGTTCAAATTAGCCTGAACAATGGTGATGCACAGTTTCCTTGGTCTGTGTTTAGTCTTCTATATATAGGGGTTTTCCATATGTGCAGGCTTTCGTACGCATCCAGTTTTCGCACCTGCTGTACCTCCTTCATCACCTCCACGTTGTCCCAAGTTATGTTGTGATCCTCCTCCAATATGTGCTTTGCTACTGCTGAACGTACTAATGTTGTATTCTTTTTCCTCGCTGAAGCTGCTTCCCGTTTATGTTCCGTTAGTCTAACACCAACTAACCGTTTCGTTTGACCGATGTATATTTTGTCGCATTCTGGGCAGGTAATTTTATAAATTCCACATTTTTCCTTTTTGTCTTTGACGTGACATAGTATAGTACCTCATTTTTTAGTTTTACTGGTTGGAACTGCTTTAATGTCAAAGCGTTCAAGAAGTACCCGAACTTTTTTGAATACTGATGAATAAATAATTGGAACTCTTATGGTTGTTTCTTGTTTTTCCTGCGTAAAAAGCGTCGTTAAAAGATCACGCTGTATTCTATACTTTTTCTTTTTGACAAGATTTCCAATTATCCTCTCGTCAAATCCATTTTTTCTCGCCGTATCTTTAATATATTTAACTTCTGAGTTAAAACTATCCTAATCCAGGGGCACTGCTAATAGCCGGTGAATCATCGAATTAAACGGGGCCATTTTTTGGGAATGCCAATGATCAGACGTGGATGGTGTTGTCCTCTGGGTGTGTGTGGGCTTCCGGTAGATATTAAAACTAAGAAGACCTTCTTTCCTTATGACCATTAAATCCAAGAAGGGTAGCTTCTCATTCTTTTCGATTTCCATTGAAAATTGGATGTCCTTATGTGCTTGGTTCAACTTCTCCAACGTTTCTCCCAAAGCATCTTTTTTAACTATAGCTAGAATATCGTCTACATATCTCAGCCAAACCCGAGGAAGCGAACCTTCTTCATAAAGTTTCTTTTCTAGTCTATCCATAAATATCTCACTCATAAGTGGGGATAAAGGATTTCCCATTGCAACACCTTTCATCGCTTTGAAGTATTTCCCCCTGAACGTAAAATAACTTTCATTCATGCAAACCGTAGCAAGTTTCAAAAAGTCTTTAGCCCTCTTCCTCCCCTCCGGTGAGCTATTCCTCTCTAATAGCCAGTCCTCAAAGAACGTGAGTGCTGGTTTTACTGGCACGCTTGGGAACAGAGCCTTGACATCAAATGATGCAACTAGCTCATCTTCCCCTATTGTTGCCACTCTTCCAAGCCGCCCTATTACCTCGTCTCGATTCTTAACTGTTCTATCGCTAATCTTCCCTAAGGCCCTACACTCGTCTACAATCCACTTTGCGATTCTCCTTGTTGGAGCGCTTGTAGCGGTGACAATTTCCCTAAGTTCACTTCCTTCCTTATGTATCTTTGGAAGGCACCTAATTCTTGGCAATAACGGGTTTGAGACCCGCAGCTTGTTCACCTCTCCAATCGTCTCTTTGCACTCTTTCAAGACTCTTTCAACTCGTTTGATAGAGTCTGGTAAGGGATCTTTCCTAAGCTCATGGTAATCCCCGTGGTTGTGTTTTTCCATAACTAATCGGTCATATTCGTCTTTGTCCATTACGACCACGGCATTTCCTTTATCAGCTTTGGTATAAAAGACCGGTTTAGCAGCCAACTCTTTGAGCACTCTTTGTGCCTTCCCAGTGTTCCCCCTCTTATGATTTTCGCTCCTGATGAGTTTAGCCACATTGCCTCTAATCTGTGCTTTCTCCTCTTCGGGCAGGGTTTTAATCGCTGCTTCGATGTCTACTACCAAGTCTTCTGTTGGAAATGTTTTTCCCTTGACAGCAAAATTCAGACCTTGGTTAAGTAGCTTCATTTGCTCTCCTGTGAATAGAACCGTGGACTTATTCACCACATAGTTGGGGATAGTCTCTACGGTATTCTTTTCCTTTTCAATGGTATCCTTTCCTCTCGTCAGCTCCTTCAGTTTCTTTGTGAGAATTTTCCTATTTCTATCTTTCTCACATTCAAAGGCCCTGTTTGCTTTCCCTACAATATCTAAAATATCTCCTTTTCTACCTAAAGATTCATTTGCCATTTTTAGATGCAAGGAATAAACTTTGAGTGTGAGATACCCTAATCTCTTATAAAGCCTATTTACGGAATCTCGAATGAGATTCCTTTCGGCCAGGGCAATTTGTTTCCCTACTCCTAACATTATGGATTTATGTTACTAAGAATCGCAGGTAGTGCCATAAAACAGCCTTGACAGGAGAAAAATCAAAATGCCATGAAGGGCTGAGCGTGTTAGACGTATATATAAGCTAAACCAGAGCATGAAAAATGTTTTCTTATCAACTCAAAATGACTTTTATAATATTTTTTTGCAGTGCCAATTTTTGAATTGAATTGAAAAATATTTTCACTATATTGAGCTTGCACATTTTTATTCTTAACGCGATAAGGCTCTACGATTGTGAGCACTTTTTGAGACTACTGTAGGGCTCGATAAACAATATTCTTACTTTTAGTAGCTAGGTTGCAGTTATTGTCAAACCAGTCGTTCTCACCGTTTCTACGGCTTACGTTATTTGTATCCGTGCATGTGATAGCGTTTTTGTAGTGATATTTCTAAGGAAACGTTATTCGAATGGGCTTAAACTCCAGCTCTAATCAAATAATTTAATCACTGATAACTTTAGTGACCTCTTTCAGACTGCCCGTGTTAACTTTAGCCTGTGTGCGGTTCGTTATTCGTCTAATGGTAGGATTTCTAGCTCAAAACACTGCGGTAACAAGATTATTATCCGAGTCAATATTGGCTTCCCAATAAGTCCCTTTACATTTAACAGGTCACTAAAGAGTCGGCGATCTATTAACGCATAATCAATTTGGTTGAGAGAGAGAGAGAGAGAGAGAGAGAGAGAGTCCACTTGGAGATAATCCCAATATCATTGGTATTGTCGTGCAAGTGATTAGATTCAGCATATTTCGCTATTGAAATCACCCAGTACAGTTTTCACATGATATTCGGCAGGCATCAAGGGTCCGTTGCACCTTTTCAAAAATGATGTTCTTTTCATCAGCGGTAGCCTCCTCTGCAGGAGCATGAACGTTAATAAGACTAATTTTATAGAATTTGTCTCGCAAGCGCAGAGTGCATAGCCTTTCGTTAATCGCTATGAAGCCGGTGATTTCAGGTTTCACCTCTGCCCAGCACATTGTAATTTGGATGGCAACTGTGGTTGATAGCATGGTTAAAATACCAATCCTTTTCCTTAGTTTTTCTTGCAAGACTGTTATATCAGCACGATATTTGGAAAAAGCATGAGCTAGCTGATTTGCAGTATTCCATCTATACAAGAAGCGCGAGTTACGATACCTACGATACCTGGGCAACACACCAACACGTGCCTAAGCTAGTCACGTTGGATGTCGCCTCATAGATAATTCGATATTGCATTATATTTAAGTCTAATTCGATACAGCATTATATTTCAGTCTGCACTTTTCTAAATTCTCAATTGCGATTTCCGGCACATGTTCTTACACAGCAAATCAAAACATTCTAAATGCTACATATTGTATTTCAAGCATTCAGTCTGGTAGTAATAAACGTATTGTGAAGAAGCCAATATTGTTTTTTTTTCATATTCGCCGGTTTCGCGAATATATGTCGCGCGTACTATGCGAGATTGCGCAAATTATGTTCCTGTTTTGCTGCCAGGCTCATTGTCTTTGAATCACTCCTGACGATATTTCCTACTGCTCTCTAACAGATATTCTATATCTTATGAAGCAAGGGTTTTGGCCCTAAGTTCAACCTGTGAAATCCAGTTTTAAAGCACCATGCACTCCTGCTCGCTCTTCCTAAATCTGTCCTGGGAAATTTCCATATCCTGTGATAACGATGAGGACTAAGCTTTGCCTGTAACGCCGATGGTAATGCGCTGACGATGTTGCGATAATGAAGATTTCTTCGTATCTAGTGCTGAATGACTCAGTATTTTGGGTGTCTTCGCAATAAATTTGGTGTCCTCACTTAAGATTTTGGGATAACACAGAATAACAGCCTAAATTTTGGTTCTTTTTCTTAAACGTTATCTGTTTTTATATATTTTTTATTTAGATATAATATTATATCAATAAACAGACCACAAATATTATAAACATTTTGAAATCAAATGGAAGCGAAATTTTAAAAAATCACTAAATTCAATAAATTTGCGACAATTTGTTTTCACTAATAGTAAGAACAAAAGGATTAATGTTGATGGACTTGCGAAAAATCATGCCCATAGCGTGAATGCGTAGAAGGAAGACTTAAAAAATCCAAGTGGTTATATACTTTTACATACCATTTGAGAAACTTTACAATTACAGTCGATGTTTTCGATCTCCAGTCCAAGGATTTTTTCGTAGAATGAGTCCGAAGAAAGATAAAAATTCGGCAAAGTGGAACTATGGTCTAATACATTCGACCTCCAAAAATTTGTAGAACCATAAAAGAGAGCCAACGAAAATATCAACGGGCAGTTTCAGTAAATCTATCTTGAGCTTGAACTTGAATAAATCTATTTCTGTTAAATATCATATAATAACTAGATTTGAGCAGTTTTAACCATATATCCAAGAGCAGATTAGAAAAAATAATAAAATCAATCTTATGAAAACTGGATGAACTATCTACACAGCTTCACCTAGAAACAAGCAAACTGTCAAAGGAGAAGTCACCCCGTTTCTTCAAAACAGCGACAACATACTATAACCACCAAAACAGTCTTCCATCTTTCAGCTCCTAATATCAAACAACCAAACATAGCCATCAGCATGCCGTGTCGTATAACTTGTTCACTGAGACCATCTCATACAAAACAAATCATCATCTTGACCAAAACTAACATCCATCGTCTGCGACAACACCAGCCAGCCACAACTCATCCAAATCAAACTCCAAAAGCCTATAGATACTAAATAGATACCGCCATTCAAAGATACATCTTTAGTTTGGGTCATATAAAAGCTCGGTAACAACCCCCCAGATATATCAGTCGATCACGGAATACGCCGACTGCTCGACCGTATCATTTTCTTTGGATAAGTTCCCGCATTTTCTTGGATTAATCGGAGGAAATTCGAAAATACCGGAACGTTAACTTAATTCAGTGAATAATTGGTTTTTGGTGAATCAAGTGTACATCAAACTTAGCCCAACTGTAATACTCTAACATTTATAGTGCGCTCGATCAAGATGAAGTGGTTGATTTTAGTGGTATGTGACGTTGAATATTTCGACAGATTTTCTTTGCTTCGATTAGTTGTATTTTTCAATATTCCACACATTGAAAATTTGCATGAACTAATCGAACGTTACCAAAACGCTCAAGATGGACTTACTCGGTGTATGCAAAATCCACCGTAATAAACGGTATCTGCATTTGACTAAACAAAACTCTCACGGATTACACTACCGAAAGCAAACAGTTTGGTGAAGAATTTCATTTTCGAACTCGCAAAACACTTAAATTCTGCTTAAAATATTAAATTTAAAGCTGCTGATTTTCAGAATGTGTTGCAATTACATAATACGGATTCTTCGTGGTTTTTTCCGCTGCATTAAGAGGCTATGAGCCTTGCAATGTACACGTAGTGAAAGTGAAAAAGTCTTGATTTTCTATTGATTGTCGACTCGCTGTGTGTGACCATAGAAAAACAGGAACTACGATTCTCATCTGTCTCAATCCGACCTTCATACACGAGTAAGAGATCGGTAGAAAACGTGAAGCGATAGTTTTATGTAACACCAACTATCATTCAAGTACCGTTTTCTGTCTTGAATTAGAAAATACAGTGCGAAATATGTAATTTACATGTTTAAGAATGAAAAGGAAATTTCGAATAATCAGATGTAGATGCAAACATAAATCGTAATTGTAATCAGTATAATAGCCGATTTATGGTTATTTCAAGCCGTTGAATGCAAAAAATATGAAAATATTCAAATTTGAAAATATGAGTTTCTGTTCATTGAGTACTGAATGAATATTAGGAACTTTCAGGTAGAATTACACTATACATGCGGGTCTTATTCAAAATTAATATAATTGCCAAACACATGTATATATTAATAATCAAATTGCGTGTCTATCTTTTCTGATATTTATCCTCAATACTTTGCCGATGACTTTTTAACATTCAATTCATTCATTCATTCAAATCTAGTCTACCGTTCGCACAAAATCAAAGTAGCGTTCGACATTCAGATATGCATCTTGTAATTCGACTGAATTGCAACATAAATTTACATTTGATTATGGGAAGTGAGTGAACGGATGCCATAACTTGGTTCGTATTGACTTGCTGCTTCATTGCATGCAAACCTGTCAAATCAAGGTTGAAGAGACGTCATGTATTCAAATTGATGTGTTTATTACAAAAGAAAAAGATTATAATTATGCAAAAATGCGCCAATATTTTTGATTCGTAGTTAACACACACAATTTCCTATAAAAATTGATGATTTTGTGGAATATTGTTTTTTTTAGCATAATTTATTGAAATGTTGAAAATTTTGGCTTTTGAGTGAGCGGTGATTGCATTTTAGAGGGCCGCAATTTCATATTCAATTGGAATTTCGGGGATTTGCATTTTGATGTTTGCTGCCATTTAATTTGGCACTCATTTAATTTGTTCCATAAATTACTTAGACGAATTACTACAGCCAATAGATTTTCCTTTCGATTTTTAGTAAATTGTTGCCGTATTTTAGTATCTAAAAGAGTATTAAGAGAATTCACTTAGTAAATTGAACTGTGTTACAAACAAACAAACTCGTACATCGTCAACTAATATGAATTTATTCGATAAAAATGATATTAGACAAGCCAGCTTTGAAGCTTAGTACTGTCTTGGATTTCACGTGAAATTTTCATACAAATTTCACGTGATATATAGTATGTTTCGGCGAAAATTAAGCTTGAAAATAAGCAGAAGTTGTACTCACTTCTTAGCATAAAAAATTGCTTGAAAGTTGATGTGTGCTAAATAAAACGGAAAGATGAAAATTTTAGAGCATTTCAAATCATCATGGGTAAATAAAATGTATAGGACACTTTTTATCCGTCAGAAATGAGTAGTGCCTTTACACGTTTCACGTGAATTTGAAGACAGTACTAAGTTTTACTGGAGGGAATTTTTACTGCTGCTTGGACCGGCGGCCAAGATTGCTCCTGTATGACTGTAAATTAATAGTGTCCTATACATTTTACTTACCCATGGTGATTTGAAATGCTCTAAAGTTTTCATATTTCCGTTTTATTTTGCACACATTAATAGCCGATGCCGATGTATGCTAGCAAGTTATTTTCCCCTTATTTTTGCGAGTAATATTCATATGTAAATCATGGACTTTTTGGAAAACAGCTTTTACTGCTTTTAATGTTTGCTTCAAGCATTGTGCTGAAGTACATTACAGCGATTCTCGTTGGGCTAGAACTGAACAACCAAAATCCTTTTACTTATGTAGCTGTTGCTTACAAAACTCTCTGGGGAATCGTTGGGAATCGGCATGCATTTGAATAATATGGATGCTTTCACTCCGCATGATACGTGTGAAATGTTCCTTCATAGTTTTTCACAACAATGTTCCTCTCCCTTTCAAGATCTTCTCTTTTCGTCTTCTTGTGAATTACTGTCGTCTCGAACCAATTTTTTAGGTAAAATTAGTAGCAATTCTAATGGTATTCCAAACATCCTTACCTGTTATCTTTCCATTGTTCATCAGCAATCTTCCTTTCCTTCTGTTTTTTGTTTTTTGTATGATATCTGTCTTCAAATGGTCTAAGTGTTGAAAGCAAAAAAAAATCCTGCACTTTATTACAAAATAATCTTACAGATTTACATATTTGGCCAGCGCTCTTGCGAAATGTCACAAAATATAATATACATTCACATTGATGTTATCCTATTCTATTTGCTACCTTCTTTTTTAAGTTATGAATAAATTCAAAGGCCTTGCCGTAATATTTGACCTAAACCTGTGATTCAATGCGTTACGGTCAAGGCCTCTAAATTATTTGATTTTATAGCTAGATCTTCTAAATCTTCTTAATATTTTTCCTATAAACGCTTCGTTTTTTTTATTAATGTTCGAAGAAGAACATTAGTATTAAAATCACTTTGGCCAAAAATTCATATATATATATATATATATATATATATATATATATATATATATATATATATATATATATATATATATATATATATATATATATATATATATATATATATATATATATATATATATATATATATATATATATCATCAAAAAATTTCAGTGAAAAAATCTCAGGAACGCGCCATCAGTTTCACAAAAAGTTAATAATCTTTAACCCTTTGGCGCCGGCGGCTTTTTTAGTGATATTTTTAATATACCTATTATTCCGTACGCAAATAATTTTTGCAAAAATAAAGTTGACGAAATTAACTTCGAACGTGTTTTACATGTGAATCGGATAATGTTTTGGAATTTGTTAACCCCATGTGTGCGCTGGGTGCCTAAAAAAAACTTGAAAATTTTTAAATTGCGATAACTTTTGACAGAGCTATTCAATCATTACGAAATTTTCAGGACGTATTGGTATTATTTACTGACCGTGCTGGCAACCCTGTAGCTAGGGCAAGCACTGAAAGTAAAAACCTCCAAATCATCGTCTCTCTTGAAAAAATGCTGCTTCTTCAAAAAAAGCCACTCATATGTAAATCTTGTGCTTTGTTTACATAGACGAAAAAAAATTGGATATGGTATAACGGGCATGCCTGGTAACCCTTGCCCAATTTACCTATATTTTTAGCATCAAAAACTTCTGTTCAAGGAAACTCACGAATCAATAATCAGATACAATTGAAATTTACAGAATGCATTGGACTTAAGTAGGACCAAGCCTGATAGAAGCGATTTTGAATTGTAGGCAACTCTGTGCCAGTGGTGCCATCTTGAAAAATTACAAAGAAAAAACACTGCTTTTTGCCGTATGAAATGTGAATAAGTTACCAGATTTTCATGAAACTGACACAGTAGCTGAACCTTACTCTAAACTCTGTTTGACAGAAATTCGGTTGAAAAACTCGATTGGTGCTGCCAGCTATAGTAACTTTTGTGTCTTTCGTTTTGAAAATTCGCTCAGGAAAATAAAACTTTTTGTCCTATAACTTCCAGTGCAGTCATGAAATCAATACGAATTTCATACAATTAATGGAACCTATTACAAGCATTATTCGGGCCAAATTTGGTTGAAAAGCCACGATAGGGTCGCCAGCTATTGTTGGTTTTGTGTTTGTTTGCAATATCTTTAGTAAGTGGTTTTATCGTAAAATTTTCAATTGGTAATTATATTGAAGTGACAATAAACAGCAAATATTAAGCTTTCGATTATTTGAAAAAACTCGCTGCAGGTAACCCTAAATTTCTTTATACTCCTATAACTTCGAATGTAATATAACAACGTGGTGCAGATGTGATATATTCTTGGCTTTGATACTGGCGAAAGGTTGCCAGCACGAGTCGGTAGTGCTACTTTTGTATCAATAAATTTTGTATCAATAAATAGTCTTCATACCGGCAACATTTACAATGAAAATAAATAACCGATGTTTCAATTCCCAAAGTTCTGCAAATTTTTCGGATCGCAGCCCCAAACACCAACTTCAGTTACAGTGCTGCAGGCACTGATCATTTTCTTCATTGATATTATATGAGATGCTACTTTCAAAATTTTTTGAAATAAGCAACTGATAACGAATATAATTAACCCGTGTTTTGCTCTCATAAACGTTGAAATTCATGCCAGGGGTAATATCTGAAACCTTCTACCATATGAGTTATAATACATTCTTGAGACCAAAGTAAAACGTGGCATTTGAAACAGTTTGGCCGTAATAAGCAGCTCATGTGGTGGATTATGCACTCAAAACCTGCACGATTCTTCTACTGTTCTTCGAACATTAGTGTTTCTAGCGGTTCAGGTGCGCTAGAGTTTTTTTTATCATTATGTTCATTAAAATAATGCGTTGGAAATTGTTCAAAGCAGATTTACTTTCACTCTATTTTTCCGATTTCAGCGTCCTTGCTATCCTTCCATGACCGACTTTTGTTCGTTAGCCTTCCTTTTTTCATAGCCTTTTCATAGATGAATAATTTCAATACATATAATAAAACTACGATCAAAAACAGTAATCGACACTCTTTCAGAAATTATAGAGTCAATACCATTTTATGGACTATTCGATATTTCATTGAAAAGTTCGTTTGCAATAAAGTTTGGAATGAAATAAAGTAGAAGCAATTCCTGCTGCTGTAGGTCTTTTGAATGAAAGCATGTTAGCAACTGACCTAGAAGGCTCTATTTTGAAGGAAGGATCCAATGAGCTAAATAGATGATGCTGGTAGGCAGAGATAGTCTAGTTTCACAATAAACCCAGCGTGCCAAACTTTATCGAATACGACGTCGAAGATGACAAGTCCTGTTGATTTTTATTTATTGAGACCTGTTCTAATATGCTGCTCCGCTGGTAGAGAATTATTTGCCAGTACTTGAAGCTCGTGTAGTTTAGTGGGTAGAGCACAGGCTTCTAGTATGTGGTGTCCTTGGTTCGAGTTTTGGTTTGGGCGAGGGACTCTGCACGGAGCTTTGAGTTCACATAGCTCTGGATAGGTACCTGAGTTAAATCAGGGAAAAAGTGAGTGGTCGAACTAATCACTCCATGAATGAATCTCTCTACCAGCTTCAGCCTCTAGACCTCTTGTCATGGGAGATGCGAGCTCATAGGGGTCTTGACTACTCCTAACCGAAGATTTGGTCGATCAAACCGTTTTTTTTAAGAAGTCGGGCGTGGAGTGGAAGTACATGGATATGTACTCCCACTTTACTCTCGCCTTCGAACAAACCCGTTTGGTAACATGGATGCTTGGACTCATGTGTAAAAAGGGTCTTAATATTAATCCAATACATTTTTATTCGACCAATTTACTGTATTATTAGATTCGTTATGATACATATGTGCAAGGAGAGGCCGGCTGTCGGGAAAACGCTTGCACTTAAGGACTTGTTGGTGTAGCGGCTACCCACTCTTGATGCCGGGGAAAGGAGTTCTATTGATCTTTGGTGAGCAGTGTCCCCACACCTACCGAGCTGGTGTATGAAAAACTAATTGGTTGGCGCCGGGTAGACGTTTAGGAAAGTTGAGCCACTGTACCTACAAATCGAATGTATGGAACTTGAGTATTTTGATAATAGCACGGTTAATTTATAGTAATCCGCGATGTGCATGCTTTGTATGCACCAAGTTTGAAATACCTATAGCGGTAATAAACTTGAAGCATTAGTATCCATACATTTACCTGGCTGGTGAAGGAAGGAAAGAAAGTAATTTGTCACAATTAAGGAGCATACTAGTCAATGGAATCTGTTTTAGGGAGCTCATTCACGCAATGAACTAATGAAGAGTAACGTTCTGCACCTCTCGTGTCAGTGAAGGTAGGCTTTTATGGTTTTGGCTATGATAGTCTAAGAAAATAGCTGCCTTACACTTATCTAGCTAGTGTATGAAAATAACAATAAAATAACAAATCTCGTTAAGGTCAATCGGCTCCTAAGCCAATATTAAAAAGTGCACACAATAACCTGAGTTTGGGAATTTTTCGAAGATAATGTTCTTAGAGATAGCTTCTCCTATACTAATCCAAGCTGGTGGGAGGTATTTTATTTACTGTTCTTTTCAGAACGGTATTAATTCTAAAGGAGGTGTAGTTCCACACCTACTTTAGCTGGTTTGATGCGGCATTGCTCTTGGGGAAAAGTGTTCCGACATTTTACTAAATGGGTTCCTGTCCCTAGGTATAACCATGATAGGATACCACAGTATGATTATGCCAACTCAAATGGGCTACTGACTGCACCCGAAAGATAATAAAGGTTCAGTATCACAGAGGGTAGTGTTCACCTTTATTTACTATAGAAGAAACCTCTCATAAGAGGTCGGCTCAAAAACGGGTTTTCGAGATAGTTGAGGCTTAGAAGTAATTCAGTAAGGAGCTATGGCTCTACATTTACTAAAGGTGGTTACCAAATCTGACGCTTGCAATGGACTTATTTCGACAAAGTATTATATTTCCAATCTGTAGCCGGGTATATGGCCGGGAGTTTTGTTTCCTTTGTGAATGATAGTCCCCGCGTTTAACCATTGATAGCTTCGATATCATGAATTGTCTGAAATCAATGCACTCCTGTTGACCGTGCAGCTCATGGTCCCTGTCATAAGGCTGGAGCTTCTAATTACGATTCAATTCAGGTGTAGAAACAAAACCACTTACGATTTCGGTACTACACATTAGCCCTATAGTTCAGTCTTTATAAGGATCGAATATTTAACACAATCAACAAGTTTCAATGTTAATATGTTGTAATAATAATCGAAACCAAATGTTTCCTAGTGTAAAATACAATTTCGATCTTTGCCGGGTTTACGTTAAAGCTGACTTATTTTGGATCTGCCTCAATAGCGATTGCATAAGGCTCGACAGGGTTTGAGGGAGCACGTTTCTCGCAAGCACCACAATTTCGTCGACGTACACTACCACTTCAAAGGCAAACGTATCATTAAAGCTATCTTGTCGACCTATCAATTCGACTTTCGTCCAATCGCAAACAAGCGGCATACCGTCCAACATACATTTATCATGCCACAAATACGAAAACAAATCGCAACTCATACATGTTCGCACCTACTAATAACATTTTTATACGAAGCCAAGGAACTGCAAAATTTTCTTTCACTGGCTTAACTCTCATCATCGTTATAAATCATCAACATCGGCACACTAATTACTGCGTAGCGATGCAAAAACACCAAATATTCAAATTACTCAGCCATATCTTGCTTTTTTGCGTGTCAACATTGTAGCCGAGAAACTCTTCACATCATTTCACCGCAATTAAAATCAATTTCATCGAACAATTTCATTCATCAAATCTGCCTACTAATTTTCGACATATTCTCCAAACAATAAACATATCTACTCAAACATATTTACTAACAAACATATGCATGATTACCCAGACTTACATCACATCATGCAGACAAACATTGAACTGAAAATGATTGGTTTGGTGAAATTTCACTTGTGTTTTTTTTTGTTCACAGCATATGTTTTTATAAGTATATCCTAATCCATAAATTATTGCGATGATTATCGACTTTTTTTGAATTCGATTTTTCTTAATATTAATGCGAACTTCAGTAATTAACAGTCTGGGTAACAGTACAATGTACCTCCGCGTCATATAACCATCACAAGCTTATTTGTTCAATACGCAGTCATCGGAAGCAAGTTTGTCGTAACTCTGACCATGTTGACGGAACAAATTTAAGAAACATCTATGAAACTAACGTATGGGATGCAATTGTTCACGAATTCGCTTATTATGTGTGGGAAAATGAACGGGATTATGTTTTAAATTGGAAAAAAGATTAGGTCAAAAACTGATTTTAGTTTGTGGATAATAGTAGGTATCCCGAAAAAGAAGATTGGCGGTTAAGTTGAAAAGATGTTCGATAATGAGATATAGACTAGATAAGTTGATGGTGAAACTCATCAATGTCTTATTATGATTTAAATTTTGTAACGAATCATATCTGATGTATCATATTAAGCCACAGAAAATCACATGTAACATCAATTCTTATAATTGGAATGACCTCACCTTTCCGTTGTTCGCACCTTGTGGTGGTCAAATTTATTTTAAATCCCATAATATTTATCAACCGTAATTCGGAGCTTTTATCTTTTTGTCTGATAAAATTAAATTGCAGACAGTAATTGTAAATATGATAAAACTTAATTTCGAATAGGTTTCATTTCGGGCTGCGATTCCTATCTCTCACCTTACAATAAACAGCACCCTAATTCTGTCGAAATTAAATAAGCTACCAGCACCGAAGAAAATCTTAAATGATACCGACCGTCTGGTGAACTGTGTAATTGATCTCAACATAACAGTATACGATCTATTATCAGATGGTATGCTGAAACAAATCTTGACTGTTGAATTATGCCAATCTGCGATCTAGGCAAACTGTTTGGTGTCTTTTAGTTTTTTTCTTTTTCGCTGCCTATTTCATTGATACCTTTGGGAACGGCAAACACTTGACTTTTACATATATTTAAGATTGCAATAGTTGCTTTCTGTATACATTTATGGATGAATTAAGTATCTTTTCACTTGCACTCGTTTATGTGAACATAAAAACACTAACCACTTTAACCTTACAATTACGCTACAGGTGAACCATAAATAATATCATAAGTAACGAAAAAATATTAATTTATTTCATAATATAATATCTTTCATATCTGTAATTGGGTGTGTTGCAAAATAAATGGATTTAGTTCGATATGTTGTAGCCATAGAAATTCGCAAAAAACTAAGAATTGAGCAAATCAGCGAAAATTATTCAAAGCTTAATCGGACATTTTGAAGCCTATATGGTGTTAATAAGTAAATTCGATAAGCGTAAATTGTTTGCACGGTTAATTTTCGATTTCACTACCTGAAATCAGTAAATTCACTAATTTGAAATGAATATGGCGAAAACTAGCATCTCGATTAGCTGTATCGCTTGTTTATGTTGAATCAGAAGAATGGATGGTTTTGTTCAATTAAAAAGCATGTTGTCTAAGCTAAGCAGATTTAGTTAGAAAAAAAACTCTAGCGCACCTGAATTGCTAGAAACACTAATGTTCGAAGAGCAGTAGAAGAATCGTGAAATTTTTAATTGAATTGAAAACTATTTTTATTATGAATTATTTGTACAATCTTAACCTAACTTACAGTTTAATTAACAAGAAAAAAAATTAAAATCTAGCGGCTATACTATTTTGGCCTGCTGGCTCTTATGGGTTTTTTTTTTTGTTATTTTTTTGGCATTAATTTTGGTTCTTACACACTAATGATATTACGCAGCCTGTGCAACAGCTGGAATTACACTGATTATAGTTTTCTTAAACATTACCTTACACTTAAATTACGATCTAAACTATGTCTAATTATAGTTACTTAGCCTAATTACATCTAATCTTAACCTAGGTCTTAAATCTAACCCCTTCTGTTTGACGGGTGGCCTGTGTAGTCAAAAAGCGCATCCATAAGGTGCCGTTGCAATGCTATCATCACGGGGCGCATAAATGGCTCATTAGAGCCACTTGTACGCCCTAGTGTCCGAATCAGTCCATTCTCATGTCCGTCTGTCTGTTCGTAAAATCTTGTCGTTAATTCCACAACTCGGTCCCTATGTGGCTTCAGTCCCGACTCCTGATACAGGAGAAGCTTCTTCGGCCACTTTTTAGTTACCGGATTGTAGAACCTGCCAGTGCAGAAGCGCAGGATTCTTCTTTCGGATACCTCCGCTTCTGCCATGACAGTTTTTGAGCAGGTAATCCAGGATGGGGATGCATAAGTCAGAATTGGCCGGATCAGGGTCTGATAGGAGATGGATTTAGCTTTGGTGGTCATGCCCATCTTTTTGGCAAAAAGAGGTCGGATGCGTTGAAATGCAGATTTGGCAGCTTTGATTTTCCGCCGCACAAAGGGATTAAATTTTAAAAATTCCTGGAAATCGATTCCGAGGTACTTTAGAGATGGGCCAGGAGTAATCTTAGATGTTCCGAATGAGACAGCGAGTTTCTTGGTCTTGTTGCGAATAGTTTGAGATCTCCGATACTTGGAGTGATTGCGAAATACGCAAAGCTGAGTCTTACTGCTGTTTGGTTTGATGCTCCATTCGTCAAAGTAAAGATTTAGTTCTACCAGGTAGTATTCCAGGTCTTGACTCGACGCGAATAAGAGCGTGCCATCGGCATATTGGAGGATTTGGACATGGGTTTGGCCCACTGGAATTAGAAGGTCAGCGGTGAATATGGTATAAAGAATTGGTCCAGTAACATAACCTTGTGGCACTCTTGATGTCACAGGTTTAATGATAGAATCTGTTCCATTAACGCTGATATAATAAAGTCTGTTGGTAAGAAAGCTTACAGCGAGTCCTATTACCTTTTCCGGGAATCCGAAATTGATCAACTTAAACAGAAGGCCTTGGTGCCAGACGGAATCAAAAGCCTTCTCGATATCTAAAGCACACACCACAGTCGGAATGTTTCGCTCATTCAAGTGAAACACAATTTGATCATGCAAGTACGGGATGGCGTGCTGAGTGCCGAGGTTGCGCCTAAAGCCAGACTGGTGTTCGGGAATTATATGTGTGAGCTCACAGTAGTTTTTTATCATTTCCATCCAAATTCTCTCAAAAATCTTCCCCAAGCTAGGAAGCAAAGAGATTGGACGGGAATTGCAGGCCTCTTTATTTTTGCCCTTCTTATGGATGGGAACAATCTTTGCTACTTTCCATGTGCTCGGAAAGTAGCCATTATTCAGGGCGTTGTTGAAAACAATAGAAAGAATTCTGAGCATAGAGATTGGTAGATGTTTAATTATGAGATTAGACATTCCATCATGCCCAGAAGACTTCTTATTTTTATACCGCGCAGCAGTTGCACCAAATATTCACTATTGACAAAGTGGAAGATTTTTCGGATGAAAATGTGGCCAAAGGCTCATTATATGCATTGAGAAAGCGATTAACTTCCTTTTTTACTATTCGGCTGTTAACAGCAGAACTGATGGGCGGAACGGCATTCAGCTGCGATTGGAATGTCGATGCAAACAACTCTGCCTGACGGTCAGGGTTGCGAAAAGCAACATTGTCAATCGTTACCACCATCTCTTGGCTTTTGAATTTGCCAGGAAGCAGATTAATTTCTTTAAACATGTCGGGGCCTGGTCGGATGTCAGCCAGCCGCTGCACAAGACACTCACTGCGAAATTTACCAGCCATCTCAGCAATTATTTTACTGAGACAGTTGATATTCGAAAGTGGAGACTTGTACAAAGGGTGATCCTTCCCATGCCTATGAGAAGAATCGTGCAGATTTTGAGTGCATATTCTACCACACGAGCTGCTTATTACAGCCAAACTGTTTCAAACGCCACGTTTTACTTTGGTCTCAAGAATGCATTATAGATCATATGGTGGGAAGGTTTCAGATATTAGCACTGGTATGAATTTCAAAGTTTATGAGAGCAAAACACTTGTTAATTATACTCTGATACAACATCAATGAAGAAAATGCTCAGTGCCAGCAGCACTGTAATTGAAGTTGGTGTTTGGGGCTGCGATCCGAAAAATTTGCAGAAGTTTTGGGAATCGAAACATTGGTTATTTATTGATACGAAAACAGCACAACCGACTCGTGCTGGCAACTTTTTGCCAGTATGAAAACCAAAAATATATCATATCTGCTTCACGTTGAAATTAACCTACCCTGCGAATTTCGTCTCGATCCGATGACTGCATTCGAAGTTATAGGAGTATAAAGAAATTTAGGGTTACCATCCGCGAAATTTTTCATATAATCGAAAACTTAATATTTGCTGTTTGTTGTTACAGCATACATACCACACTCAGTGAACTACTCACCCAAAAATTCCTTCTATTCTTCACTAAACACACTTTAAAAAATACTTATAGTTCACCCGTTTTCAATCGCGGCACCACACAGAATGCTAAGTCTCTTACCAGTCGCAACATTCCGAGGGTCGCGCATCGAGCTCAATGCTTTATGTTTATACGGAGGAACTCATACATACACAAAAAGGATACAAGACAAAGAATACAGGACAAAGGACAGATAAGAATACACACCGTTTCTTTTGGTTACAATATATATATATATATATATATATATATATATATATATATATATATATATATATATATATATACATATACATATATATATATATATATATATATATATATATATATATATATATATATATATATATATATATATATATATATATATATATATGTATATATATATATATATATATGTATATATATATATATATATATATATATATATATATATATATATATATATATATATATATATATATATATATATATATATATCTAAAGAAATATGAATTTTCGGTGAAACGATTTCAATACTAATTTTCGTCTAAAATCAGTAAAAAAAAGGTGTGGTAAACAGGGAGTTTTTGTCAATGAATATTGGGTTTTCCTAATCTACCGAAAAACGGAAAATAATAGCTTCCCTGGAAGCTTATATTGTCCCTTGTTTGGCTGGGTAACCATTTAGACAGAAATGATAATAAAAAATGATAAAAAACTCAAAACCCTCGAAACAATTAAAGTAACTACGTGCTTGGCTAGTTCATCACAAATTCTTAAACGCTTAAACATGATGCAGCGGCAGCTTACCAATTATACGTGACTTTCTAAAATCCCGGGATTGGTGGTTTCTAATCCCGTGACTTTCGGGACCAGAAGTTGGCCGGGATACCGTGATTTGGTATCACGGGATTGGAATGTACAACCATGATCGACCCTGTCAATTTTCTTAACAAGATCAATGTAGGTCATGTCAGCCTGTTGTCCATTATCCAACGAACCAGCAACAAAATTCGCAAACTCAACCAAGTTTGTAGATGTAAAAAATCCATGCTGCTACTTAGAGAGCAAATAGCTTATGATAATGTAGAGCTTGTTGTGGATAATTCGTTCAATTAATTTTCGAAAAGAGAAGAGAAGGGATACATGTAGAGAATCCAATCCCGGGATCCCGGCCAATTTCTGGTCCCGCAAATCCCGGGATTAATGGTTTCTAATCCCGGGATTTTCGGGACCGGAAATTGGCCGGGAGTCAAGCATAATCGGCAATCAAATTACGGCAAGACTCGAAAAGTGCAAATAGAATCCATATTTATGAGAAAGCAATTAGCATGCAGGCTCACATCAAAATGCGTAAAGAATAGAGCAAAACAAACCGATGCAACAAATACAACGGGTAAATAAATAAGTATGGACTGTTTTTAAATAAATAAGTATGGACTGTTTCGCATTTCGTGTGTTCGTTACTTCGATTGATTTGAGGAAATTAATATTAGCGAATGCGTACACAGATTTACAAAAATCCTCAACAACAATCAAAAGTAAGGTTGTGGGCTATGCAAGCAGGATAAAGAAAATAATAAGACAGGCTAGAATCTCAGGTGAACGGTTCAGTTTGATACTTGATAAGTCGACATCGACTGCAAGTAGCTTGGTGAGAGTACGGATGTCAATGACAGCTACAAACTGCCTAGAGATATTGAAAGAGCCTCTTACTGAGTTTGATGTTTCTCTAGGAAACGGCATTGTTGCCATCGTAACTGATGGGCCAAACGCCAAACGTGATGCGAAAAGTAGGCAGACTACTTGATACAAAGCAACATATTTGTCTGACGCATAGTATTTACTTGGCAATTTGTGATGTTAGGCCAAGATTCAATCAACGCGAATGCGAAATGCGAATCGCATTTTTTGACAGGAGCACGCAAACGAATCGCATTTGAAGAACCAATCGGTGCGATTCGCATTCGCGTCAAAGCTGCCAACTGGAAAATATGTAAAGTGAGTGAGGTATTTGAATTCGTTAGTGGTTGTAGGATACGGTGCCATTTCCGAATATTGTGCAATTAATTGAACTTACTTTGTTTCAAACCTGAAAATACTCTGTTTGTTGCGAATTAAAAATACATTACATCCAAGAAAAATACATGACCAAAATGTTGACTGGGGTATTGTTGCTATTAGCAGATGCAACACTACCGAACTCTGAGGGAAGCTCTCCAAATTACTTATTAATAAATCAAAAAGTAATTGAATAGTATTCGGTAAACAAAGTCACAAAATATTAAAGTTATTACATAACATAAAATTATTCAAACTCCCTGATCTGTAAAGCAGACTGCGAAAACTATATGTACTGTAATGTTTCCATGTTGATTGACGTGGGTATGAACTATCAGACAACAAACTAATTTTTTTTCTCTTCCTTAATGAATGTGTCACGAAAATTTCAAAACCACAAATTTGAGATTATAGACATATTTTAATAAATATATTTTGACAACTACCTAACACAAACATAGTCATCAACAATTTTTCCCACCCACTACTTTTTACGAACAAAATGAAACCATCTCCTGCCAGCTGAAACAGTTTTTTATTCAAATCTTTCTGCGAAATTAAATGGCATTTCTTAACTAAGTTACTGCGCTACAAAACCTATTGCGAACAATATCCAATCGTGAAATCTACTTATTTTCACATGAAAACCAATAATCCCTATTTTCTTTCAAACCAACCGCCACTATAAATTTTTTTACCCAAGACCCAACTTACTATTATATGACACACATGATGTCAAAGATATAGAATGATGTACATTTTCTTTTCGTGCAATTGGCCATTCTGACAATTCGTGCGACTATTTTGCTCTTTGCTCAAACTAGTCGCATTCGCAAGTTCGTGCGAATTCGCATTTGTCGTGAATGGTTCTATTCGCTGCGTCTTGCATATGTTTTCCTTATGCTCAAACCGTTCGCATTCGCATTCGCGTTGATTGAATCTTGGCCTGTTCTCTCTAATAGGAGGTCCATTCTTGATTAAAGAGTTGATGAAACTGCTAATAGTCTGGACGAAGACCACGAAGATTTGGACGGTCCTGAATCAGCTTTCAACGTTGAACCCGGTCGCCTGCAAGACACGCTCTGACAAAGGATTATGACATCAGCCTATACATAAAGAAAGTTCGTAAGGTAGTTTTATATTTAAAAAAATTTCCAACGAAAAAGGATAAAGATCTTCAAAACTATATAAAATGCGAACAAGGTAAAGAACTGTCTCTTTTATTGGATTGCAAAACAAGATGGAATAGTTCGAACGGTTTTCCATTTTGAAAAATAGTATACAGAAGGCATTAATAGACCTGCAATATCCAGATCGATTAGAAGCAACTGAGTTTGATTCGATTCAGAAAATTATTGAAGTTTTACTCCCTGTATAATTGAGTTGAATTTATGCACTTTTAATACTTCGTCAAGATTTTTATTTAGGCAGTTAAGAGAAAGGCGGTCCATTCTTGCCAATGTTATGAAAATTGCAATATTGGATCGAATAAAATAGCGTCAGTGTACTGAGTTATCTGATATGCTAAGCTATCTCCAGAATCCACAATGTGCCAGCAAAAATTTACCAATTGAAATAGAATCTCTATTTTTGAAACCAAGCAACGAAAATATTTAAAAAAAATGACTTCATTGATCCAGATGCTGAACCCTTTGCTTGGTAGCCAAAGAAATGAGAAGAACCCAATAGATACCCATATTGAATCAGGACAAGATAGTCCTTAATTGGTGCTACAAGAACAGCTGCAAAAGTATGAAAATAATTAACCGTGAAATGTCGCAAGAAACTGATCTAATTAAAACCATTGCAAAAGAAATGAATCTTTTCGAAAGTGGTGGCACTCGTGGACATAATTTGGAGTAGGCGTATCAATATTTAATGACCGTCCCACCAACAAGTATCGAGACAGAACGAGTTTTTGTCCGCGGCGTCTAACATCGGGAATACATTTAGAAGCACGCTTGGTGACGATACTCTGGATGCTTTGCTATTGCTTCAATGCTACTTCCGAAAAAACCAATGAACTTTGGCAATGAACTTTTTATATGTTTTTTCATTATGTATGTAAATTTTGTGAGCTGTGATTTGTTGTTGTAATTTGTAATAGTTTTAGTTTTAAATATTTGACTTCATACTGTCAATGGCTTGGATAATTAAAATTATTGTTGTTTTTTTGCATCAATTATATAAATGAGTAATTATGCAGTAACATATTTTTTATACAGTTTTGACCTTACTTATTGTTTTAGTTTTGAAATGATGGCACATAATATAATCTGTTTATTAAAAATTTGCCTTTAGTTGTTGTTTTTTTTTTAAACTCGATTTTTTTTTCTATTTTTGAATCCCATAATCCTTGGATTGAAAAACTGTTCTGGGATTGGTGTCTCTAGATACATGATGGTAGTTGGCTCATGTGGAAATGCTAAAACAATTATGGAACGTATGTGTAGCAAGGCCCGCAATCCGCGAGGCACTTTTGATAATATTTCGAACATGAATATCAAATTTCGCAGAAAATAGGATGGTTACACTAAGAAAATAAGGAAGGGATTGAAGGGAAGACATTGAATTACATTTGGAAACATTAACATAAATCATTAGAGTTACACCAAGTAGTAAGAGAATTCAAATCAGGTGTCGACAGAATTTCCGATTGCTCGAAATATTTTTAAATCATCTGCGTAGAGTAAACAAGATGACGATAAAACATTGGGGAAAATTGTTGATGCAGAGCTTGAAAAAAAGAGGTGCGAGAATGGATCATTGGAGCACACCCGATGAGAGGGGAAATATTCAGGACGGAGGAGACAAAACTGGTGCGATTCATTAAGAATGAAGAGAATCAAAGCACACCGATACCATATTGATTTGATTTGAGTAGAAGTAGCTGAAGATTAACGAAGTCAAATGCTATTGATTTGTAAGAAATCTATATATACAGATATAATCTGTATAAGACAAGTTGCTGATATACGAACATATAGTTAAGAGAATTATAAATTTTTTGAAGCATAGTACGCTCAATGAACTCGCAAAAACAGCGAAGGATGGGGCGGTAATTTGAGGCGAGGTTAGGTTCACCAGACTAGAAAATAATGAAAATTCTTCACTGTTTCCAGGAATTAGGAAATATGTGAGTCTAAAGATTAATATTAAATATATTTGAAAGGAGGACACATAAAGTACATGCGAGATTTTTTCACGAAAAGTTAGAAATGCACTCAGGACGAATTGGAATGAAAAGGAGATACATATAAGGAATGAGTCAGACTATATTGAGGAGAAAAACAGTGCGAAGAGATCACAAATGTTCTAATGATGAGCAGCAGTAGTGTTATTAATCGTTAGGGAGTCAGGTACAGCAGAAAAGGATTTTAAAGAGCGAGAAATACCCCCAGGATTTTGTTCATAGTTTTCTACTATTGACATCGTTTCAAGCTTTTCAATGTCGAACTTATATAGATAACTGGTTTTCGTCAAATACACTTTTGACTTAGGGCATTGATATTTAAATTTGACCAATTAGTGACCGAAAGGTGCCGACGTCAGGTATACAAGAAGCCCATCTCCGCTAAACAAGGACATGGTAAATTTGATTGAAAGTATTGTCATTTGATAACTCTAATAATATTTTGTGGATGCGTAGATGTGGGAAGCATATCGAACTTGTGACTATGTTTCTACTACAGACCAAGTCTATCAGGCGTTGGTTGTTGTTATTAGTTTCACCGTGGAGATTGTACCCTCCAATCGGTCCCCGATGCATCTCTCCATCATTCCTGACCTCAGCACTCACGTCCCTAAGATTTATTTTGAAGTCGTTTTCGATTCGAATGAGTCAGATAACCTTTCCACGTACTTATGTTGAACACATTCATATTTGAACATGAAGAACCTTTTAGCTATAGTGACAGTTGACGATGACAAACTATTTACATATACATGTTCCTTTCGCATTTCATCAATTCAAAGTGCAACAAGTAACTGAAATCAAGCTAAAGTGAGATAGATACCAAATATTTATTCCTCTTATTAACCTAATTTCACTATCTGATCATACAATCTCCACTGCCTTTTATTTCATATTTTTATTAACGTACGTTATTTTTAGCAATCAGTTTACCTAATGACGTAACAATAGGTCAAAATCTATTGATATATATCGCTGCAACGATGACATCAATTACGTACAGTTTTTAATTTGCATATTTTCCATTCAGTTTTGCCCATCATTTACATAGTAGATAGATAATATGAAACAGATGAATTTGCATGAAATCAACGATTAAAATCAAAAGCATCTGTGAAAGGTTTGAAAAAATCCAATGGCAAAAAATTTATGATTTTTTTTTCATTCCAATAAAATGATTAGTAAATTAATCAAATTGGACTAGAATAAATTAGATTTCAACTAAAGATTAAGATGAAATAAGATGAAAAGGCTATGGTAAGTTAGGTAGGTTTTCGAACAGTCTTTTTTTAAGTCGAGTGTGCTTGACTTGGAACTTTGATCAAGTTGTAACAAATAATACACATGACATAGGTCTAGCAGAAAACTTTATGATATGTTTTAGTCAATTAATTTTAATTAAATCGAAGAGTTTAGAATACTCTAAGCTCTAAATTCTAAATTGTAAATCAATAAAAATATTTGTTAGTCATAAACCACCTCAAATTCGATGTATTTTATTGATAGTAAGAAAGCTTCAATAGATGTAAGATTAAAAGTTCATTGAAGAGCGAAAAAAAAAACGCATGAAATCATCAGATGACTGAAGATTCGAAATACTTCCATTGACGTTTTTACAAAAAATAGAATCAAGACTCAATAACAACTTTCATATTCCCGGAAATGCATATTTTTCTACACTTTGGCAAAAAGTGTTGGTTTTTTAAAACCTGATTAGAAGACATAAATTCCAAGGTTGCGTAGTAGATGGAAATGAAATGTGTTATACAATTCTACGAGTCGAATAAATTTCCTTAATTTACCTGTTATTTACCTGTTATCAGACTTGATACTAGTATCAAAATCTAAATCCGTATGTTAATAGCTCTTTAAATACAGAATTTGTTTCTGTTTTTCTTCTTATTATTTAGATTTAGTTATTGAACTATAGTATAAGTAATATATCAATTTATTTAAATGTTAATTTTTGATTCTAACTGCGAAAATCCAGTTCACGATTTCAAATGCCACAAATCTTGAATTCATGGCTCGACGTTTTGCTTGAGAAATGGCATAGAAACGATAAGCCTCTAATTTAAGCCAAGCCAGTAGTATGAAATAAAAACTAGCGAGCGCTTGAGTAAGAACTTTCAATAAAAAAACTTCGATAATTTCAGCCAATTTTTCGCTCTTCGTATTGCTTTAATTTCTTGGCAATAGTTACGTAGTATCGTGGCGGCCTATTAGCGTTTTTACATCAAATAAATCTCTGATCTTAATGCCATTGGATAAATCCACTAAATATATTTTACAAACCCACTACCTAGTTGACAAACCTACTGTTATCATCATTACGGACACTTCATTCACATAAACAAATGATTTTGCAACAATTTCTCAACAGTTTGCCTGTTTCCATTCAATCATCAAAACAGTGCAGTCTTATGCAAGTCAACTGCATCACTTCTGCGAATTCCGCAATTGACTTTATCAAATAAGAGAATGTCATTGATGATGTTACATCTACAAACTAATCAAAGGTCAAGACAACACAGTAACTAACAAAGGAAATGATTGTTGATTTTTTCATTTGCGGAATCAAATTCACATATAATATAATCTACATATTTTTATTTATTCAAATAAGAGAAATGTCTAAATTGTGAATATCAAATTAGTTGATCGCATGCTGTGAAAGGTGTTTGCCTTTATTTACCAAATCAGCGACTGCCTGTATTGAGGATGATTAACAAGGCTAACATATAGCTTTTATTCAAAGCGCCCGCACGTTCTCAAGCAACTGTAAATTGTCTATAATCAAAGCTATTAAAATGTTATTTGACGTAATATAATGATTTTTTTATATTTACCATGGTCAATGCCAGACAGGTTATATAATTTATAGCATCATTCGCAAGAACTTTTCATTATGTAGATCGAAATGCGAGCTTCATTTGATCTATGGAATTGGTATTTAAAACAAAATACAGCGGAATTTCGGATTTTTTTTATTCAAATGTCCCATATGCGTCGAAAACTTGCTCGATTTGATTGAAATACAATCGCTTCTGGTATTTGGTTTCAATTTCCACGTTGCATTCATTAGATTATTATTAAAACCTTTCAAAATTTCATACTATCATCATTAAGCGGATCCACAAACATAATTTCTATCTTTCTAGGCTGCACTATGCTTGTGTCTTGAGCTCTCGATAGCAGCGAAAAATTCCGACAAACCATATCCGAAGAAAGTCAAAAACAAAAAGCCAACTAAAACTCCAAAGTCAATTCTTGACGAATTCAGTAGTTTATCCGAAGACGATAAGGAATTCATCAAAGAGTTGGATAAACAATTTAAACTTCACGGCGATCAAATCAAGATCGAAGTCGAAAGTGATAATTCGACTGCAAAGAACCCAAAGCGAACAATCGATAGTGAGCTGGGGTAAGTACAAAAGAAATTACACAATCTACGAATCAATATAAAATACTTCAGTTTCAGTTATGGCAATCAGAACGCAGTCCCGTTCCAACGATTCCAGTTCACAAAGCCCAAATTCCAAGCATTTCCATATGCCCAGCGTGATTACACACCATTCAACTCAGCTGCATTCAATGGAAACGGCCAGGACTCCTTTTATCACGGTAGTAGTGTACAAATTCAACCATCTCGAGCATATGAAATCAAAGAAACACCCATAGGCTATCAAACTTTCACACCAGACCAAAGACCATGGCGACCACTGTTTAGAATAGGAACAACTGTTGCCCCAACCACACTATCAACAACCCCGTATTCAACATCTCAGTTCGGAACCACTAAATATCAGCCAGGATTATCATTCTCTTCGACTCTACCTTATCCAACAGTACCTTACTCTACACCAATCTACCCAAATTTCCATGGCCAACTACAACAGCTACATCAGCAACAACAGGTACCATCACATTTCGGCTATCAATCTCAACAACAGTATTCCGAGCCAGTGATTGTCTTAAAAATTCCCGGACCAACTAAATATGCTGCTCACTTGCAAGCACTGCTTCAACGGTATTTAGAAATCCGTGCTGCAGAATACATCAAAGCGTTCGAAGAACAAGATGCCAGAGCAGCCCAAAACCAGGAATTCTACAGTCAACAATATCAGCGTTTTCCCGAGCAACCGATACCAACCTATCAATCATTGGTTCAATCCACTGATTATTATAAGCCCACAACAAAATACATGGTACCGACTCCAGCACCAACTGCCGCACTTACTAGCACAACCTATTCAAGCTATCAGCAATCGACCGCTGCACCGATCGTCAATATTCGACCTCAACAAAGCTACTCATACCAACCCGCCACTCAAAGAAAACAAGTTTACTCACTAGCTCAACAGCCAAAACAATATTCAGTTCAAATTCAGCAGCCCCAGTACCAAAGCTACCAGTTCCCCAAATTCCAGCCACAACAACAGTTGAACATTCAAACTGCTCCTTCTTACCAACAATCTTCACAAAACTACGAAACATCAAACTCTGGAGCCTATCGCGCACCTCAGATTCCACAGAACTATTTGGGATCAAAGCCGGAACAGCAAGAACCTATTGTCGACAATGTTCGTCCACAACCAGATGAAGACTACCCTGCGCCACAACCTCAAATTCAACAACAATATCAACGACCCCAACAGCAAGAGCAACAAAATGAACAACATTCACAATCCGAGCTCAACTACGTCCCATCATCCAAGCCTCAAGGACTTCCACTATCGACCACTCCTTCAACGCATAAAATCCCTCAATTCTCGTTATCAGATGTACTTCAACACCGAGGTTTTTACATAGGTAAGCCACAAACACAAAGCCTTCAACAGCAACCCGCAAACGAAGCTAAGCAAGAGGTCGATGAATCTCCCGAGATTCCAGAAGCCCGCCATCAACCAACATATTCTAATGCTGAAACGCCTGTCGGTGCTCAGCGGGACGAAGATCAACAGCTCTTCTCTTACGACCAGCAAGAACAAGTTCCTGACAACGAGCCCGCATCACAACCTCACAAAGTTTATGGCCCACCTGCTGTTACCTCTACATCTGATTCCGAATCCTATCTCCCAACGCACGAAAACAGCCCTCGCCCAAGTCACACCCGAATCCGGTTCAATGACGCAAAAAATAACGACCACTCATCCATTTATCCACTTCCTCCAATTCCCAGTTCCACTCCCAAAACTGCCTACGAAAAACAACCACAGCAAACATTCCAGTATAGTTATGATTCTGGTCAACAATCAGCCAGCTATCCGACAGAGGAGCCTGTTATTTCAATTACACAGAAATTGCGGAACAAGGCTGCCCTAGCCGGTTACAACCAGCATACAACTCTTGAAACTGATTTTCATGGGGATGCTCCTTACACGCAATCCCAATTCAAACGACTAAATGAACTCATTAACAGACTCAAACAACGATCGGCAGCGATTCTGTCATCAGCCGGTGTAAAACAGCAACCAGCGTCAACCACTAGTGATGATCATCAATAAGAGAGAGCGCACTGTATATATGTTTTATAGAAATAATAAGTTAGTTATAGGCTGAATCGCAGTCAGTTTTACTAGTTGATAATATAATTGTTTAGTTATTGTTTTGATTCGTTCTTCGATGTGAAAGCTGGAGTAAGGAGCATTGAAGCTTCTGCAGGATAATTCAGAGACCTCATGTGTTTCATTTCTGACCTGATAGCTTCGCATCTACAACAACACCATGAGCTCCAGACGTATCTCCTAGGTCACCTTCCTTTTCACAATTGAATGAATTCAAACTTCTTTCATTACTATAACACATGTGCAATAAGTTACATAGATATCTTAAATATATACTCTAAAATATACATCGCATTGCCATTAGATTATATTAATATGTATTGTTTAAAACTGAAACCTGCTGTTGAATCTATATGTTGTTATAAAAGCTCACTCATTAAATAAACAGTGAATCGAAAAAAAACTATTTTTATTCCTGACTTGATGAAACAGATGTATGTTTATTTGGAAATGAAGAATGATCAACTGCAGAAGCAGTTAGCCAACAAAAGAACTTGCTTAAGTGAAAAATTGAAAATTACCAACAGGGAGACTTACAAGTTATTAAAAATATCAGTAAATAAATGTCAGTAAATATTTCATCCTGATAGTAAGATTGATCTTGCGAGTTCTTCAATGTCCCTTCCAGTGGTAGCACAAAATATTCTTCAACAGTACAGAGATGTGCTAATCTACCTTTTGTTACTGAGCATTGGTCGCAGAGAGCGGTTAGAGCATTGATTTTAATCGCAGTTGCGATCACAGTTTCATGTGTACGAAAAACTGATCGTTGCTTGTTATTGCTCATTGACTGTGATTGTTCACTATGTGATTGCTCATTGCCTGTGATTGCTATTGCTCATTTTCTGTAATTTCTATTACTTGCTGCCTGGGAAAATAGTAGTTTCCGCACTATATATACCCTGTATCATCTTGTAGCTCTCTTTGCTAACAAAATTATATAGCAGGAATAATAAGCTATCTCTAAAAAACTAAGAGGTACATTTTTAGCATCATATCCATTACTTCCTTTTGTACTTATTATGCAGGCAGATATGATTCACACTAGAGATGGGAAAAACGACTCAGTTTAGTCTGTCGACACACTTCGACTCACTCATTTCGATGAGTCAATCAGTGTGAGTCAATCAATTGTGTCAATTAGTTTTTGATTGATGTATCATGTATTTATGGAAAAGTATTATGCATATAATTAGTATCTTTTCTATCTACCCCTTATAAATGGCCATAAAAAAGCGACAAAGAGAATTAAACGTACAGAATATTTATTTCCCAGTATTTACTTTGAAAAGTGTCTTTTTTGAGTTTTGAACATTTGAAAAAGATTTTAAAACGTAAATAAAGTACCTGAAATCTTAGTTAGAATGAATTACAAAATAAAAAAAAACTCTAGTCCCTGAATTCGTCATAAAAACCTATTTTCGAATAAAAGTAGAGGAAATATGTACAAAGGTCTTCAATGCATGTTCTGGCCCATATTATGCCCAAACTGTGGCGCAGGTCATGTACTGTTTTGACCCATCGACTGTATCGGAAGCTAAAGAGTAGAAAAATTTTGATAATTTCCACTCGCGGAAATTCCAAAATTTGTGAATAATAAACATTGTTAGTTGTTTTAATTCATCTCCTACAACATAAATGAGCAAATATTTGCTTTCTTTGAATTACTTCCCACCAACTTATTTCTAAAACAAGAAAAAACACTCATAGAAACTTTTTTCGAATCGGTAAATAATTGACAAGTTTACTATTTTAAATGTACCCATAGTAAATGAATTGATGGACTAATGCTCAATTAGAAACAAATTTTCACAAGTATCTTATCTAAAAACATTAAACTTCACTACATCTAATTGTGTCAAATTTAAAACTGATTTCAATATGGACTTGAAGAGATAATGCAAATCAAACACTTTTTTATTTGAATTAAAAACCCACTTAAACTACCAGATAAAACAAATAATCATCCAAAAATAGAGCCGGCGAAATCAGCCATCATACATTTTTATTTGCCATTTCGGTATTTTAAGTTTTTTTTTCATTGAAATATAATAGTTTCTAAAAATTCACTCAAATATCTCCATCCAATACCTACATCTCATATGCTTCATCAATATTCTTCGAAAATTTCAATTCGATCGGAAACAGCAGAAACTCCAGCTGCACAATAAAGAGCTGTAATCATTAAAGCTATCTATCTTAGCCCACAGCAGTAGCAGCTCCAGAACTTTATCTAGAGATTGTAAATACTGTCAAGTTTACTTACAGGGCATTTATTTTCTGCTTCCATATTGATCCAGAAAGAGTTCTGAAAATCGTCAGAATCTTCAACCCTGATCTTCTTCAACATTGGGGATTTGAGGATGACCCAAATTGACAAGCTTGTGAAAAATCGACGGGAGTTATCTTCATCTTTAGTGAGGAGATGGTACCGTTTTAGAGGCCCACAAGAGTATTATTAAGTACAAGGTCAAGAAATTGCCCCTGCGTGTGTACAAGAGTACACAAGTACTGGATCGAAGGATTCTGGGTCCGCCAAACACAAGTCGAAGGCAAGGGGTGCCAATAACATACTGCCAGGGGTTCCTCATATACGGCAAGGAGTGCCAATCATGTGGTATGGGGCAGCGCCGACACATATGGTCGAGGCGAGGAACCATTTGACTTTATCTTGGCTTACAATTTGCCCATCAAGAATGTGGACAACAAGCCGACTTTCATTGCCAAACATCGGAGGGCGGTTCTTGACGGTACATTACTCAGCGAGCAACACGTACATCTGAATGATTTGAAGGATATACAGGATTTTTCATTTTCTGACAACATTTACATTTATTTTTATGTGGATGGCTGAAACTTTACGACTTTGTTAATAACACGAAGTTTCAATCCCTTCCCTCAATTGTATATTGAGGCGAGCGAAGGAGCTGGAATAAACCCCAAAAGAAAAGCTGCTCTATTCAAATATTCAATTGGTGAGGATGCTCTAGATATAATTAATAATCTAGACATTTCAGAATGTGAAATAAACAACTACGAAACACTGGTGCATAAATTTGATGCGTATTGCAAACCATTCCAAACTGCAACATATTCACGAGTGTGTTTCAACAGCAGAATGTGGAGAGAAGGCGAAGACTTTCAACATTTTTACGCCGAGATTCGAAAATTAGCAGGTTTGTGCGAGTACAAACAACAAAAAGACGAGTTGATTAGGGACAAAATCATCTCATCGTGCTGGGATGCTGGTTTACGTGCGCATTTGATGAAATTGCAGGCTCCAACTTTGGATCAAGTCGTATTATGCTGCAAGCAGAATGAGCTTCAGAAAGAATGGGAAGCCATTAACAACGATAAAAGCAGACAGGTATTAGAAATAAAACAAGGTAAAAATTCATGTAACAGTTATACGAAAAGTACGAACAAACATATGCACTTAGACAATAGCAAACATGTAAAGAACAATTTTAAAAGCCGGTTAGAATACGAAAAAAGTGTTAAATTTAATAACAAACAAATTTTTGAATGCTTGAAGTGCGGTCGTAGACATGAATCGAAAAATTGTCCAGCTTATGGTAAAATATGCTCAAAATGCAATAAACCTAATCATTTCGCAGTAAAATGTAGAACGAAACGGGAAATTTTTACAATCGATAATTATTATCTTGACCAAATTGATAAACGGGTCGACAGTAATTGTAGTAGCTGGTTTGAGAATATAACTGTTTTAAACAAAATAGTCAAATTCAAAATTGATACAGGTAGCTCCTGTGATGTTATACCTTTTCACATAATAAACCGTTTAAGTTATCAAAAACGAGTTCCGATAAAAAAATCCGAAATTTCGCTTAAAGCTTTCGGTGGAAGTAACATTGATGCTTTTGGTGAACTAGAGACGGTTATATCATTTGGGGATAAGTGCATTAAAACCAAACTCATTGTTGTGAATTCAGGTAGAAATATCGTACCGATACTTGGCTTGCCATCATTTAGAAAACTAGGCTTTGTTAAAAATATTGATCAAATAGTGCAGCAATTACCTAACGATAAAAAAAAAATTTATAAATACATTTATTGAGCAATTCGATTCGTTCGGGACGTTTGAAAAGGAATACAAAATTAAACTTAGGGAAGGTGCTGAGCCTTTTTGTAAACCTGCACGACGCGTTCCATTTGCATTACAAGAACCTTTAAAGCAAGAATTAAATTTTTTGGTAAGAAATGATATAATAGCAAAAGTAGAAGAGCCTGTTGAATGGGTTTCGAATTTAGTTGTCGTTGAAAAAAGAAATAAAAAACTAAGACTATGCCTTGATCCGCGTGATCTAAATAATATGTTAATTCCAGAAAGTTATAATATTCCAACAATGGAAGATTTACTGATAGCGCTAACAGGCAAGTCGTACTTCACAGTATTAGATCTTCATAATGGCTTTTGGCATGTAAAATTAAATAGGGAATCGAGTAAAATATGCTCATTTTCCACTCCCTTTGGAGTGTATCGTTTTAAATGTCTACCTTTTGGACTAAAAACATCAGCACAAGTATTTCAAAGGTACAACACGGAGTGTTTCGGTGACATTCCGGGTGTTTTCATATACGTTGATGATTTATTGATTTCTGGTAGTGATAAAAATGAGCATGATGAAATTTTATTGAAAGTCATGAAAAGAGCTCAAGAAAATAATGTGAAATTCAATAGTGAAAAACTACAATATAGAATGGAACAGGTATCATATTTAGGAAATATAATATCCAAAAATGGCATCGCACCTGATCCAGAGCGCGTAAAGGCCATTCAATTAATAAAAAATCCTTCAAACAGGAAAGAACTGGGCGATATAAATTATCTCCGTCCATTCATACCAAATCTAGCCAAAGAAACAGAACAGCTACGCGAATTACTAAAGAAGACAAACGAATTTCGTTGGGAACATAACCATACAAATCTTTTAAACAAAATAAAAGAAATAATTCAAAATGTCACAAATCTTCAGGCGTTTAGTCCTTTAAAACCAATAACAATACAAACTGATGCATCGAAAAGTGGTATAGGTATATGGTATATAAACAACCAATCTTTTGGGCTTCTAGAGCTTTATCCCAAACGGAAATAATGTATTCTCAAATAGAAAAGCAAATGTTAGGAATAGTTTATGCGTGCCAGAAATTTCATAGATATATATATGGACCACAAATAACTGTAGAAATAGACCATAAACCTTTAATTAATCTTTTACAAAAAGAAATTCATAAAATCCAGTCCCCACGCCTACAAAAAATGAAGCTGAAGATGCTGTTATATGACATACACCCTATATATATTCCTGGAAAAAATTTAGTTTTAGCTGACTATTTATCTCGCACGCATCCCGTGCAATATGATTCAAAAGAGGGGACTCTTTTATGTGAAAATGTTCATACTATTAACATTAGTGAAACACGGAAAAAGGAGTTAGTGGAACAAACAGCAACTGATCCTGAGTTAAGTCAGATAAGTAAATATTGTCTAGAAGGATGGCCATTATCAAAAAAGAAGCTACATCCATCTCTTAGAAAATATTGGAACATCCGAAGTGATGTGTACTTTGTCGAAGGTTTGGTATACCTCAATGAAAAAGTATGGATACCCGCAACAGCACGCAAGTACATCCTGGAAGACTTACACAGGGCACACAATGGAATCGAGAAAACAAAAGAAAGAGCTAGAACTATGTTATATTGGCCTGGTCTATCTTCTGATGTAGAAAAATTTATATCAAGCTGCCGAATATGCTTGAAATATGCTAATAAAATTTCTAAAGAACCGCTTATAAATCTACCAATTCCTAAACGCCCTTGGGAGCGCATCGAAGTTGACATAGCAACATGTCGAAATAATGATTATTTGATTGTGGTGGATGCGTATTCCAATTGGATAGAAATACTTCCCCTTTCGCATAAAACTGCAACAGCAGTAATTAATAAGTTAAAACAAATTTTCGCAACACATGGAATACCTGATGAAATAATAGCAGACAACAATCCATTCGGGTCAAGAGAATTTAATGAATTTGGCAAATCATATAATTTTAAATTTTTATCTTCATCTCCAAGATGGCCAAGAAGTCACGGTCTAGTAGAAAAAGCTGTCGACATTGCTAAAAAGATGATTCTTAAGAGTTTTGAAGACAAAATTGATTTAAATTTTGCACTCATGCATTACAGGGATACTCCAATCAAAGGTTTAAAACTCACTCCAGCAGAAATGCTGATGTCAAGAAAAATAAAAACGACACTACCGGTTAATTTAAAATTGTTAGAACCAAAAATACAAAATAATATAACAGCTAAAAAGGAAATGAATAATGAAAAAATGAAAAAATATTATGATCGTAATGCAAGACATAGAGAAGATTTCAAGCTGCCGAATATACTATTAACATTAGTGAAACACGGAAAAAGGAGTTAGTGGAACAAAAAAGGAGTTAGTGGAACAAAAAAGGAGTTAGTGGAATAAACAGCAACTGATCCTGAGTTAAGTCAGATAAGTAAATATTGTCTAGAAGCTGTTTTTCAAGCTGCCGAATATGCTTGAAATATGCTAATAAAATTTCTAAAGAACCGCTTATAAATCTACCAATTCCTAAACGCCCTTGGGAGCGCATCGAAGTTGACATAGCAACATGTCGAAATAATGATTTAAGACACGGCCTTGATAGATCAACCAATGAGAGGTGAGAACGTGCTGTTGTGCGTATGATCCCATCAAGAAATAGTAAGCGCAGCGAACATTCGCTGGCAACAAACAACATTGGCTGTAGTGTAAACGAATATGCTTGAAATATGCTAATAAAATTTCTAAAGAACCGCTTATAAATCTACCAATTCCTAAACGCCCTTGGGAGCGCATCGAAGTTGACATAGCAACATGTCGAAATAATGATTTAAGACACGGCCTTGATAGATCAACCAATGAGAGCGTTTAGGAATTGGTAGATTTATAAGCGGTTCTTTAGAAATTTTATTAGCATATTTCAAGCATATTCGGCAGCTTGAAAAACAGCTTCTAGACAATATTTACTTATCTGTAAAATGTCTTACTTTTACATTCAAATATATATGTTTTACAATTAAATCGTTATTTCTAGAAACTATATAATTTCAACACATTAACGCTTTACATAATATATATAATTTTGACAGATGTGCTCGAACAACTTTTTCAAGTAAATAGTAGGGGAGATGTAATATACGAATAATGAATACTACTCAAATATAGTTAGTTATAAGAGAATGTTACTGATAACTATTATACCAAATGTATAATAGTTGTACTAAATGTATAAGAGTTGAATTATATGTAACGTTAGAGGAGAATAAAAGTCACTTGTAAAATAGCACAGAGGTCCTCGAACAAACCTCTGACATCTGTAGCATTGAATGATATCTCCATTCTTGAGCTTCTCCCAGGTAATTTTTTCGTGAAAATCAGACATTCAATAGTTTGGCCAGTTTATCTTATCTTTCGATTACCTTTCTGTATAACTGTGATAGCTGTGTCTATCTCGTCTCTAACTTTTGAATTCTGAAAATGCTTCGAAACGGCCTCGAACTTAAAATCTGTGGGCACTCCCCTCAACGCTGTCATTGTCTTTTGTCGCTCCATAGGCGTAAAGGAGTATCTAGAAGCTTCTGTAGACTTAATAAACTCCATCAGCCAGTCGTATACTTCCAGCGTAACTTTTAATTATCTCGTACTAAGGCGAGTGACCCGATAAATGAA
This sequence comes from Nemotelus nigrinus, assembly GCA_947369275.1. NCBI lineage: Eukaryota > Metazoa > Arthropoda > Insecta > Diptera > Stratiomyidae > Nemotelus > Nemotelus nigrinus. The sequence goes on along the minus strand of OX376373.1, from coordinate 134,834,147 downwards.
AATTGTATGCTTATGTGAGCACAAAACCGACAGGAACATCACCTGTGACAACTTTTTCACGTCATACGATTGGGCTAAAAAATTGCACACTCAACGTATGACCTTCATGTTTACTATCCGCAAGAACCACACGGAATTGCATTATAATATAAAAACAAAAAATAGAATGTTCTCAAATGGCCTAGAGCTGCAAAGCCAACAAGCACAGACACATACATTTATGGTCATACTCGCCGTCTGCTTGATCAGAATCGCAAGCCGTTATGTTCAATGGAAGTAGTTTACAGCAATAGAATACAAGCAATTCTACACTCCTACATTCCTCGAGGTCATTGGTCGGTTTGTCTTCTAAGCAAGGAAGGTGGTGTTCAATGAAGGAGCTTAAAGAAAATCAAATATTATTACATTCTACTTGGGAACAAAATTTGGTGAGGATACAATGGATCAAATAGTTAGTACATATCACTGCAAATGGAAAACCAACCGTTGTTCATTGGCGTAGTTTTGTACGTTGTTGGATGTGAGCGCATTGAATGCACACAGCGTATTTACAAATATGTCTCCCAAATGGAATTTTGCATCGGATTAGGAAATTTCGACGTCACACTTTCTTGATAGAATTAGGAAAGGCATTGGTTACATCCTATATACAAAAACGGAAATACGCAGCACAGCCCGCAGCTGAAGAAAATTCAAAAGTGAATCAAATCTCTAAAAACAATTCATCATTTAGAACCACAACGAAAAATCATATACATTATATACATGCAAAAAAAATCTTGCTACTCACTCAGTGTGAATGCTGCACAAAATTTATTGTGCGGAGCTTAAATTGAGGCCTAACTCGACTAAGTGTACCCCATAGCCCTTAGAGAATGTTACCGATAGATGTCTGACTGATATGTTTGTGTTTTGGGGGTGTTTTTTGTTTGTTTGCTTGTTTATCATCTCAGTGTTGTCTTCTCGTTTAGTTTCTGAATATTTTTGAGTATTCTTCACTGTTTTGCCCCTGTTACCCCTAGACGATTAGCAGGGGTCAAAAATTGAAGTATAAATCACGAAAACGTACAAAAATACACGAGAAGGCAACACACTGAAGATAAACAAACGAGCAAACAAAAAATACCCCCAAAACAAAAAGATACCAGCCAGACATCTATCGGTACAATTGTCTAACGACTATGGGGAACACGTAGTCGAGTTCTACCTATATTGAATGTTATTTTGAACTTTGCAGAGAAAAGCAGATAAATGTATTTAAGCATGAAAAGAATAATAGATGGTGCATTTTGGAATAAACAAGGCCTTACGTATGCCTTACGTACTTAATTACATAGAATCATTATTTTACAATACGTTTCAAAATGAAAAAAAAAATGATTTGTTCTTAAGAAAACTAGCAAACAAAGATTTATTCTACACTTCTTGCACGCTTTACAGAAGTTACTGTTCGTGTATGCACAGGCATACATCAGCATAAAATTGTGCTTAAAACTTTTAATAAGGATGAGGGTTAAATGAATCAAATAAATGATTAATAAATAAAATATTATTTCGTGGAAGCCGTTGAAAATAGAAATAAAAACCACCATCAGCGCAAACAATACGATTCATATCAGTTTTAAAATAATTTATTAGCATAGACAAACGATAAGAAAAATTCAATTTTTTTCATGACATTAGTCAACTTTTTCCTATCCAACTTTTCACTGCCATTCATGCTCTGGTCACTTTCTACGCCTTTCGCAATAACACATTTAGCCTCTTCCAACAATCTGTAGACATCCGAAAGAGCTGCTTTCACATAAATTGAATCACAACGGTCTTCGTATGGTCCTTGCAAAATTTTCTTTACATCAATTGCGATTTCTTTCCAAGGCGGTATACTATCACCATCTCTACATTCCAAGAGAATTGACTTTACAGCTTGTTCATTATCATCGAAATTGGCATTTTTATTTAATGCAGCGGAATTATAAATTAGATACTTTGAAGCGTCAACAGGACACACATGATGATCGTTGTTGAAAAATCGTACAGTGCAAACGTATGACGACAAAATGTTGTACAGATTGTTGGGTAGACACGGTGATGGCGGCTTTTTCATAATTGTATTGAATTGTGGTATGTTGTCTGTGACAATAATTCTAGTTAGTAATAATAAAAGCAGAAAAAAGTACATTTTGCCGAATTCAAACTCTTACCCAAAAGCTTTGGATGATCAAGAGTTTCAGCTCCGGTTTCTGTAGTTTGTGCCGATATTTCCTCTATTAATTTTTTTTGCATTTTATGATCCCACCAACGATAAAGTGGTGGAATTATCTTGTGAATGTCACCTGTTTTTAGAAGTAATTCAAATTCATGACGTTCACTTGGAGATAGACAATTCCAAACTACATCTGGGTCATCAAGATTGACTCCGTCAAGTCTGACTGCTAAATCTGTAAGTTGATACTGTCTTCAATGACAATGTTTGTGGGTGTGTTACAAACAGCATTAAACAAACTGGCACTATCGAGAAGTCCTCTAAAGATATTAGCAATTTTGGATACCAAGACTGGCTTTATATTCGGTTACCAACACTATTTAATCGCGCAAACTTTAGTCTCAATGATACACTTATAATTTAATGGAAGAACATAGTTTAGAAACACAATACCTTCACCATCAATATCCTCGTCGTCAGAATCCACCCCATCTCCACTCAATTCTTCCGCCTCCTCTTTTCGCTCATTGTCGTCCAAGTCTTCATTTTCCAAGTTTTCATTCACACGCTTAAGGATTTCATACATACGCTTTGCTTCATCCAAACTCTTTGGATGACTCCGATCCGCGCTTCTTGCAGCCAGCTCCTCAGTAACACAATCTCGATAGAAAGCCTCCGAGCATTGTTTATGCTTTTCATCCCGATAGCATGCTAACGAACAATACAGTCTATTGCATTTCGGACAAGTGTATTTAAATTCGATAGTAGTACAGCTAAAATTTAAGATATACCAAAATGAAAAGATAGTTCTTACCTGCTGGAAAATTATTCCAAGGCAATTTAATTGAAACAAACTGTGAAATATTTACATACATTTCGCACAAGTTTTGTTGATCCATTAGGAAACACTTTTATAATCAGTTACGATAAATTTAGAGCGTAAAACAATCGAATATTCACCAATCTTCAACTAAACGCAGCTCCGATGACATTACGCGCCAATTTCTTTTGACGGAAGCTTCTGATCCCAACTTTTGTTTACAGCGAAACATCTGTTTCAGATTGTACAAAATCTACAAAACTACCAAACTGAAAAACATACATATTCAACGGAAAAATCGAATATGTAGATATTAGCAAATTACAATCTCCTAACAGCAATTACTAAAGATATAGAAGAAGTGGATTCGAACTGTGGGTTTCCGTGCGGCACCAGTTCATAAGTGAGCGACATTCTCTTGCTTCAAATACATATTGGCCCAACATATTGGCCAAAAATCCACTCAGGCTGTGAGCATGCTGGGAGTGAGCCCAACATCAGCCCAGCTCGCACCAAGGGAGTCCTCTTTTGGTCTTGCTTGGGGCCAATATGTATTTCCTACATAACCCAAACATACACAACAAAGGACATAGGTGATTTGAAATTTGTAATAAATTTGGTGACAGGCAATAGGCGCGCAAGTTTGAATTGTAATTTTTATGATGAATATATTTGAAGTATACTGTTGGTGGAAAGAAGCAATGCGGTAAATTTAGTTTGGTTCATTGGGTAGTGTATGTTAATTATGAGAGCAAATCTTCGGAATGGTCTTTGCAGTTCATGATGAAAGTCCAAGAAAGAAAGAGTAGGTATTTATAATGTATATTATAATGAAATGCGCTTCGCATACTGGCAGGTGTACAACACGAAGACAAATGAAACCATACTCTGAAAAAATGTATTGCTGTATATCATTTAAATTTTATCTCATTCTATCGTTAAAATTAATTCAAACACTAATTACTTTAATTAAAATTCTTGCTTTATTGTAGCATTAAGGTCCAACCCGAGGGTATTATTACTTCGACACAAAACTTCCACAAATATGCTCGATTTACTATAGTTGGCGATGATCAGGAAATAGCCGCATTAATGAAAACTGGCCTAATTATGTTCAAGAACCAGTTAAACATATGCGGCAAATTCTCAATTAATTTTATCGACCGTAAATCGACACGAACCTAACGACATAGCCCAACAGCAATTGATTCACATTTCGTAGCGAGTTTTTCACATTCTACCGCACGTACCGGACTAATTTTTGTTTTCACAGTTCACTAACACTGTTCCGGAGATCTCATGTTATTTTCACTTCACTTTCACGAAACCCGTACAATCTAATTAGCTTTCATTAGCTTTCAATTCTCTTCAATTTTAGCTTTAATTAGCTAAAACAGTCATAAGAATGAGTAAAAATTTATAATTTTCTATATTTAAAAAAAATCCTATTCCTCCATTCTCGTCATTTTCGCACATTATTGGTCGTTTTTTTGTCGTTCCTTTTCTGCCATTTTTGTACAAAAACGACATTTTGCTCTTGCATTTGGTTTGATCGTTTTCGTTTTGTCGCGTCGTTTACTCGACCCTCAAATTAACCTACTCGCGGTTTTGTAGATTTTAGTACGATTGTACTTGTTCCTCCATGTCACAAAGTGGCAACCCCCCAAAAATATGTCACAGCTGTCAGAACCAAGCTTCATTTGTCGATGATCTGTCGTCATCAGAAGTTTGGCTTGAGTCCATTGTCAGTGAATTTTCTTAATAATATAGCCTGAAAAATAAGCTCTTGCGTTCTCTCGGATAACTACAACTTGTTCCACATTGTTTGACAATAATCTGTCGCTAGTAGCATCAAAAATGGCAGGAAAAATTGTCTAAAGGAAAATATTTCAACCTAACCTCTTAACCGCGGCGACCAGTAGACACATCGGAGGAAGCGATTTTATAATTGAATACCAAAAAGGCACCACAAAGTGCAGTTCGTTAGCCCTTAGCTGTTTAAACTAAATAGTTGAAGATCTCTGATTCTATTAATTGATATAAAGGCGATTGAGTCGCTTTCAAATGGCAACAAAATGGAATAATGGTAGCCGTGATGTCGGCGGTATCTTACGTAAAACAAATCAGTTAACGACAACAGAAAATGAAGCTCGACTCAGTGAATTGTTGATATTTGGATATGCTTGTAAAGTGTTTCGAGACGATGAGAAGGCATGGCATGTCGATCAAGGAAAACATCTAATACCGTGGATGGGCGATGAATCGCTGAAAATTGACAGGTTAATAGTTAATGAACTCTGATTTTTTATAGAACATTGAATTATTGTAATACTAAATAAGTTAATTTGATTACTATCAATAGTGAAATTGGAGGGTGAATGTCCTGTGAGAATAATTTTTGGCGTTACAATTATGATTAAAGTGAAAATATATTCTTCAGAAAACAACTAAGATTTAGCAGTCAAATTAAGCACATTTGGATTGTAAATAGCATAGTTCATATAAAGAATGTGAATTAATTTACCAAGGGTATATTGGCTACTAGCTGCATGTCTACGGTTCGTCAAAACTTTCAATAGTAATTGCATCACCTAAGAGGTCCGTAACTATGCAAACAAAGATATTCCAGTTCAATTCTCATTCTTGATAAACATTCGTATTTCAAGAGATTATCCTCCATATTAGATTGAAGATAAGATCTTCAATCGAAACTAATTTGCTCTTTCTTGAAAAAATATATTCATAGGCGTGCACAGAAATTTGAAACAGAGGGGCACCCGCAGATTTGTCACACATCTTCCTTAATTTCAATGAATTTTTGTGAAGGTTGTTGTTACAGGCTAAAATACAACAAAATTTCAACAGTTCCTACGCATTAGATGAGAACTTTGTCTCCCATTTGCCCCTCCCTGCGCACGCCATTAAATATATCCTCAAATCAATAATAACCTACCTGGCGAGACTAGCATTTGCATAAAAGTTTAATACATTTTCTATCTCCGCTGATTAAAAACCATTCAATTATATACCAATATAATAAACCAGGACCTGGTTCAGTCCATGACTACCTGCACAATTTTATCCAAACTAACGAAATATCAAATATCCATTTTAAATTATCACTAAACAGGTATCTCAACAGATCATCGAGTGGTACGTATAACTGATTGTTGCATTAAATGTATATTTAATATATTTTTTATGGAAAAAAATAAGCGAAAACTATATTTTTTCGAAAACACCGTCATTTTACCATATCTTAGTAAAATTATGTCTATTTCCTCTCCAAACTTAAATATTTTGTAACGCTTGCAATATTATTTTGGCCATTGCCAATGGCTCAAATACACAGGTATGATGTAAGGGCTGCCCTACCCGATCTCACACCCTTCGAACCCCCACCGGGTGGTTATACAAATCGTTTGGACTATCTAACGCCAGCGGAGCAGCGCGCGGAACAATTGTGTGAAGAGGAACGATACTATAGCCTCTGGCATAATGAAGACGAGGAGCAAATGTATCAAGGTAAAGTATAAAAAATGTTCCAATCGAGCGACTTAACTATATCTAATATCGAATGGCAAAGAATTCACACACTTTGCCATGATCATAATATAAAGTTTGTTCCGCAGCCAACGGTGTTTGTAGCTTGTATTTGTCTTAAACAAGCCTTTGAGCTCACTTTTACAGCAGTAGAAGCGTTTATGGCTTCAACATTTTAAAAGAAAGGATTCATTAGGTCAACTGATTGAAAAATCACAATCGGATCATTGTTATGAGATTCAAAGAGTGTTAGGAATTGGAGCATTTTTTGTAGCGTTTATTCTGCAAAAACATGATCATCGCCTGCTATTACCATTAACGGCCAGGTAAGTCCGCTACTTCATGCCAGAATGTGCAATCACAACCAGCCCAGACACCGAATCTTCGAATCTCTTCTCGTCATTCAACTCAGGATGGAACGAGGACCATGCAAGTTGCAGTAAAGGTAAATTAGCAACTCGGAGCGATAAATCCTGCCAACAGAAAAGTGTACATAGAAAAGACATTTGCTAACCCTATTAAATAAAGATAATAAACCGTAACATCCATAATATGAAGCGTAGTCACGTCGATGTTTTTCTCTTTTGATTTCGATTTTTATAGAAGAAGAGCTGAAGCGAATTCACCAAGAACGTTCGGCCTCGTACGGTCAGGTAAAATTCGACTATAACAATTCATCGAATTCACAGAAAAATGCAAAAAATGGTGATGAAAAGACTGATGATTCAGACGAGCCGTTCACTTCACCTAGAGACTTCACCATTCCTGCCAGTATTGCAACGGTGAGTCATTCGTTTTTTACTGTTTTTTTTTTCAATATTTACGACAATTTGATCCTGCTCACAGCCTGACACCATGAAACTACACGCCATTATCGAAAAAACAGCAAAGTTTATCTCGACTCAAGGCCCACAAATGGAAATCCTCATCAAAGCCAAACAATCAAATAATCCGCAGTTTGAATTTCTCAATCAAAGCAACATTCTGAATCCCTATTACAAGTTCATTTTGAATGCCTTCAAAATCGGAACATATCCGGAACAACTGCAGACACCAAAAAACGGAAATGCCTCGCCATCAACTGAAACTGCACAGGAAACAAAATCACAGAACGCAAATTCCGAAGTCCCGCTGCCTCCTCAGCCTACTTTCGTACATCCTGCAACAATTCATATACCGACAATCAAATACAAGCCATCAGCCGATTGTGCCTACACTCAACTCATCAGCAAAATCAAAGGTGTTCCGATACCACAAGAGGAGCCGGACGATCCGAATAAAAATGAGCCGCTACCTACAGAAAGTGCACCATCGCTCTACTACTCGTCGTACTATGCTACGAACTGGGCCGGGCAAGTACCGCCGGTTGACCATGATGCCATATCTACAGAACTACAACAGCAATCAGACGGATTTGCTAACAACCAAACTGCAACCGGAGTTGAAATCAAAAAAATCTCATCAGGATTAATGTTAGCGCAATGCTACGCATCGGACACTGAAGACGAAAATGAAGCCGAAGAGGAGCGACCTCCGTATTTAGTAGAAAATGTAACCATTCCGCCCGAAAGCCTACAAACCATAATTGACAAAACTGCAATCTATGTGGCAAAGAATGGGAAACAATTTGAAGATATTCTGCGTACAAAAGAAGATGAACGATTCACGTTCCTCAATCCTTCCGATCAATACTATCTATACTACTTGCAAAAAGTCACGGGTCTCAATCGAAGCTATGTTCCGACATTGTATGAAGACAAACCAAAAGTGATAAGTAGGTTTCACTTTGTACATCGATTTTTAAAAATTTATTGAAAACTATAATTCCCTTATAGCACCTGTTTCATTTTCGATCAAACCGAAAGAAGAATCAGCGTTTCCTATTCCCGCCATATTACAAGAGACTAGCGACGATGACGATGCCGAGAATCGGGCAAACTCGGCTAGCGGACAGCAAAATAATCAACCTGCTTCAATGACTGTATCTGATAAACCTCCGATTCCGTCGCCAAATGCTGTTCTTGCTGCTGCAACTGCGGCAAGAATCTCAGCTGCAATAGCAGCGGCAGCAATGTCGCAAAACAAAACGCAATCCGACGCGGCGGGGACCCGATCACGATTTGATATCGATAATACTGGTGCTGTTGTGAATCGAGCTCTGCCGAGTGTTGCAGTCGCTGTAACACCTGCAGTTAATAAAGTGGAAAACACGCAACAGAAGGAGCTGAAAAGAGGTAGACTTTAGGTTTTTGACTGACTTATGAGCAAAAATAGTAATTTTTGTTCATTTTAGCCGAGGAAAAAGTGAAAGATCGATTGGCGTTAATCGCACGGGAGAAACTTGGACTGATATCAAAAGAGAAGCAATTGCAATTGGAAAGGAAGAAAAGAGCAATGGCATTTTTAAATCAAATCAAAAGTAAGTTTTATTTTGATATGGGTAGTTGATAAAACTTTTTTTTATGCTTTCTGACCACCATCTCGTATGCGTTTTTTTATAATGTATAAACAAATATTTTATGCAAGCTGAATTAATATACCAGGCAATAACTCCCGAGGCTGAAATATAAATGTTGCGACTACTGCAAATCAATATTATTTTTAGAGAGTACTATTTTTTGACCCAACATTGGGTTAAAAACAATTTTTTATCTTCATTTATCATTGTTTCTTTTTCGCCTTGGACCCCAAACTAAAGTGGTTACACAGCAAAATATAAAAAAAAAATCACAAAACTGTTCCGGTCAATCGTAAAATGAATTTACAGCAGATAGCTTGCACCGTGAAGATATCGAAAGGTAGTATTTACACTATTGAGCATGAATATTTGGGTATGCGAAAGCTATTTTCGAAATAAGTGCAGCGATTGCTCACATTAAATCAAAAACAACAGAGTATTGATAATTCAGAACTTTCTTTGGAGCTATTTGTGACAAAAACGATTTTTGCGGCGGTATGCTACAATGAATGAAACATGGTTATACCACTATATCCAGAGTCAAAACGATCATCATTTAAGTGGGCAGCAATCGGTGAACCTGAAAATCGTAACAGTCAGCTTATTTTGGCACCAGTCACCTTATTTTGGAATGCGCATAGAACAATGCTCATCGATTATCCTGAGAAAGGAAGAAGCATGAATAATGAATATTATATGACTCAATGGTGCGTTTGAAGAACTAAATTGCAGAAAAGGCCCCTTTTGAAAAAGGAAAAAAATCTTGTTCACCAGTACAATGGATAAAATCTCAGCGGAAGTGCTGAGTGCAGTGGTGGAGAGACACTCATCAATATTGCTATGCATGTACGATTCGTGTTTGTTAGCAGGTTTTTTCCGTCACGCTGGAAAGTAGCGCGACTCGCTCTTTTGCAAAGGAAAGGGGTATTGTAAAACACCATCCATGTACAGATTTCTCTGCATTTTTGATACTGCCAGGATACTTCTACAAGGGTTACTAAAATCTCGGCTACACGCTGGCGACCTTTCGATAAACCAACACGGGCTCCGCAGTGCCCACTCAAAAATAAGTGCCATACGCAAAGCTATTAGCGCAGTAGAACGCGCATAGGCTACATGTCATCAGGTTAGATCGTTCTTTAGCAACGCTGGATGTTCGTAATGATTTTAACTCTGCGAGATGGAGACACGTTGGAGTCTCTGCAGCGACATTTTCAGGTAGAGGTCTTGTAGCGATTAGTATGATTGGGAGTGTTGTGGGCCTTAGCACACCTAAGAACCAGACCGAAGTCCGGAACCAAGATGGCTAAGGTCCAGCAGAGTGAGAATGGCTGATGCCATTCTAGAGGCAAATTAAAAAAAAAAGAATTGCCCCGAGAGCAGGGTGCCCTAGAAATGGCCGTGAAGGCCCCTCGTCCGCATCAGCGGAGCACCCTTCAACCAACCCTAGCTCGCTGCGGCTGGAGTGGGTCCATGAAATAATGGAGTTGATTAGCTCTCATGAGAAACGGGATGCTACGTGTTATTCATCCGTCATGAGTACGTAGCCGCAAACTGGTATCAAAGAATACCAAGGGAAAAAGGGGGCATAGTTCCGTTAAGGAAACCACCCGTGGCTCTGCAACATGGGCTGACTAAGCAGACCCAGTGCTCGTGACAACGCACGGAGTCAGAAAATTGAAATTGTAAAGCGGAAAACTGGGACGAAACGCTACCTCTCTTTTCAGAGGAACCCGGGTGAGGCAGACTGCCCCGGGCCCCCAATGGTGGCGGAGCCCTAACCCCGATGGTCTGGGGCTCTCCACCCTCTGATACTGGCCATGAAATATCAAACAAAACTAAAATTTAAAAGAAAACAAGCTAATTGTTTGGCCAGTATCCCTCCCTTCAAAGAAAAAAAAATGCTGAAATTCACTGAAACACTATAAATTCATTGGCCAGCCAGGCCATGGGCGGACCCTGAAAATGAGAAGAGAACTTCCAGGGCTTCCGCCCAATAAGAAGGCCGCGTGGTTGCAAAGTTAACAAAACATGATTAATTCTGTATTGTTATGTAACATATTGATGATCGAAGAGTAACGACATTCCATAGTAACTAAATATTCCATATTATGCTTCGTCTGTGATACATGCGAATTTAATAATTCAATAGGAAATCATAAATATATTTATATAATTCATACCAATTGTATACGTATTTAAAGTTGAATGACAACTCATAAAATTACTACATTCGGGTTTTTTTCCGATTTTTAAGGGTTTTGTGTTTAGTATCAAAATTATCAATAGTATTTTTACAAGCTGATAGTCATTGAAATTATGAATTAATAAAATCTTAGTTTCATTTTTATTTTCCTTTGATTTTCTCCTTTCGTCGATTTGTAGCAATTTGAAATAGTGCAAATTATTTAAATTTATGAACATGCTCTATTAAGAGCTTCGAACGAAAGTTTAAATTCAATACTAATCGTTTCCTTTAAAAATATATAAGGCGCGTTGTGGTAGTAGTTCTTGCTTTTTATGTCATCGTTCATGTCGAGTTAGTCTATTTTCGTACTGTCCATCTCCCATTTATTCATTAAAAATTAGATTTCAACTAAATATGATGCTGCATGACGTTTAAATCAAGTAAAACCAACGAAAAATTTTCTAGATTTCCTTCGTTGTGCTCGGTTTTTGTAACACGTTGTGAAAAAAAATAAGCGAAACTAGAAAAAAATAATGAAACTTAACAGGATACTTTTCTATTTTGAACGGAAAACAATGATTTACAAATAACTCAACTCATTGTGCAATGGTTTCTAAAGAAAAGAAAAAAAATCACGTTTTGGTTATAAGTGGGTGTCCACCAGTGATGTCACCGCCGAAAGATATTTCTGAAGTAGATATGGGGAAAAATATGTAGTAAATTGGGGGCTTTTGTAGTAAAATTTCAAAATCAGTTTCCTTTAAATTAAAAACGTAATATACTGGTAAAATCTCTTCTAGCCCAAAAGTAAAAAAACTATCAAAAGATAAACATTTCTGCGATTTTAATAACAAATGAATTTTTCAGTTCTATAACAAATAACAGTAAATAAATCATTGTTTTTCTAATACATGTGTACATACATAAATTTCTTATTTCTCTTTATAAGAACCTTCAAAAAATTTAATTTTGCTGAAAAAATGTATCAAGTCATTTGAAGGTTCATATATTTTTTCATCGCTTAATAGTTCTCTGGCGAACAAAACCGATGAGACTGTTTGAATACTGAGTTTGTTTCTTTTATCAGTTTTAAAATTCTGCATTTCAGAAAATTTCTTCTCCGCTGTTGCACTTCTATGTGGCAATGTTGAAAGTGTAAGCATGTAGTGAGCTAAATTCTTAAAGCAACTTTGCTCTAAAACATTTCCTTTTCTACTCAATCAACTCTAAAAATTTACCACGTCATCACATTGACCATATTTAATATTACTGCTAATTAGAAATCGCCATTCGTTGTTTAGAGTTTCTAAATCACATTTTGTTTTAAACGGAAAAGCACGGAAAATAGGACGTATAGTACATATAATCTTCAATATTACATTCTCGATACAATATGTAGTAGATTTAACAATTTGAGTAGTGAAGTAGCAAAAACGGCAAAGGCCGAAAAAATGTAGTAAATTCGCTACAAATGTAGTAAAGTGACAACACTGGTGTCCACATACTTTTAGCTTCCATACACTTAAGTGAATTCAGAGGTTTTCCCTTATTGAGAAAAGAAAATATTTTTTTTTCTGCAGTCGTTTCTTAGTCCAATTTAACGACCAAGTCCAAGTTATCGACTTGACCGCAGCAAGTCGAATTCAATTGCCAATTTTCAGGTTTTTCTAAACAAGTCTACCAAGATTTTAAAATCTTGCCTAGGATTGTTTCTTTTCTTCAATCTTGACAAAAAGTCAAACCAAAACAGATCATTATTTCATATTTCAAGCATTTAACACAAATGCACCCAAAATCGGACGACATAATAGATGAGTGAAAGTCGCATGAAGGCTATGTGGAAATGCACACTTAAACCTTAAATTAAGTACAACAGCTCTAAAATAGAATTGGCAACTTTGAGAGCGGCTGTGTACTATTTTAAGTACTCGATGCGTGTAGCACTGACAATCATAATTATAGTGTGCGTCGCAAATTGAGCGTCCAGAAATTTTGATGAAATTTCTGAATGCTACAGTCTACTTGCTAGCTATGACATGAGACAGCTTGAAAGATTGTGAATCAGAGAAGTGTGCGTAAGAGTATAACAGCTGTAGCAGCGCAAGCGTCCATTCTTGGGTCCGAGCGATGAAATGCTGCTTATGATGGTCTCTTCAATGCCTTCTAGAAGTACGGGCCGTCAGGCTACGTAATCGTTCTCGCCGTGACGTCATGGGTTTAGGAAATTTGACATTTCCACGAGGCAGTGCCGATGTACACGGAAATTTCACTTGCGGTTTTTCGGTTAAAATATGAATAAAACGTTAGTTTTTTGTGCGTGGACGCGTTATAATAATAATATTTAGTCATAACGTACACTTTGTACCAATTAATTGTATCGCGACAGTAAATCGACACGAACCATCACATAACCTAACACATACCGATAAACATTTCGTAGCGACTTTTCCACATTATACCGCACGCACCGCATTAATTTGTGTTCTAGCTGTTCACTAGCACTGTTCTGCATAAACCACTTTAGTTTTCATATCACTGACTTTAACACAACCCGTACAATTAACATTTTCCCGTGGACGTCCCATAAGACTACGTGTGTTTTTCGCGACATTTGTCCCGATGCTCTGACGTCATCATTCTGCATTACGGCCCGTACATCTAGAAAACATTGGTCTCTTCAACCTCGAAATGCCGGAACATGTGCTCTTGGTAGGTTATGCCAATGACGTATTATCTATCATCATATCTAGAAATCTTCACTTCCCCCAACTCAAACTCAATCAAGTAATGAGAAAGGATGAGGTCTGGATGGAAAGCCATAGTCTCCAACTGATTCAACATCACAAAAACGAAGTTCATCATGCTGGCGAAGAGGAGGATACCAACCGTTATATGCAAAGTGGTTGGCTGCAAAGTACTTGATATCTGTCTTTGACTAACCTGTGCTAAAGCGGTAAAAATACTATATCGGGGAAATAGGTTGTTTTTATACTAGAGTTTGAATCGTTATTTTGACAACTTTTTATTCGATCATTCGTAAAACTTGATCAATAATCAAATTTTTCGTCATTTCAGTAACAATTCAACCAAATATCTTATCACAGTTCAATCACATTCTATGCTTGAGCTCATCACTAATCATGTAATGGTGCAAGCTCATTTTATTAATCCTCTGTCGTTTCACCGTTCCAGCCTTTTCGAAATTAAATTATTTCACATCGATTTAAGGTCAGTCAGTCACGTCTAATATTATGTTTCCATGCAGCCAGAATGATGAGTTCCAGTAATTTTCCTATGATGTAAATGATAAGAGCTTGTTTTGAATCCGATGAAACTTTTTTTTATAGGAAAAGGCATCGGTTTTGTAAACATCATCATCACGTCTTATCGGACATTTGATAATTGCTCAGCAATTATCTCTAGAAACGTTTACGAGGAAAGTGTTACGGTTTACTTAGAATTATTCAAGGTTATGGTCATCGTTGCAAATATTTTCATTGTCGAATAATGAGTCATACATTACGATGTGGAATAAAAGAGCCATAGGGGCGAATTGGAGATGCCAATTCTATTGTTTGGGGTGGCAGGCTGCTCAATGCTACATGCAAACGTCAGCTTGAAAAATTGCGGAGGTTGGCTGCGCTGCTGGTGATTGGAGCGCTCCGCACCACCCCTACTAATGCGCTTTTCATGTTGCTTCATTGGCTACCAACCAATTTGCTGATCTTACAGCAAGCTAATCTTGCTGATGTGAGACTGAATTGTATCTCAGCATGGAATAGAAGAGAGTTCGGCCATGCCAGGATTTTGACTGATGTAGTCCCCGCCCCCAACGGGTGTTGACTACATCGCTCCACTCTTCCTGCTAGATTTGGAATTCACTACTCAAATTCTTGGGAGGGATAAATGGCGTAATGGTTTCACCCTCGAAAGTGGGCTTATTCATTTGTAAACCGATGGCTCAAATCTAAACAATAGTCGGGAGTGGTGTTTACTCTGATGAGCTGAAGCTCATGCTGTCCCTCCGTCTACCAGATCAATTGACTGGCTTCTGTGTAATTGTATATTCGGAGTCAATATTGGTATTTTTACAGATAGCCAAGCGGCTATTAAGTCCCCTACAGGTCTTTGTACAGTGTCCCTGCCTGTTGCTGATTGCCATGTATCTCTTAGGGAGATATGGAGACATTCGGCCGTTCAATTGATTTGGGTACCTGAACGTAAGGGTTTTAAGGGTAACTGTGAGGCCGATGAACTAGCTAGACTTGATACCTTGCTACCGGAGGTCTCATGCTCCTTCTCAGTAGGAATACCGATAATATCGGTTAAATTGTCCATCAGGCAAAAATATCTGGAGGACGCTAAGAAGTCCTGGGCAGATGAATCATCCTGTACGATAACAATATCCATGGATGCGCATCGCACCAGGCAGCTATTAGGCTTAACTCGAAGCATTTTCTGCGTTGTACTGTGGCCGTTCTTACGGGTCACTGCCTCATAGGAGGACATGCGCAACGATTGGGCGCAGAATTCAACGACTTCTGTAGGAGTTGTGGCTCCGATGACGAGGAAGAATCTGTCTCCATCTCATGTGCCCAATGCCTGGCTTTGGCAAGGAGAAGGGTGGTGGCACTTGGTGCACCTTTTCCTCAAATCTGACCGAAAGGTCCCTGGTCAATTTAAAGGGGATAGTGAGATACATCAAAGGAAGCAGATGGTTTACTGATTTCAGCGATTAGGAGAGAGTAATAAATTACTGAGGCGTCACAACGGGCCTCTCTTGTGCCTAGTAGCTTCTATCGTTAGGCCTCTGTAGATCGACAGCCACGTCAACCTACCTACCTACCTAGGCTAGGATGTGGAAAATGAAGTAGGTGGAAAATGTAATAAATTACACGGATGACTAAAAAGTAGTTTGTAAATTCGAAACTACACAATCTATTTACCTATAATTAACTCTAAATAAAAAATTGTTTGATGCATAGTTTAATTTTCATATTGAGAGTTGGAATTATTTGGTTATTTTTTTTAAGAATGTTTAACATCATTTTTCATTTTAAAGGGAAAATTATATATGGCTTAGTATCATAAAACTCGAATCAAAAATATTGATCATTTTTTCTTCACCAGGTTCCGGCATGCCTCTTTCAAAATCACCACCAACTGGCACCACAACTCCACCCATGAACTTACAAAACGATTCAACCCAAGCGGGGTCCGAAGACGGTAGCGATTCGGATACATCATCGGTGCATTCCATTCCAATCAGTTCATATCCCAACGGTGATATTGAATCTGAAGATGATGATGTTATCATAACCGGTTACAAATCTCCAGATCGTCGACTGAAAACTCCCGAAAAAGAAAAATCTCCCGAACGGAAAAAGTGTCGTAAAACTATCGAAAACAACCAGACTATCAAGATTAAAGATAATGATGAAACTTCGTCGCACAAACCAAAAAAATCTGAAAAACAACACTCCAGCAAACATCGTCGTTCCCGATCTCGATCTAAAGACACTAATTCCCGTCATCATCATCACAAGAAGAAGAAATCGAAACATCGCAAGGAAAAGAAAAAATCGAAAAAACGATCAAGACTACGCTGGAAACTGCGCTTCAATTCGTAATCTCAGAACATAGAGATCTAAGGAAATGAAACAAGCGTTTACATATACGAAATTTAGTGAAGCAATTTTACTACAAAGGTAATATCTTTTAATAGAACAAATCGAGAGAATTGCTACCTCATATATTCCCCTTGGTTTCCCCGATACCTGAGCTTTTGTTGTTGCTAAGTTAGTAATTGTCAAATTCGCGTGCACATGGCCAACTATTTTTCTCTATCTAGCTCACTCTATCTTTCTGTTCGGCGGAGTTAGTGAATGTCAAATTCCCTTACTACTACTAACGCTCAGCCTAGGCAAATTGCATCACTTCTCATTGCCATTTTCATTTCCTTATATCTCTCTCTTCTGATTTCGTAATACAATCATAGTATCCAGGAGCGCAATAAAATCGCAATATGAAGATTCCCTGGTTAATGTATGATTTATTTTTCCTTCGTTTGGCAGCATTGAAGTTCGAAAATTTGCAAATTAGAGTTTGTCATCAGGGCTGTGGAGTCCGAGTCGTAGATCTGTTTATTTAAAGCGGAGGCGAATTTGTTTACCACTCCGATTTAAATATAAAGGACTCCGACTCCATAGCCCCGGTTGTCATTCGTAAGTTTATGCTTGAATTTTTAATTTCGTCATATGTTTGAAGTGGTGAAGTGTTGAAGGTTCAAATCAGAACACTTTTGCTCCTCGAGCGGCTGCTGAAGCCCCGGTTGCTGTGAGTAATTAGATAAGCTAGTGATCTGTCCGACAAACAGCACGGTTTTCAAAAGACGTATTCCATTGTTGACGTGGTCTCAGTAGTGATTAAGGCGGTAGTAAAATCGGAGGATGCATGCCACAGCGCTAGACTGGTTGTTTTGCTGGTGGCGCTAGATGTTCAAAATATCTTTAATTCGACAAGGTCAAAATGTGCTTCGGGCCTTCGATCATAGTTTTCACATTCCTGTCTACTTGTTGCATGATGCGGGACTATCTTAGGGATCAAAGGCTGCTGTTCGACACTGATGTAGCTGCTTAAAGGATTCTTATCACATCAGGGGCAGCACAGGGATATATCCTTGGGCCTGACCTTTGGAACTTCGTTTGCGATCAACTGCTGCGCCTGGTGGACGCATTTGAAACGAAGAAGAAATTGATACGTTTTTTTAGTGAGTAAAAATCTTACATAAACCGTAGTTTGGAGACCGGGATATATTATCTGGATAGAAAGCCATAGTCTCCAACTGATTCAGAGTACTCAAGAGAGTACACAGAGTACTCAAAGAAACAAACTTAAGGAGTTTTCGTGTCCGTTTTCTTTCTTCTAGTGGTCTTCACACTCAAGCTTTTCCAAATACATTGAAATTTTCCGACCTTCCTGTGCAAATGTGTAGAGCAGTCTATAACTCCCTTGCATATTTTCCTTAATAGAACACTTTCGTCGGGAGTTTTCCGAATCTGGTGGAAGCTTTCGTATGTCACACCCATATTCAAAAATGGTGAGCGACGCTGTATCGGAAATTATAGGGGCATTGCCATTTTGTCTTCGATTCCGAAATTTTTCAAAAAGGTGGTATACAATAAACTTTCGCCGCTTGTTGGTTCTCGTCTGAACCAGTAACAACATGGCTATAGAAAAGGTCGCTCAACTACCACGAATTTGACAACCCTAATCTCAGACGTTCTATGCAAAATGGAAAATGAATACCAAATTGACGCAGTCTACACTAACTTCAGTCAGGCGTTTGACAGAGCTGACCATTTTATCTTAATTCTAAAGCTTAGTAAACTCGGTCTTGCCGGGTTGTTACTTAGCTGCCTGATTTCCTACCTTCGCGATCGAGCATAATGTGTAAAATTTCAAGAACTTTTATCTAAAAACATTACTGCTACCTCTGGAGTACCACAAGGTAGCCATCTTAACCCACTTCTTTTTAATATATTTATTTCCGACCTTTCTGAAGTCCTTGCAGACATCCCATTTACTTTATGCAGACGATCTCAAACTTGAATCGAAATCGGATACCCTCCTTCTCCAATCCAAGCTTGATTCACTTGATCATTGGTGCAATGTAAACAAGCTCTCTTTCAACATTGATAAATGCCAGGTTATTAGTTTTTGCCGAAAATGCGCGGTCATACAGAATACGTACTTCCTCGGCAATAATATGCTAGCTCAAGCTTATAATATTGTTAACCTCGGTGTTATCTTAAATGAAAAATTCCGCATCACCTTACAATATGACAAAATACTTTCCCGTGCAAACAGACAGCCTTATAAGTTTAATAGCCTTATGTCAATACAAAAGCAATTTTTATTTTTCGCCTTGAGAGAACTGTACAACTTTTATGAGTTTAATAGTCTTATGAGTTTCGACTAGGTCATTTAAATTTAACGACACTAGCCTCCAGAACAATGAAGATATCGGCTTGCTTCACATTCGACGTCATTAGAGGCGCTATTAATGTAGAATTCCTGAATATTTTGATAAATATCCCTGTAAGGAACACCAGGTCCAATCGTTTCCTAAAATAACATCCACATTCGATCACATGTTAAGCTAATGAGCCGATAAATCGATGCTCCAAGATATGCTTTTAACTCTTATGTTTTGCGCCCATCAACCGGTGTTCAGATTCCTGGGTCGATAATTTTTCGTTTTCATCAGTGTTTCTTTTGTCTTGTCCTCGAAAAAAGTTCGGCTGACATCAAGCGCAATTTAACCTGTGGTTAAAAGATCGGAAGCTGAAGCAGCCTGACCTTCAGTGCGACTGTAAAAAGTCTCTGAAACGTAATCATGGGAAGATCCCGAAGAAAAAACAACCGCCAGATACATAATTTACGTAAAGCTCGGCTTCTTGAACATCGCATGAAACGTTTTATATTTTTTTATTGGACTGCTCGCAGTGCAACACTGCGCATCTATATTAATTTAGTGAATTTGCGTGTAAACAGTAATGCGTATACTAAATATGTTTACAAAGAATATACCAACCTCCGATCCAGTGACGGCTCGTCAGGGGCGGCAGGGTCGGCCCGGCCGTACTAAAACCACCCCAAAATAATAAAGACACCCCAAAATAATAAAGATAAATAATTAATATTAACTAGTTAACTACTTCACATTAATTTCTCTCACCCATATCTACCTCAGAAGAATCTTTAATTCGTCATCAGCTACGTCTACAAGCCCGAATTTAAATAGAAAACAGATCGAAATAGTCAAGTCTAAACGGGCAAATAACCCGTTGCGTTTCGTCTGCTTCGATTTCAATGCTGTTTCAATTTTGATTTGTGTACGCGCAATGAACATTTTATCCAGCACATACATCTTTCATACGACGGCCAGTCAACAGTCCTCAAAATCTACACTCAACATTCATACACTCAATCATATGTATAGCTTAGTACGCTACCGAGCCTGAATTCCGGACACTCGTTGTGCTATTTATTTCTACACGGAAAAATTTTCGTGTAGAGAAGTGTAGAATATTACAAAGTGACAGTTAATTGTGTAGATGTTTGGCACTTGTATTTTGAATTTTCAGCAAACAGAATAATGGGTAGTGGTTTCGTGAGTTTGCTGTTGATGTACGGCGCATATTCTTGGGACACGAAGTTAATGCCACATTCTGGTGCTCAAACTTTGATAAATTGTAGGTGGAAATTTTCTCCATAATATACTTATTGAAACTTTTAAATTGGTTGTGCGGCAGACTACAGGACCATATTAAACATCGCTGTAATTTTCTTTTCCGTGAAAAGTACAAGCCTCCAGCCCGCTTCACCTTTAAGTTGTTGCATAACAACGTTAACACCGCACTACGCTCAACTTTGGCGGCATGGGATTTAGAAATTAACTTTCTTTTCAAATAACCTTTACAATGTACCAACTGTATGCAAAATACTATATGTTCAATGCTTATTTCAGCTCTTCAATTTTAAATTCATTCAAGTTTCCTGCCTCATCATATTGCTATATTATTAAGCAGATCGAAGTTTACGAAAGCAACGAAGTTGTAGTAGCACATTTTCAAAACGATTTTCACGTTAAATTCAATTAGACTGAAAGAAAATAGGCGTAGTTTTTCTAAGTATAACAATTATGTAATTTTTTGACTAATTTTTTATTTTATATATATTTCCTTTACACGAATACCTAATTTTCATTCATGTTTGTCATATCGCGTACACATGCGGTGCTGGAAAATTTTTAATGTCGCACTAATTCAATTAAACAACCAGCCAATTGAAGTAGATTCTAGTAAAACTATCTGAAAAAAAAACAAATGTGCTGGATAATAAATCATTCAAGTTCTGCACGAAATATCGTGCGTATGAAATTTGTAAATTTGTCGACAGAAAGTGGCGACGTAACTATTGAACAAATTTCAAATTTTCAAACAAAATTCAAAATAAAAGCGCGGTCAAAATGGCCAAAATGATTTTTCCGTGACCAAATAAATAGCAGACCATTTTCAAGGTTAGTACGCTGCCGAGCCTGAATTCCTGTCCCCCTTTAAAATGCATGGGAAAAGAGTGACGAAATTCCGGACCTGAATTTTTTTTCAGGTCACTTGAGAAAATCGGTACGCTGCCCGTCCTGAAACGTTGCCTGAAAAGTGTCAGAATTTCAGTGTTGCTCTTCGCTCGTAGGTGGCTCTGCAGCACAAGTGGAGAGTTTTTTCAGGCACGAGGTGCCTGAATTAAATGGTCTGCTATTAGGTCTGTTTCCGTACTTTCAGCAAAGTGCAGCAGTAACAGAATTTTACAGCTTGATTATTTTTGTGGTGGGGGAACATTTGGAAAAGTACAGAAACGCGCTGCTGCAACTTGCTGCAAGTAAGAAGAAGACACTAAAAGTGACAGCTGCGTTGATTTGAATTTCGAAAAACGTTCTTGCGGACATTTTGAGTGTCATGATCACAGCCCACACACCAGATGAAGCCATCATATGCATTGGAAACACCTTGTGAACATATCCTTTTCCATCTACAAGATTATCATATTTTGCTCGTGCGCAATTATGAGTTCCATTAATAGATATAACAGGCTCTATTAATGAAGCCCATATCAATATTGATCCGCCTGCGAAACAAAATTTATGATTCATCTATATTATTATGCCTGCAAAATAAAGGAACAGCATATTCCCGCCAACAATACATTTCATTTTCAGTTGCAATGACTAACAAGTTCAAAGTACAAATCAGTTTTGTCCTTATTAAAACCTAGCCTCCACCGAAGTCGATCATATACAAATAAGTGCACACCATACACTAAATAACCACCATTGGATATTTTGTAATAGCAATAAAAACGTTGTGCGAGAAATATATTTCGTGTTCATTGGAATATTGCACAGAAAAGAATTTTTTTCGCGCGCTCATTTGAATATATATACATTTCAAAGCCTCGCGCCAGTCGATTTGACAAGCTGCAGCAAAATGCCTCAGCTCAGTTCGGCTGTATTTTTCTACAACTTTCTGAAAGAGGGGAAGCGATGACGTCAACAAGATTTTATTTGCAGCAAAAGTACGGAAACGACTTGCTGCGAATCTATTATAATATATTATAATAGATTCAAGTACGGAAACAGACCTATTTATTTGGTCACGGAAAGCAATCATTTTGGCCATTTTGACCGCGCTTTTATTTTGAATTTTGTTTGAAAATTTGAAATTTGTTCAATAGTTATGTTACGTCGGCACTTTCTGTCGACAAATTTACAAATTTCATACGCACGATAGTTCGTGCAGAACGTGAATGATTTATTATCCAGCACATTTGTTTTTTTTTCAGATAGTTTTACTAGAATCTACTTCAATTGGCTGGTTGTTTAATTGAATTAGTGCGACATTAAAAATTTTCCAGCACCGCATGTGTACGCGATATGACAAACATGAATGAAAATTAGGTATTCGTGTAAAGGAAATATATATAAAATAAAAAATTAGTCAAAAAATTACATAATTGTTATACTTAGAAAAACTACGCCTATTTTCTTTCAGTCTAATTGAATTTAACGTGAAAATCGTTTTGAAAATGTGCTACTACAACTTCGTTGCTTTCGTAAACTTCGATCTGCTTAATAATATAGCAATATGATGAGGCAGGAAACTTGAATGAATTTAAAATTGAAGAGCTGAAATAAGCATTGAACATATAGTATTTTGCATACAGTTGGTACATTGTAAAGGTTATTTGAAAAGAAAGTTAATTTCTAAATCCCATGCCGCCAAAGTTGAGCGTAGTGCGGTGTTAACGTTGTTATGCAACAACTTAAAGGTGAAGCGGGCTGGAGGCTTGTACTTTTCACGGAAAAGAAAATTACAGCGATGTTTAATATGGTCCTGTAGTCTGCCGCACAACCAATTTAAAAGTTTCAATAAGTATATTATGGAGCAAATTTCCACCTACAATTTATTAAAGTTTGAGCACCAAAATGTGGCATTAACTGCGCGTCCCAAGAATATGCGCCGTACATCAACAGCAAACTCACGAAACCACTACCCATTATTCTGTTTGCTGAAAATTCAAAATACAAGTGCCAAACATCTACACAATTAACTGTCACTTTGTAATATTCTACACTTCTCTACACGAAAATTTTTCCGTGTAGAAATAAATAGCACAACGAGTGTCCGGAATTCAGGCTCGGTAGCGTACTAAGCTAATTCAGGCAGCTCGTGCCTGAAAAAACTCTCCACTTGTGCTGCAGAGCCACCTACGAGCGAAGAGCAACACTGAAATTCTGACACTTTTCAGGCAACGTTTCAGGACGGGCAGCGTACCGATTTTCTCAAGTGACCTGAAAAAAAATTCAGGTCCGGAATTCCGTCACTCTTTTCCCATGCATTTTAAAGGGGGACAGCAATTCAGGCTCGGCAGCGTACTAACCTTATGTACATACGACTGCAATGCATCAACCATCAACGGCGGCCGTATCATATCCAGCGAGTACAAGCGAAAATCGAAGACACGGCCGAAATTGCGGCCCATAGTAAACTGGCCGAGTCTGGCTACAGTCTAAGCAACTCAAAGCTTCTCAGGCAGCCTCCATTCTATGCTTCGTTTCAATACTAGCTATTTAGTTAGGTGTTTTGTATCAAATTTCGTACTGATTTACAGACCGGGTAAAGCAAAAATTGCCAGCGGCCAGCCGCCGCCAACTGCTTCAGCTCTGCTTAAAAGCAACCGGCATCGTACATGCTCCGTTAAAGTACGCTAAAGTCAATGTTAGGATGCTTTATGTTTCTCAAGAGATGTAAAATAGCATTGTATGAAGTATGCCTAGTATTTGGTGGGGTAATAATTAGTGATGGGCGTTTCTGTTGTCTTCAGAAAACGAAAACGAACTGTTTTTTTCCAAAAACAACTGTTTTTTGAAACTTTTTGAAAACTTTTTTCACTCGACCAGCAGCAGATTGATACTGGGTGTTACCATTAGTGATGGGCGTTTCTGTTGTTTTCAGAAAACGAAAACTATTTGAAAAAAAACAGTTTGAAAAAAACAGTTTGAAAAAAACAGTTTGAAAAAAACAGTTTTTTTCAAACTGTTTTTTTCCAAATAGCTTTCGTTTTCTGAAAACAACAGAAACGCCCATCACTAATGGTAACACCCAGTATCAATCTGCTGCTGGTCGAGTGAAAAAAGTTTTCAAAAAGTTTCAAAAAACAGTTGTTTTTGGAAAAAAACAGTTCGTTTTCGTTTTCTGAAAACAACAGAAACGCCCATCACTAGTAATAATGTGGTAGTAATGGTAGTAATAAAATAGAAAAAAAATATGATTTTTGAATTGGTTTTTTGTTTTGGTTAGGAGACTGTGGCTATTGTATAGAATTGGTTTGTCAGTGCAAAACGGTTTTTCGAAAATGTGTTTTATTCAAGAGATGGTAATGGAAAAACCGAAAGAATGCAGATTAAAAGATGCTACCGTAAATCATCTTTTTATAGACGAATTAATTCATAAGGAATATAATTTAATGAAAAAATATGAGAAACTTAATTGCAAGGAAAACTTGATAAATTCGTGCGTAGTATTTTATGATTAATGTTCGTGGTATATTCGTGTAGTCCGTAATCAACAATTTTTGGTGTGCGCTTTAATTTTGAAACCTAATCATCGATTTAGTTCGACAGGGAAAGATAATTTAAAGTTTCAATTGCAAGTTTGCAACTTAAAATGCATAAAAGTTTGCATAAGGAATAATGTTCGATTGTCATTAATAGCAGTGTTACGAAAATTAATTAAAGATAAATGATAATTTTTGTGCTGAAATAATCGATGATATCGCGGTAATTCAAATAAAAGATTGAATACACAAAGTATTATTGCTTTGTATATCCTTTTGGGAAAAAAATCAACTTTGATTTGTTATTTTCTCTTTGAAAAGTACTATGACTTTTTTAATTCCTATGAGACCATGTAAGTAGTTACCAAAAATTTCATCTTATAAAATATAGCTTCCCTTTTGGCCGACCCAAATTTTGATGTTACGAGCCGTCACTGCTCCGATCCCATTATTTGTGTAATTCTCACTTTTTTAACTATTGCCAAGCATCAATCGACATAAAGGCACGATAGATTTTCCCCTGAATTGCATTTTGCTTACTGTGGAAGCAAAACACATCCGCATACAATTAAATGCATTCATGCAAATATTTTTTATCAAATATATATACTTGACTCATTTCTACTTTGAATATCCCCCTTAAGTCTCGATTACATTGAGTGTGTTTACAAGCTACTACTCAGCGAGTTTAGAAGCGGGCGTGTCAGCTAGTTTGATAGTGATGATAGGACATAAAACTTTCCACTCGCTCAGTAGCCAACTAGCTAGCGAGTTTAAAACACGTTAAAACTCATATTATACAAACTAGTCGACATTTTATACAAACTAAAACCAAGAACCACCGAGATACTCGTAGCTAGTTCACTAGCCGCTCTGATTACACAAAACTAGTTTACTAGCTAACAAGCCCACATGTCTACAAGATCAGGCACGCCTTGAAATGAAAAATGAGCTCATGCGAATTCCTAACAAAAACTCCGATTTTCGGAAAACGTCACATACATCATTCATGCTCTAAGCGCTTCAATTATGATATTTCCTTTTTTTTTACTTGTATGATCACTTTTACAGAATTTATATTTTACCTGTCCATTTCTTCTTTCAGTGTAGCATTGTACCAGCCTAGATCAGAAAAAAACCCAGACCATGGAAACAGAAATGTGATTGCTTAGCTCAGAAGGCAGACGTGCACTTAATTCCTTCAATTATTAAAACAAGAAAATAAATCAATTTATTCTTCTGAGATACAATAAGTACATAGGCATAAGAATTACAATAATACATTATAAATAAACATAAATTTTGTCAACATCAAATAGGAAAGAAATGTCGGAATAAATCAGTTTTTTTTTACTCAAAATAAACTTGTTATCTATTAAGTACACACAATTTAAACAAACTAAATCTTAAATGTACTTAAAATTCAGACTTGCCCCAAATCGTATAAAATAAAATTCAAAGATTTATTTAGTAATCAAATGATGAAAACAAGTCCAACTCTTACTAGCGTAAACATGTCATGCTCAATAAGAAAAAAACCCATCTCATTGATAACTATCATCTCTCTAATTGGATTCTGTGTTCAAACAACGCATTATATATAAAAACAAACAAATGTTGTGAGATCCATTTGACGTGTGCACAAAAATGTAAAAGCGAAAAAAAATACGGATACTGCAATATAATTGATTTGTGATTTTGAATAACACATCACTGAACTTATGATTTCTCGGCCAGGTCATCGGTAAATAACTATAAAAATAGAGAATATGCACAAAAAATTGTTTTCAATTAGTAAAGCTGAGAGTCGTGCGATGATAATTTGTTGTCACTGAAGCTGAACTTTTTTTGCGGTTGGAGCTAAGTCTAATGGCCCAGTTAAGTTTCTTGGGGTAGGACTATAAATTAATATGAATAGAAATGGGGTGTGAAGGTATGGGAGCTGAATACATTGAATGAATTGTTGTCGGTGTAAACAAATACAAATCTGCAGTTAGCAAAAATGTATTCTACATCTGTCGCTATTGCATATGGATGCATATATCCATGGGGAAAAAAATAAACAAAAAATTGCACATTTTTTCAGAATAAATTGAAATAGCAAGCTTCTCGCATATTGTGACAACAAAAGCCAGAAATACTCTGGTTAGCTTCGAGTCAGTCATTAAACGTCTGTTGGTTATTATTGACTAAGTAGAAAGTCGTAAGCACGTGATTTAGTATACGTACGTATATTGAATTTTACGCATTTTGAGAATATTTCGATTGTTGTCAGATTAACAGAACAATGACCGACTTTTGCGTGACGATGAAACTCTACCGATATTTAAAAGACCTACGGCAAGTGTGGGTCTGTGACAACAAAACGCATATTGTTCACATCGTCATGTAATTGGAAGCCAATCATTCACATAATTTTTATAAGACACCGATTCTTTTAATGATTCAAATCCATTCATTAACACAATAATGGTCCACGAATTGAATGTATGCTACAACGTAATTCGCATCATGAAGACTCTATATCAGCATCATTCTCATATTTCATGCATTTGAATAAATGACTGGCAACTTGATTGCTACAAGAAGAAAAGCTTAGCGTCAATAACAACAACAGTTGATTGTGGGAAGCGTCAAATTTGCTTCGCCACTGTGTTCCGTGGATACAAGTACAAATTGTTTGTAAAACTATTATTTAGTCCTTTTAGAGGAATGATGCAGCTCAGCTCAGTTATTTTTAGATTGATATCTAAATTAGTCGTGCACGTGATTCAATTTAAGTGAATCGTTTGGTGAATGAAGAATATAGAGCAAGTCTCATGACTGAATAAACTGAGTATTACTGAATAAACTTGAATACAAATTAAGAGAGTAATATGAAATTTAAGTTTTGAATGGAGTATTGCACCAACATTATTGAAGTTTTCAACAAAACCGAAGGGAAAGCCAAGTATAGAATAGGAAAACGTGATAGGGGAATGTATAGGACATTTGAATAACTGACAAGTATAAGACATTTTAGAAACAACCAATTACCCAGCGCATATAAGTCGTTGTGCAACTCGGAGCAGTCATTCACTGATTATATCACTCTAAATATATATTGTTGTATGCACGAACAAAACATGTCTCGACGTGTCGGCGGCGACAAACGTTAAGGTGTCTGCCTGATCATGTTTTCCAGGAATGAAAACAATCTATAAATAGCCAAAAACCGAAAACAATCTATAAATAGAGTCAATATCAATTTTTCCATTTTTCCTTTTTTTTTAAGTGCCACATTTTTTTTCTGAAGCGCTAGTATTATTTATGCCTAGTCGCCACTTAAAGCTATAATGTGACACTTGATCAATGGAGTTAGGACAACTGAAGACGAACAAAGTAAACCATGAACCCGGCGGAATTCGAACCCGCGAGCGGTAGATCACTGCTTTGAACTGACACGCTAGCGAACTAAGCTATCGACCCCTTGTTCTTGCATGTCCTTTTTTTTATGATAATGCTAAAGCTCAGGGGATTGCCCTTTGAAGCGAATGCTTAGCGATGGCGGTAGGGAGACACATATGGGAGAAGCCGATATCAATTATTCCATTATTCTTTTAAGTGCCACATTTATTTCTTATTTTCTAAAGCGCTAGTGTTATGCCTAGTCGCTACTAAAGCTTTAATGTGACACTTATTAATGGAGCGCTGGTATTATGCCCAGTCGGCGACCGTTAAGACAACACAAGACGAACAAATACTACCATGGGCACGGCGGGATTCGAACCCGCGGCCAGTAGATCGCTGCTTCGGACTGACGCGTTAGCCAGCTAAGCTACCATAAAGCCATGGTGTACTAAGATAATCGTAGTTTCGATTCGCTTTAAAAATTGTCTTGCGAATAGATTAAAAAATCAGCCATTCAACCCTGAATTAAAGCGTACATTTAAAATTTACAGGAATCTTTTAAATAAAACCATAAGTGTGGCAAAATCCAAATATTATTTATCTGAGGTGGACAAACATAAAAATGACCCGAAAAAACTATGGAAGACAATCAATGAAATAATCGCTAAGCGTAAGGTAGAAGAGGGGACTATATCCGAAATCCTTGCTAAAGATGGGAATTTGTTAAAATCTGTTTCAGATATTGCCCATGACTTTAACAACTTGTTTTCAACGATTGGAGAAGATATGTATGCCTCTATAGCCCCGACGCATCAATATTCAAGTATTTCAGGCACTCAGCTGGAACCTTTTCCTTTCCCAGAAAGAACAAAAGATGAGATACTTTTCACGTAAAATTCTTGAAAGACAACAAATCTTCAGGCGAAGACTCTGTAACAGCGAAAGTGCTAAAAGCAATTGCTCAAGATATATTAACTCTTCTTCACCACATTTACAACATATGCCTACAAGCCGGGCAGTTTCCAGATAGCCTCACAACAGCAATTGTCATCCCCATTTTCAAAGCGCTGGGTAAGAAGTGTCTAAACAACTATAGACCAATCTCCTTGATTTCGAATCTATCAAAAATTTTTGAAAAGTGCCTAAAGACTCGTTTGTGTGACTTTTTCACAATGCGTCAACAAATAGCCCCAAACCAATTTGGTTTCTGTCAGGGTAAAAGCACAGCAGATGCAATATACCACGCAACGAATATCATAAACAGAGCCTTAGATGTAAACAAAAAAACCATTGCGGTGTTTATAGACTTAAAAAAGTCGTTCGATACGGTCTGCCACGATATACTTTTGCAAAAGCTAAGGCAACTGACACCGACAAACAACATAAATCTGCTTTTTGAGTCTTATCTACGTAAGCGTAAGCAAAAAGTTAAAATCGGAACTCTCATCAGTGATTTGATAGAAGTCAATTGCGGTATCTCCCAAGGAACAGTATTAGGCCTGATTCTGTTTAACTTTTACACCAACGACTTATGTAGATTACAGTGCAGCGTTCCTGATTTTAGCGGTCAAGTAATTTCATATGCAGACGACACTGTACTAATCTTCATAGAGGACACTTGGGAAAAAGTTTTCGATGAGGCAAACAGGGGTCTTCAAATAGTTTCCAAGTGGCTGAACTCACACAAGTTTGTCCTTAATACGAAAAAATCATGCTTTTTGGCTTTTGCACCAGGAACAAACTCGATGAGGTGAGTTTCAATCTTAAGCTGAACAATGAAGAGATAATGCGGCTTAGTGAAATTAACTACCTTGGTGTAATTCTGGATGACAATCTTAGTTGGAAAAGTCACATTCATATTCTTGGTCTTATACCGAAGCTAGGTCGAACTCTATAGTCTTTCGTTAGGCTTAGGCACAACATTAATTTAAATACGATAAGGATGGTCTATTTTGCCATCGCTCAAAACATAATGCCGTATGCTATTGGAACATGGGGTGCCGCTCTTTCGACATATATTGCACCGTTACAAAACCTGCAAACAAGATAGTTAAAATATGTTTAAAAAGATCGATTTATTCATCTACAACAGCATCTTTTAATGAGTTCCGTGTAATGAACATTCGTCAGTTGTATCTGTATGCAGCTTTGAAATTCATGTATCTCAACTCACACGAATTTGATTTCCATATCACTGGCTATCGTACGAGGCGACAAATGATAATACGCGCTGTAGAAAAGCTACATTAATTCATTTAATTTGATTCATTGTGTGTGTTTTAAGATTACTATTTCGCTTTGCTATTATATAACCTCATTCCTATAGATCTTTCATTTTTCATTTCTATTTATTTCTTTACATTTTCTTTAAACATGAAAAATAAATAAATATTTTAATCATGGAAAGATCCCCGCTCTCGCGCACAAGTGTTCCCATTTTTGCGAGTTGCGAGCAATAAAATAAACATATGTTACTTATTTTTTGTAAAACAAATAGCTGCAATAAAGAAATAAATAAAAGCGATAAAATGTGAAAGTTAAACGCGAAATTATAATAGTGCGATCAGTAAAGTGTACGGAATTTAGTTTTATAATTATTTGTGTGAATAAAAGAATAATTAGTGTCGTGTAAAAGAAAACTGTTTTATTTCACGAATGTCAAGAATATCGAATCCACGAAAGGTGTTTTAACGGTAAAACACAACAATATATAGGTCGTCGGTATATAAGAGGGAAATGGAATTTATAGAATCGAACCTCCAGCACCACCAGAAATAGAAAAAGTGAAAAGAATGAACAAGAGTTAGTAGTTACGAAGCAAGCCCGATCATATAAGTAAGTGGAAAACCGAGAGTGACAACAAACCTACCCAGATTTGAGAGAATGACTCTATGGTTCACTAGATCCGAAAGCCTTAGAAAAAATTGAAATTTGAATATAAAAAGTGTATAATGTTTAGTTAGCTCCTGTCTCGTACGGTATACTCTCTGCCTAGAGTATCTCCTCTTCCAACTTCCTGAGATGTGTAAAAAATCATATATGCGCGACATATATCTCGTTTCTAACGAAAACAATGGTCTTTAAATAAATTATTAAAATGACAAGCTCCCATATGTGGCGTGAAAAATCATTTCCAAATTTGTTTATTTTTCCTGTAAATCATGTTCTTTTGCACTTAAAGACCTTTTTTTCATAAGTGGTTTGAAAAATGTTGATGGTTCTTTGTTTGTCTGTGTTTATAAATATCCCAGTAGGACCACAAGCATCGATGACTTTTACCATGCACTCTTTCATTAGTGTCTATGAGTTCCAAAATAATGGATTACAATGTAATGTGTAAGTAATGCAAAAAAGAATCATTGTGGTGCAATAAATCCATGTGGGTTTATCTACTAATTACTTTACTGCCCAAAGTAATGCACAGTGAAGAGAAGAGTAATGTAGATACATGTACATACTGGAATGGTGCGAGCTCAAACGTGTTTCGGTTTAATTGTTTTATGCGTTTCCTTTGCTTGGTGTTTTTATTAATTTTCGAAGAAAATTAGTATTAAAAAATTCGTCATATATATATATATATATATATATATATATATATATATATATATATATATATATATATATATATATATATATATATATATCAGCAAAATGATTAAGGGAGATAATCTCTGGAGTGGCGTATCCGATTCAGCTGAAATTTTCGGAGAACATAGATGTATATAACAGGTAGGTCCATGACTTGCTAGAATTAAGATATCTTAAACCTTTTCGCGGCGGCGGGCATTTTAGTGAATTTCCGGGTACTTCTATATCTCCAAGTAGTGTAAATTTTTGTTCGAAAAAAGTATTAGGAATGAAAACTTATTATGTTTGTAGTTTGTTTAAGATAAAGAATTGAAAATTTTGAGCCTGGTGTAGGCGCGGAGTGCCGAAAAGTAGGCAAGGATTTTTTTTCAAATTTCGATTTGTCATAACTTCTAAGAAAAACAATGGATCATCGTATAATTTGCAGAGCGTACTGATGTAAGCAAGAACTTAATACACATGGACTTTCAAGATTGTGCTGGCAACTATGTAGCTACAGCAGGCTCCTGAAAAAAATCCTTCAAATCATCGAGTCTCCTGAACAATTTTTTGTTTTTGAAAATATATTCAAATTATTAATAAATTTTGACTTTTGTCCACCAAGTCGAATCAAAATTTCCAAAATCAGAACGGCAACCCGTCATCAAATAACCTCTATTTTCCGCACTGAAAACTTCTGTTTGCGAGAACTGACGATTGGATAATGTGATCAATATGAAATTTACAGGACATGTTGAAATTAGCTAGGACCAGGTCTGATAGAAGTGATTTTGAAATACGGGCAACACTGTGGCAGTGGTGCCATTTGGAAAAATCACTGGGAAAAAACTGGTTTTTGGCCTATAGCTTCCGATTTAGTCACCAGATTTTAACGAAATTCACGCAGCATTTGAACCTTACTCTTAGATAGATTTCATAGAAATTTGGTTGAAAAATTAGAGTAGGGTCGCCAGCTATGGAAATTTTTGTCTCCTAAATATTGTAAATTTGCTCAGGAAAATAAAGATTTTTTCCCTATAACTTCCGATGCAGTGACTGTAGAAATTTTGTTGAAAAATTGTGAAAGGGTTGCCAGCTATGATGAATTTCGTAATATATTGACATTTCTTTATCGAGCGATGTTGTCATACCATTTCCAAATGGGAATGATCCTGCAATGACAATTAACAAAAATATTTATGTTTCAAAATGTAAAAAGTTTGGACGGTGGTAGCCCTCAAATTATATTCACTCCTATAAATTACAGCGTAGCCATTCAATCAAAACGAAATTCATAGGGTGGGTTTAATACAACGTGAAGCAGCTATGCACACGATTGCCAGCACCAGACAATTTCGTATATATTGCACCAACAGATGCTTCCATTTTGTATTCATAAGCAAAACATTAACAATAAAATAAGCAACCGATATTTAAATTTTCCGAGTTTTGGAAATTTTTCGGATGGCAGCCCCAGACATAGTTTAATCGCTGAAACTTTCGATGATATCCTCGGATGAAAACAGAATTCAAAGGATAGGTTGATTAGGCATGAGCATGTTATGGTAGATGTGTTGGACAAATGTTGCCAGCACTGAACATTTTCATCATTTGTCTTATAGGAAATGATGTCAGAAAATGATATTTGTTCCTTTGAGTAAGAAATGGATATTCCCAGAGGCCGCCAAAATGTGGTGATCGTGGAGGTATAAAATGGAATATTGTACCATTCTTCCCACACGTTGACGTTATCTTATCCTTAGCTGGTTTTGAATAAACTACTTCATGAAGTTCGTTGAGTTTGTTTCTAGCACCAACAAAATTAGTCGCATTGTCAGAATAAATTTTCTGACAAAGTCCTCGGCGGCTTATGAACCTTCTCAAAGCTCCTATGAAGGCGTCCGTACTTAAATCAGTAACCAACTCTAAATGAACTGCCTTTGTGGCGAGGCGACAAAATATCGCGACATAAGTTTTTGTCTTTTTACCGCGCACTCTCAAATTCGTCCAAAATGGCCTGCAGAAATCCACCCCGGAATTTATAAATGGTCTTGATGGTCGCACTCTTGGGGCCGGATGATTTCCCATTTTCTTACCCAAAAACTTTAACAAAGTTTTACTGCATGGTACGCAATGATGGACTATTGATCCTGGCAATACCTTCTCTTTTATGGGCCAGAATTTTTGCCGGGTGATTGATAATAAACTTTGGGGTCCGATATGATGATGCCTGAAGTGCAAATCGGTCATCAATAGCTTGGTCGATGGGTGTGACAGGCCCGGCCCTAATGTGTTTAGCGCCTGGTGCATAGGAAGAATTTGCCGCCCTCAACTAAGGTCTGCAAATATACTATATGGAGCACTACTATAGGTCCTCCAAATTGGTGTTTTGGGCAGGTTTGAGAACGTGGAGGATGACTAGCTTTGGTTATTTGGCCTACATTATACTTCTAAATTTAATGCGATTTTCTTGCAGTGACAAGTGTACTTTCAAAACCTGAATTGCTGCGATATTTCCCCAAAAAATTTAAAGTTGGCTACACTCAGAAAAATTTCACCACTTAAAATTTAATAGAATCAAATTTAAATCAAAAGTTGAAACACTTTTAAATAAAAAACGAATCTTATTTGAATTAAATAAGCCCCAACATTCAATGAAAATGATTTCACTTTATTATACAAATGTTATTTTAATATCATAATTTTCATCATTGAATGTAAAACAAAACATTTTGTGCTAAACAAGACCACTTTGATACAGCGTTTTTTTAAATGAAGGCAGATTATTTGAGTTAAAAAGAAACGTATATGACGCCAAATAATATTTGAAAATATTTTATTCATATGTATCTTTTTTTTAAATTACTATACTATTAAGCTAACAATAAACTTAAGTTTTAGCAATTTTCTTCCTGAACACTCTGCAATATGGTTAATATTCGAATCTTCACTTTCCTCTAAAGCTCCTAACGCTTCGTATGTATCAAATAGATTTTACATCAGGAGATTAAAGGCGTTAAGTTGACTTTCAAATTTTGTCTCATATAAGGGCTTAAGCTCTCAACATTCTTCTTGAGAATGCGCCAACTATTCTTAGAACTGGAAAACTATATAAAGCTGTTTGACAAGGTCAAAAACATCTATTGTATCCAAAAAAAAAAAAAACAGTTCGCTGCTTCGTTTACAGACAAATTGAAAGTGTTTGTTAAATTTTGCACGCTATATTGTCTGCGCTCTATATTGGAGCCTTTGTCATAGATTTGCAATTTATAGCCCATTGTTCATTAATGCATCTAAAATTGTGAGTCCTTTTACGGTCGTATATTTTGCTTCTAAAACTCCTATAAAATGCTTTTTGTTATTATATACTCCTTTTTAAAGTGTGCGAACCTGATTACCAAAGGTTGGACCGAACCTGGTTTTGTCTGGTGTCAAATCGACCATAATTGCATATTTGCTTCTTTTGGTGTATTCAACGATTTTGTTTTTTAGTGCAGTTACAATCATGTTTACGGGTTCTTTGTTTTTACAGCTTTATGATCATGTAAAGGGAGAGAAATATGGGTCCGACCTTATCATCCGGAGCTCCGTAATAAGAAATCAAATTAACAAGCCAATCGAGGGGAAAATTATTAACATTTTCCAGTTTCCTATAATACACGTTTGTTACATTTTAATTTGAACGAAAACATAGGTTTACCACTACATTACATTAAAATTTAATTTTCCAAACTGAAATTTTCATTACGCTCAAGAAATGACAAATCCAAGTGACAACACTAATCTCTAACCGTATACAATGTACAGTCTGCCAAGAATGAGTTTACACAAAGGAAAAAAAATCAATTTTTGATCTTTGTAATTATTTATAAAATACTACTTTTTATTTATGTAGATGAATTTTTTTTCTTAATTATAGTTATTTACATTATTTCCAACCGATACATACGAAAAAGAGTACAACTTCAATGCAAAAAAAGAACGAAAAGAACAACGAAAACAATTATTACAATTCTTGAAGTGTCAAGAAACTCTTTACACAACTGTTTTTGTTTTGCATTACTGCAACGATGCGGTAAATTTACCGTAATCTTTTGTCTTTATTGCTAAGTTCAATGAATTTGATCATTAGTTGGTGATTAATTTTTGGCTAGTACGCATAATTAAGTGAGATATTGTGTTTTAAAATGCCAGGCAAAATATTATCCTTTGAGTTGGTTCAAATGATATACTATAATCACCAATTAGGTAAAAGTGCGCAGGAACTGTCGGAAATGTTCTGTGTAGCACGAAAGACAGTCTATAACGTTATAAATCTTGCTGAAAATGAAGATAGATTGGAGCCAAATTATGGAGGTGGCTAAAAACCAAAAATATCTAAACGTATAGAGCGCCTTATGATAAGGAAACTTGGTAAAAAAAACCCTGGATTTCGACCAGAACACTTGCTAGGGAACTCAAGGAAGACTGTGATGCCGCTGTTTCCCATGAAACAGTACGACAGCTCTTCCTACGAAATAAGTTCTCATCAAAAGCTGCATGAAAGAAACCACTGCTCTCTGCACTAAATATCGAAAAGCGTTTTTCCTTCGCTACGATGCACCTTTCTCAACCCGTTGACTTTTGGGACGACGTCATATTCTGCAATGAGACAAAAATGATGTTGTACTACAATGATGGACCGACTAGAGTGTGGCGCAAGCCTTTAACATCGTTGGAAAATCGAAATATCATTCCGACTGTAAAATTTGGTAAGTTATCCGTTATGATTTGGGGGTGCTTCTCAAGCAGAGGAGTGGGAAATTTGGCGTTCATCGAGTCAACCATGGACGCCCAACAATATTTGCATATCCTTAAAACATATTTTCTTTCGGGTTTATGCATAACAACAAACCAAATTTTAAGTTTTACCAGGACAACGATCCCAAACATAACGCGCACATGGTGCGAATGTGGTTTTTATACAACTACAAGGGGGGTCAGTAGCTTAGCTCGCTAACGCGTCAGTCCGAAGCAGCGATCTACTGCCCGCGAGTTCGAATCCCGCCGTGCCCATGGCTGTATTTGTTCGTCTCGTGTTGTCTTAACAGTCGGCGACTGGGCATAATACCAGCGCTCCATTAATTAAGTGTCACATTAAAGCTTTAGCAGCGACTTGGCATAACACTAGCGCTTTAGAAAATAAGAAATAAATGTGGCACTTAAAAGAATAATTGATATCGGCTTCTCCCATATGTGTCTTCCTACCGCCATCGCTAAGCCTTCGCTTCAAAGGGCAATCCCCTGAGCTTTGGCATTATCATAGTAAAAAAAAAAACTGCGGAAAAGTGATGGATACGCCAGCACAGAGTCCTGACTTAAATTCCATCGAGAATTTATGGGCCTACTTAAAGAAACTAGTCGCTAAAAGGCAACCCAAAAACCGAACTGCCTTAAAAACTGCGATTCTCGAAGATTGGCAAAAATACCAACCAAATATGACCTGCAAAAGTTGATTCATTCAATGAAAAATCGGTTGCAATGCGTAATGGATGCCAAAGGTTGCCATACCAAATATTATATATACCAAATATTAAATATCCTGTAAAATATGTAAATATTAAAAACAATAATAATTTGTGTAAAGAGTTTCTTGACACTTCGAATTGTAATAATTGTTTTCGTTGTTCTTTTCGTTCTTTTTAAGCATTGAAGTTGTACTTTTTTTTGTATATATCGGTTGGAAATAATGTAAATAACTATAATTAAGAAAAAAAAAATCGTTTACATAAATAAAAAGTAGTATTTTATAATTAGAAAGATCAAAAATTGATTTTTTTTCCTATGTGTAAACTCATTTTTGACAGACTGTATCTAAATGAATCAGTCCCCATTTTTCTCCTCCGTGAATAAAAAATAATATTTTTATTTTTTATTTTCTCCTTCGAGCTCATCTACGATGATCAGTCAAGGCGCACAAGTGCTCCATACCCATCTCCTTTTGTTACACGCAATTATGCTTTGATCTCTTCTGACGCATAGGGTGCCATTGGTATGGCGCCTTAGGCGGCATCGGAGCACGATTTGAAAGTGCAGCAAATGAACTTGTTGGGGATGAGAGGTAAGCACCCCACCTCGGAGTCAAAACGGGTTCATTCACACTCTCGGTATGTATACGTATATGCATAAGACATTTTGGTGTTTTAACATGCAATACATGATGCGAATCTGGTAGTAAATTTTTTTCTAGTAGATATACACAAATTTCTATGCAAGAATTTGATGAATTCTTGAATTGCATCAGCTAATCTTATGGTGTATGGAGGGTTTATAGTAAATAACCATACATGTGCACACTCAAGGTGTTACCGTAAGCGAAAAATGAATAAACTGAAAATTTTATATCTGCAACTTATTTTACATATAGATAATGGTTATATGGTAGATATTTTAGAGGAAGATATTTAATTCTTGAATTATATATTTTATTTTGCCGCCTTTTGTGCTTGTCTTATGATGCCGCCTGGATTCAAAGCACCATGTGCACATATAGAAGAACCGGCCCTGGGTGTGCATACGGTAGTAACATCTGATGCTTCGCATCATATGATATGTTTGCATCTTGCAACTCTGACGATGTCATTTCCATCAAAGAATGGACTAAGACCTCGAAGATCGCTATTGTTCGAAATCTCAGCTGCTTTTTTCAAATGATGAACATCCTTGCGAAATTTTTCGCTCTGAATTAACCTTACTACCACCATCAATGAATCATTCAATTCATCTGCCGATAAATGTTCTTGATGATTATGATGCTTTTGCAATCTCCTCGAAAAACGAAGTACGTAAGCCACGATCCTTTGTAACTTGGTGAAAGAATTACCATGTTTGATTCCTGCCAGAAAGCTCTGAAGATTATTTGTAACCGTAACTGAAAGGCTTCCTGTTTTCCTTTCTAAGAGAGGTTCTTGTGGGTCATAGCTGGATGACCAAACCATAGAGATATAGGCCGAACCGATTCCGAGCCATGGATGAATACTGGGCCATAGAACCACATGGTATTACCTTTCAGTTTTTCCGGGCTTAAACCTCGAGACAGCAAATCCGCAGAATTGTCCTTTGAAGGAACATGTCGCCACTGACTAGCGTTTGTTGCTCGTTGAATAGCTGCCACTCTGTTTACAACAAAAGTTTGATAGGATGATGATTTCGAATTCACCCACGCTAGTACTATTTCCGAATCTGTCCAATAAAATTCCTTTGCGTGATTCAGATTCAGATCATTCTTTACGCGCTGGCATAAGTCAGCTGCTAATTTTGCTGTACAAAGTTCAAGTCTAGGAAGGATCACTTTACTGATGGGTGCCACACGAGATTTAGCGCAAAGTAGTCGTACCAGAACTACATTGGTTGTAGTTATTGTTCGAATATAAACTGCTGCACCATATGCATTTTCTGAAGCGCCTGAGAAAGAATGCAATTGAATATCTTTTGGATGTTGATGTGCAAAAACATGACCGGGAATGGAGAAATTGTTTAAATTTTGCAATTGCTCTCGGAGCTCACCCCACTTGCATTCCAACTCTGGTGGAAGATTGTCGTCCCAGTCAGATATTGCTGCCCACATTTGTTGTAATAATAGCTTTGCTGTGATCACAACTGGATCTAGTATTCCAAGTGAATCGAATATACGAGCGATATCAGAATAGGCAGCTCTTTTAGCTATTCTGTTTCTTGGACTGATACACGTTTTTATTGTGAATGAATCCGGCTTGGGGCTCCATGAGAGTCCAAGAGTTTTGATACTTTCATCGTTTCGATCATCGAAGTCTAAAGCTTTTTCTAAATGGCCTGGTACCGTTCAAGCAAACGAGGATGATTGGCACACCATTTCCGTAACTTAAAACCTCCTTCCTGTGGTAGCTCGATAATTTCACTTTGCATTTGCCACGCTGTAGGTATATCATCTGCTCCAGTCATTACATCGTCCACGGAAAAATTTCGTTAGTCAATCATTATATTTCGCTATAGAAAATCAACATTGGTGACCGTGACAGGACCTTTCTGTCTTTAAATAACACCAAGGAACGAATTAACAAGTAACAAGCGCTTGTTAATACCTACTTATAAGTAACACGTGCTTATTATTTAGATTCCTCGAAGTATAACGGAAGTTATTTTCCTAATCAAGCAACTCCTTTCAAGAATGGATACTCAAGATCTCAAGAGATAGAGCAATCTGAAGCATTGCCAATTGCAGCAAAAACTTACTTTGAAGAAAGTTACTATGATCAAGTAAGAAATGTTTGTTCACGACTCCGATACTGGTTGGCAGATTTGGACATTGTTTCAAATGGGAAAGCCACACCCATTGCTGGTGCATGAAGAACAGTTGTTCCTCAGGTACCAGATCCCACACCAGCAAGCGTATTATAGCATTTAATACGCAGGCAACGAGCCATGCAAAAATCAGTTGAGATGTTTTTAAGCGACATCGATCAAGAACTCAATAATGCGCATCTATATCAGTATTATCAGATTAAGCTAGGCAGGCTACTCGGATACGATGAAGAATTGAAAAACCTAGATGCACTTATTTGGGAGCATGCATGTGATGACACTCCACTAGGCTGTGAGGTTGAGCAACACTTTCGATTGCAGCGCCAAATTCAAAAGACAATAGGTCTGTTCCCGTACTACGATTAATTGCAATTAATTGCAATTAATCGTAGTACGGAAACAGACCTAATGATTAGGCTGCAACAAGGCCTCGCTACTACGAACCGAGTGAATCAACAGCTAGAGCAACATTCGATACACGCACCGAACAATAATAATTCAAGAGTGAAGCAGGCAAAAATAGAATTGCCGAATTTCAGTGGAGACTATTTGCAGTGGACGCAATTCCGCGATTTGTATGTTCAGTTGGTGCACACTCAGTAAATAAGCAACGCAGAAAAGATGTTTTATTTGATTAACAATTTGAATGGTGAACCGAAAACATTAATTAAGCATTTATCGGTCACCAGCAATAATTATGAAACTACGTGGAACATCATAATCAACCGCTACCAAAACAAACGGTTGTTAGTAAACGCGATTCTGACAACATTCTGACTGTTAACACTGAGTCTGGTATTGACACTAAGCGTTTCCACGACATAACTAACGAATGTCTTTTCGGTTTGAGAAATCTACAGATAGAGATTGACAATTGGGATCCGTTATTACTGCACATCTTAATTCGAAAGCTCGATAAAGCAAGCCATACACTGTACGAGCAAAGCCTTGATAAACCTAAGGAGATAGGTACTGTTGATAATTTACTACATTTTTTGGAGGCTCGTTTCCAAACTTTGGTGACTGTATCTTCGGACGGAAGCGCTAAACGAAATCAGTCAATGACTTCCAAAAGCTCGCTGTCAGCAACATAAAAGGCAACATGCATTTTGTGCCCCCAACAGAACCATCCTTTGTACAAATGCAACAGTTTTTTGTCCATGTAGCCAGAGCACAGAAAGAAAATATTTATTGACAATTCTTTGTGTATCAATTCCCTAAGGACAGGACATACATATAGCAAGTGCCTATCACGTAGTTGCCTCAAGTGTGAAAAAAAAACATAATACATTAATTCATCTCGAACCAATCAAGGTTGAACAAGCACCCATTATGTGATACAACGGGAAGATTTGTTGTCAAGTTGCCTTTTACTGAAGACCCAAGAGCATTGGGTAATTCAGAAAGCC
Organism: Nemotelus nigrinus; assembly: GCA_947369275.1. NCBI lineage: Eukaryota > Metazoa > Arthropoda > Insecta > Diptera > Stratiomyidae > Nemotelus > Nemotelus nigrinus. Next base: position 134,792,570 of record OX376373.1, on the reverse strand, counting down.
TAGCGTGCACCAGATTTTTCGGGCTGGAGACAAGGCTTGCTAAAAAGCCTGAATTAAAGGCTCAGTATGTCGAATGTATGCAGGAAAATACAAAACTAAACCACATGAGAGAGATAAGTTTCAATGAATTGAAAATCCCTACTTTTTTGCCGCATCATTTCGTATGCAAGCCCGACAGCTCTACTAAAAAGCTTAGAGTTGTTTTTGATGCATCTGCCAAGACAACCAGCAATATTTCTTTGAACGATATACTGGCGAAAGGCCCAACAATACAAGATGAGTTGCTTTCAATCTTGATGCGTTTTAGGCTACCGAGATACGTGTTTACTGGAGATATTGAAAATATGTATCGCCAAGTTAGACTCCACTCTGATGATCAGAAATTCCACCTTATATATTGGAGGAATAATCCAGAAGAAAAATTAAGTTGTTACCAGCTTACGACTGTAACTTATGGGACATTTCAGCTCCATATCTTGCAGTTAAATGCTTGAAGGCGCTTCCTAAGATTTGAGCAAAACGGTACCCTTTGGGCTCAAAAAGTATCAGACCAATGTTTTTTTCTATAGCGAAATATAATGATTCTGCTTTTGAGCAACAAGTACTTGAAACTTGTTAGACAATGAAGTACAATAAGAATTCAACAAGTACTTAAAACTTGTTGGATACGCTTATTAACAAGCTCTTGTTACTTGTTAGCTTCGAGCAAAAGGAGTGTTGAACAGCTACTCAGTTAGACTATTAAAACTGAACTGCTTTATTTTCTTTCATTCTATATACGCGCAATTAAAAATTAATGGTTCAACCATCGTATTACATTCAATAAATTAAATTTGGAGCATTCTCACAAAACTATTTTGATGACTTTACATTCTTGCTTGCATAAGTACTTGCTACAAATCTGCAAAATGTTATAAGTTATGAATTCTAGTAACCTATATTTATGCACTTGACTGAATTATTGTTATGCTTGCATGTCTACAATCAACAACATTTTATTGGTTACATTCAGTTTGGCTCGAACGTGACCTAAATAGTGTATGCTTGCGCAAATGTCATGAAATTTATTGCCAAGTTCATTAATACGAATAATATGCACTGATTACTGTATCTATAATAACTTAACCTAAATGTGAAACTAAAATGGCAGGGAGTGAAGAATTTACCATCAGCTGGCACCAAAATAAGTTCACATGCAAAAGTGAGAAAAGCATATTCTCAAACGACAGATGAGAATGTATATATCCGTATTAGCTGATGGGTGAGAGAGTGTTGGCGTGAGTATAATCCCATCAAGGAACAGTAGCAGCGAACATTTGCTGGCAACAAATCAAATTCTCTGTAGTGGGCTGCATAAAAGTGTCGGAGATATTCCTTTTACTCGTCAAATAGTATGGAGTAGTATTCCGCGATAACTACCTTATCGCTTACCATTTTAATACTCAGAAATGTTTTAAGAAAACCAATATTGCATAAATCGCCATTCGTTAAAATAGTCTCTTTGGCAAAGCACGTGTATATCGCCTAGTGGAAATGAGAAACGTATCTGATCGTAGTTGCGTTGTTTGGCGGGGTACTTTCTGTCTTTTCAACTTGAATTTGGATATTACTATCTACTTCTCGCAATCAGTGGGGAAATATCGCAAATCGCGTACCTTCCGAGCTATATATAGTACTTGTGAACTCCACGAACATTCTTTTACATGCATTTATAAACAAAAAATCGCTCTTTTTTACTTACATTGGACCTTATACAGCATCTGGAGGCGTTAATATCTTGACATATGTCTGGTTAAAAAAGTTCAATAAAAATATTAAAATTTATTGGAAAAAAACATGTAAATGATAGCCTCTATACTATAATATGAATGACTCCAAATCTTTCATATATTTTTGGCTGATGTTTCGCACAATCAGTCAAGGTTCCCATCGAACATATATCCTTACCTACTGTAGTAAGAATAGACCAACCAATTTTAGCCTTCACACTTTGACGTATGTCTGGCACTCCCTCTATTACCAGTAACAAAAATTGGGTAGGTTTAAGGGGCAGGTACACTTGGGACGTCCAGAAAAAGCTCTTTTTCAGGATTTTTTTTTAGACACACATTAAAGTAATTAATAACAAATGTTTTTTTACTTGAAAGAAATATGTTTGTAGAAGCTATTGTAATTTTTTTAAGGCACAAGGCTGAAAATTAGTCGAAATAGAGTAAATTTACGAGGAGTCCAGAAAAAATTATTGTTTTGCCGTGATATCGTGTCACTGGATCATCCGAAATAAAAAAAACCCAAAATCGGGGATTATTATTTAATGACATAGTGCTCCGGATGGACGAAAGGCTTTGGCAGATTTTGATTTGTCGAAAAATGGCGGTTATTGAAAGTCAAAATTGTAGTTTGACCAAAATTTCACTCACATTTTCGGCTATTGAAAAAAAGTATATCGTCCAATCGAAAAATCCATCGTTCATCCGGAGGATAATTACATATCAAATAAGTCAAGAAAACTTCATGCTGATCGATAAAGTCGTTTTCAAGTTACAGTGATCACCGACTTCGAAATTTAGTTTCGAGAAAAATGCTTTTAAAGCGTGCGAAAAACGCTTTATGTAATAGAGACGACTTCATTCAAAGTTATCTAACTGCATAAAGAATTGTCCGATTCGTCTGAAATTTGCAGAGAATGCTTTTGAAATATGCTACTTTTAGAAAATGCAAAGAAAATAAAATCGATTTTCTCAAAATTCTAAGTGTACCTGCCCCCTTAACTGAAATTACATTAAAACATATTTAGCAAAAAGGTAATTAAAAGTCGTTTTCACTTTTATTTTATAATGCATTGTCTTTAGAGCTTAATGTTCATCTAATATTAAAAACGAATAACCCCTAGAAAACAGAATGTTCTTGTAGCCTTAAAAAAACTTGAATAGTTTTTGTTATTGCCGCAGAGTCAAATTTTATTCATAATTGGCAAGTTAAATACATTTCTGATAGATTATCAAAGAAACTGCCTTGGGATTCCAATATATTAAAAATAAATTTTTTTCACTATATGTTAGTTTAAATTAAGTCAGAGTTACATGTTCCTATTGTTAAGATTCCACATGGCTGATATGTAAAAAAACAGAGACATAAATTTGAAAGCAATTTCCCCTAATTTGTTAGCTTCTAAAGTACTTAGTGATTTCTACTCCTAATAATATTTATTGGAATCAGGCAAACAATAGAAAATGAAAGTTCAAGTACGCATATTATTTTAAGTAATTCATTAAATTCAAAGAAAATTCAAATTTTAAAAATATAATTGAAATTTTTTGATAACAATTTCTTCTACGTACATCTAAATTTAATTTTTGCTGAAATCGAATTCCAATACAACCAAGAAGATAGCACCACATAAGCTAAAATGAAACTAATTATGTATTTCAAATCTAATAAAATTATATTTTGATTCTGATTAGTCTAATATGATTTAAATCTTATGCTAAACGATTTGATAACATTTTGATTTATTTTCGTTCAAAGTATTTTTAGATTCGAGAACAGAATGACATCATTGTAAACTTCAAACCACAAATGTTTCTGTGGATTTTCGGGATTTTCCCTAAAACACTCTAGTTCAAAAACAAAAAAAAAACAAAAAAAAAACAACACACAAACGTCTTTGATGAATATTTCAATGAACTTTATTAAATAACAGTTTCAATAACCGGTTCACCTTGAAATGTATCAAGATTTCCAATTTAGATATATCAGGTCAGTCCATAAGTCCCCGCGTTTTTTTAAGGTACTTTTAATTACATAAAAAAAACACAATTAATTTTAATGTCAATCGATTATATATTTTCCTCCATTATCTACAATCTCTTCCCACCTTTGTGGTAATTGTTGAATTCCATCGGAATAAAATTTCTTATCTTTTGAATTAAAAAATGTAGTTAGGCTGATTTGGACATCATCTTTGTTTTGAAATACTTTTCCACCTAAAAATGACTGCAGGCTTCTAAACAAATGAAAATCGCTTGGAGCAATGTCTGGAGAATATGCTGGATGAGGCATAATTTCCCAGCCAAATTCCTTCAATTTTTCCAGGGTGACTTTTGCAGTATGCGGTCGGGCATTATCGTGATGAAAAAGGACCTTCCTCCTGTTCACTAAAGAAGGGCGTTTTTTAATCAATTCTGCATTCAAACTACTGAGTTGACGACAATACACATCCGCTGTGATAGTTTCATTAGGATGCAGCAATTCAAAATAGACAACTCCTGACATATCCCACCAAACAGATAGAAGAATCTTTTGTGGGTGCAGTCCTGTTTTGGCAGTTGGTTCTGGTGTCTGATTTGCATCCACCCATTGTCTTTTCCGCACGACGTTGTTATAGACTATCCACTTTTCGTCCCCTGTTACAATACGATTGAGAAAAGGTTCCGTTTCATTGTGACGTAACAGATGGGAACAAATGTTCACTCTTTGCTGGAGATTTGATGTTGATAACTGATGTGGGACCCATTTTCCAAGCTTAGATACTTTATACTTTTTGTATCTGCACCAAATGCCGATGAATGGTTCCATGCGAAGACTTTAACCTATCTGCAATCATATCCACGGTTAAAGTTGGTTCTGCCTCCACCAGGCTTTTTAACACCGTGTCGTCAAATTCAGTGGGACGTCCTGAGCGAGGTGCATCTTCTGCTGTAGTGCATCCATCCCGAAATTTTCTAAACCACTCCTGTGCAGTTCTTACACTAATAGTGTTTTCACCATGAACCGTATTTATCTCTGCTGCAGCTACTGTAGCATTTTTACCACTTTTAAAAAAAAGTATAAAATGTGCCTTTTGTACTCGTTAGTATTTTCCATTTTTTCCACTATCACTTAACATCCGATCTTCTCAAAAACTGATTATAAAATGACTAACTCTACCTGTATATAGTTTCAGGGAAGAAAAAAAGGTAGTTTACCTACCTCTTTTCGAACAAATATGACTCATACAAATGACTAAGGGAAAATACGCGGGGACTTATGGACTGACCTGATACTATATTATTCCTCTTTTAGGATTGAAGAACAGCTTAGCATAAAAAATAATGGCAGTTTAATTAAAAGTAAAGTTAAGTAATCCCATGACAACCCTCGTACGGGTCTAGGAGTTAAAGCAGGTAGAGAACTTCATTACAATTTTTTCAATCATTGTGAATACGAGTGTGGAGTGATTAGATCCACGACTCATTTTACTCCTGATTCAAATCAGGTACCTAATTATCGCTAGGAAAACTCAAAGACCGAAGCTGGATTCGAACCAGGGACTCCCTACGTAAGGCTACTCAAGCTTCAGTTTAATTAATACATTCATTATTCTTTATTTTTTTAGTCTGAACACCTTTGTTTATAGCATTTCATCAAAATGTTTCTCCTTTTTCTGTTATCATACCGAAATTTTACTGACAGTTCAATCTTTAACATGTATAACCATATGCGCAAAAACCTTTGTATACAAGAGAGCCTAAAAGAGAACCCGAATGAACAAAAATATCGCTTCCAAACAAATGCACTCGTATCAACAAATTTCAAACGAAAAATATGCTACGAATTAATTATTTTGATTGTACGATAGTGTCTCTCTCTCTCTCTCTCTCTCTCTCTCTCTCTCTCTCTCTGAGTACGCTTCAAATAATAAATAATAAAATTCGCGACATCATAAGCTGCAAACAAATTTTTTTCGCATGCATTCGATCGACTCTTACTATACTCGTTAGTAGCTCAGCTGCTTCGGTTAGTATAAAAGCCGTTAACAATTCGCCAGTCTAGTTCAAACCGTTTTTGAGATTCAGATACTTAACTGTGAACTGAGCTCCTCCATTCGAACGCTTTTCATATGCAGATTCGTACATTTTTAAATACAAAGAAAGTGATTCTAAACAAATAGAAAGTTTCTTAGTTGTAAAAATAGAAATTTGAAGTGTTCTAGTTCAAGTGCATCTGGGCTGTCGTGAAAAATTTGTGAAGATGAGAATCATTACCGAGGTAATACTAATAATAGTTGTTTGTAGATACATTTGCATCTGTCATGTGTATTTTGAAGAAAACAGTCAGCCAAAATTACCTGCTAGTGATATAGTTGCAATTGTTAATTATATTTTAGTGAATGTGAATCGTTGAATCTTTCTAGGGTGCTGTTAAGCTCATTGATCCATCTGAGCTTCTTCGGCCAGAACCAGCATTCGCAGACAAACCAATTTCGAAATTCCGCGACTACAGTATCGATGAATCGGATCCGTTGAAAGAACGTGTTCGCCGTACCTATCGATTAATGCATGAAAACCAAACCGTTGAATTTGTAAAACGTAAGTAAAATTTTATGTTGTTTTTAATGTGGATTCAAGTGGTTGTATTGGGAAATATTTGTTTTGTTGCTGCAAATATGAAAAATATCAGCATTAATGTGGTGCAGTTGCAAAACAATCGAAATAATGCGCAGATAAATTGTTGAAGTATCTGAAGTCATATGTTCTATTTGTAAGCTAAAAATGAAATTATATTTTTAAATTCACTATAGATATTGTTTGAAATTTGCTGATAACATATATATTCAAAATATAATTGAATTTTATTCAGTATAGATACAATATCAGCAAGATAAAAAACAATCCACTAGAAAATCTATCAATAACAACTGTGTTTATGTCTTATCACTTTTTTGAATCTTAGTCATTCGATCTGTTATATATATGGTATATATATATATATGGCTAAAGTATGGTGAAAACGTTATTTGATTCGAATATACTTGAACAGGCTTCTGAATAGCTAATTATTCCAGATGCATATCTGTGTATAGATTTGATTGCATAAATTTTCCATGATGCTAACAATTAATCTTTCATAAATATGTATACATAGACATAATTCGTCTCCTATTTAAGTCATATCACTGAAACAATTATACATTTTTTGTTATCTTTTAGTACAAGTTGCTTTATTTATATACTATAAAAAGCTTATCAGGTATTGTACCAATCATTGACTGATTTATTTTGACATACTTCCACCGATGAAAATTACGCGTTTTGTTTGATAGATGAATAAAACAAACCTCTAGTGCATCAGAACCGCTAAAACATTAATGTTCGAAGAACAGTAGAGGATTTGTACAGATTGTAAGTGTATATTCTACTTTTCCTACTTAAGACGAATAAAAGTAATAATAGACCCTTAGCATATTTAATTTCGATGACTTCATCGAATGTTACAGCGATAGAAAGGTGTTTGGGGCTGCCACCCGAAAAATGAAAATACCTTAGAAAATTTAAACATTGTTTACTTATTTTCATTGTTAATGTTCGCGATGCGAATACTTCATGCAAGCATTTATTGGTACGAAAATAACGAAGACGCCTCGTGCTGGCAGCCCTTTGCTAGCACCGAAGCCAAAATATGTCACATTTGCCTCACGTTAAAGTCAACCTGCTTTGCGAATTTCGTATTCATTCGATCACTGCATTGGAAGTTATAGGGACATTATAGGAAACATTCACGGACTTCTTTCGATACACTAATATAAATATTCTGATTGGGAGGCAAAGAAGCAGTGCGCGTACAGAACGCGCGCACGGAAGCAAATGTCTACACTAAAAGTGCTAGCACGCAAGCTACTTTTCTGTTTGCGTACTTGATGTGGACGTTGTGTATGGAGAGCGCGGACATTGTTTGCGTTCAGCTCATGTACAAGCATCGATGACATCAAATCTGAGCGCGAGCTCCGGTGGATACGAGCCTTAAGAGGAAGACCAAGAGCTCGTTGGGAGAGCTCAGTATATGCGGATGGCGAGCAACTATTAGGGTTCCAAGATTGGAGGATGCGGTCACGTGACCGGGATAATTGGAGGAGATCGATCCAAGCGGCCAAATCACGACGCCGAGCTGTTGTGTCACAATGATGATGATAATGTTGATGATATATATATATATATATATATATATATATATATATATATATATATATATATATATATATATAAATATATATATATAAATATGTATATATATATATAAATATGTATATATATATATATACATATATATATATATATATATATATATATATATATATATATATATATATATATATATATATCATCACGGAATTTTCAAATCGTAGGGATCTTGTAGAATATATTAAAAAAATAATAAATATTAAGATCTAGAAAATTTGAAAACTTTTGCGATTGGTAACCCTAAATTTCTTTGTCATGAAGTGTGTTGAAAATTGATAAGTTAAGTGGATTTCGCAATTTTACACGCATTTCATCATCTGATTTTGATTTTTCGTGACAAAATTGGGACCGTTGTAGGAAAGAAAAATACAAATTATCGGCCATTCGTGGACATAAAAACAAGACTTGCAATTACGAGTACTTTGCCTTTTTTTGCTACTAGTGACAGATTTATCAGTCTTTCGTATCTTTTGAAAGTATCGAAACAATTAATTAATAGAATTATACCGGAAGTTTAATAGGCTCTCATATCTGTCATGCACGACTATGTCCAAGTAAGTATGCATATCTATATAATTTTAAAAATTCAATAGAGAAGTAAGTATAATTTTTTTAATAACTCATTTAATTTTTATAGTCTTGATTAGAATTGTCCCATAAAATAGGATATTCCTCCACTTTATTAATTAATTAATAACTAATTCGTTTGTCGACTCCGCATTAAGTGCCATTTTGCACGTGTGCTTTCCAACAGAGAGTGGGAAGCAAGGAAGCAGCGCAACGAGCAATCGAAATGCAAAGTTTGCACGTCCACACCAAGTGCATCTGCGCGCAAACAGAGCGTTGCATCTGAACCCGCGAACATTTTCGGTGGAGACGTATCCAAATGCAGCCCACGCGCAGCTCGCGCACAGCTTTTCTGTTTGTTCGCGCTCTGTGGTGTAGACGATAGCTTGCTGGCTGAGCGCGAACAGCACGCACTCAGCGCGTTTGGTGGATACTAGCCTTTAGTCTCGCTCCGTCGACTCGTCTTCCATTCATGACCCACTTTGGCATGCGATCGTCATTCATGCGTTGTACATGCCCTGCGCATTGTATCCGTTGAAGTTTGACAATTTTGGAGACTTCGGCACTCCGCACACGGGTCGTTAGCCATGCGATACGCGAGAGATGCGTTTGACACTTGTCAAGCTCGCGAAAAAATGAGTGTCGTCATCTTCGTATCATGTCCGCACACGGGTCGTCAAGAACACGTCCGTATGCGTCGTAAAATCATACAATTCGGGGCATTTTCCCACCTCCCCCACGAATTGTACGTTGCCGTCATCCATCGCGCTTGCAAAAACGACTACTAATTCGACTTGAGCCCTGCAATGCACAACGCTCACTCTTCACGATAGGCTAACGCTCCGTTAGCGGTCACCCATTGATTTACATAGGTTGTGACGACCAAGCGTAGAAATATCGCATCTACGACGATAGCTCAACGACCCGTGTGCGGATTGCCTTCCAGTTTATCGTACAGTTCGTACAACTCATTGTTGTACCGGATGCGCCATCCATCTCTGTCGCGAACAGTCCCGAAAATCCACCGTAGAACTTTCCATTCGAAAGTGTCGATCATATTTTCGGTGGCTTGGGTCAAGGTCCACGTTTCGCAGCCATAGCACAACACAGGTCTTACGATAGTTTTATTAACGCGGAGCTTAGTCTTTCTGTGTACATATTTCGATTTCATAATGGGGAGGACCAAGAAGAGCGTCTTACTTGCTAGCAGTGGCGGCTCGTGATGCTTTCGAATGGGTCGGCAATTAATAAAAGAAAAATACGTTACCACAAAAATATGCGTAAAATAGCATACTCAACAATAATTTCTCGAATTTTGTAAACCAACGACAAAGTCTCAACACACATAAGACATATTTTAAATATTGGTACATTGACGGTATTTACCTTTTCACAAAACTATAAGCTTAAGCTGAAAGTTTTATTTTTAATTTTACCAAGCGAAATTCTTGGATGCATGAATCAAAAATTCACACTATAAAAGTGCATATCTATTAAATCGACGAGGCTTGAAATGTAATAAATAGCATCATCGTAAATTATTAATTTTTATTTACTTTTTTAAAAAGTCCTTTTCATATTAAAGTCAATATAAGATTGAAATTTTAATAAATATGAGTGAAAATTATATATTTATAACAAACATTTATATGTCAGACCAAACAAATTTCTTCTAAAACAACTAAAGTTCACAAATAATTAAAATAAAAATTATCTGCATACATGCAGCTGTATCTCGCGAAAACATTTAAACAGCATACTAAAGCACTGCAAAATTGCTGAGAGAAATATATGTATATGATCTCAGGCACGGCACTCCGACCCACAAATTATCCTATGCATCGGCCCAAAGAAAACTCTACTTAGCCAACACATGAAAATATACGGTTCAGTGTTTCCGAGTGGAAAAAAATGCGAACCGAACAATGATATGAAATAAAACTATCATACTTCATAGTTCAATACGGCCCGCTCGTGTTCATGGTTGCTAACGCTGATGTACACAACAAAGTCTCATGCATCGATCGCGACGGCAGCGAAAATGATTTGAGTACGGCTTGCCGACCCAGAATAGGGCTTGCAGTGTGTATAACTATGAGTGGCAAGGTCGTTCACCGGCCGCCAGCATATTTGGATTTTGCAAGGCAATTTGGATTTCATCTCATCGGCTTGCCGACCCGGAATAAATAAGAAGCCTAAATGTATGTTATCAAGGAGAATTGGTAGGAATGCAATATTATAACAAAGTAGATGAACAGGCGCAATGTGTAATAATTAGCAAAAGTTTGGAAAGCAATAAAGCTAAAGCACACTTAAGATTTTTTTTTATAAAATAATAATATAAAAAGGAATATTTTATAAAATTAACGATTTCACTCTGCATGAACTGGACAGGAGTTTTGGGTCGGCACTGCCGACCTTGCCGTCCCTGACGAGCCGCCACTGCTTGCTAGTTGTATCTGACGCTTGAATTCGTCAGTTTCGTTGGCGTCATTCGATAGGTTGCTACCCAGGTAAACGAAGTTGTTCATGAATTTGGTCGTGTGCGCTGGCATCTTTGTCCTAGATTGCATCATAACTTTCGTTTTGTCCTCGTTGATTCGTAGTCCAACTTCCTTTGCTGCCATGTCAAGTCTAAGCAGAAGTGCTTCTGCATTGGTCAGTTTTCGAGCTATGATGTTAGTCATCCGCGTACGCTGCCAATTGTGTCGACTTAAAAAGTAGCGTGCCGCTGGTGTTCAGGTTCATTGCCCGAATAGCGAACTCAAGTCCTAGGTTCAAGAGGGAGGGCGCTATTCCACCGCCCTGCTTCAGGCCAACCAGAGTTTCAAAAGGCTCTGTCAGTCTGTTCTGAATCTTGACCTGCGAGACGGAGCTGGTCATCGTCATCTTTATAAGTCTCACTAACTTGGCCGGTATACCAAATTGCAGCATGATGCTATATAGTACGCTTCGGCCGATGCTGTCATATGCTTGTTTAAAGTTGACAAAGATTTGGTATACGTCGACGTTGTATTCACAGCACTTGTGCAAAATTAGCTTGATCGTGAAGAGCTGGTCGATAGTGGAGCGACCAGATCTGAAACCGCCTTGATACTCGCCAATGATTTCTTCCGCGAACGGTTTAATTCTGTTCTCCAAGATTTTTGACAGAATTTCGTAGGCCGTGCAGACTAAGGAGATGCCTCTGTAATTCTCACACCGCAGTTTATCCCCTTTTTTATGTATGGGACAGATGATGCTTCTGCGCTAATCGTCTGGGATCACTTCAGTATCCCATATTCGCAGCAGTAGTTGAAGTAGCGCACTTAATAAACCCGCCCCACCAGACTTCAGTAATTCAGCTGGAATCTCGTCAGCGCTCGGCGCTTTGTTCCTCTTCCGTGAACGCAAGGCGAGATCAACTTCTTCTACTGTCGGGGGTTGTGTGGATGGGGGTTGATCCACGGTAATATTATGGAGCTCAGCTTTGCTGCCAGGATGTTTGATGGCGGATTCAGAAGCTCTTCGAAGTTGGACGCCCATCGTTTGCTAATAACTTCGGTGTCGCTGATAATACTTCCATCTTTGTTCTCACAGAGGCTTGTGCTCACAGAGGCTTGTCCTCACAGAGGCTTGTCCTGGGTTGATAACCATTTTCGATAGTCTTTACTAGTCTGTACACTTGTCTGGTGTTCTTACTTACTAGATTGACATTAATATTCAGCAACTACTTGTCAAAGCATTTCCGTTTCTTACACCTAATTATTCTATTGGATATTCGCCATAGCTCATCATATTTTGCCTTTTTGGGTTGGTCGCACGTTGGATCCATTTTTCGCGTCAAGTGAGTTTCTGCATTCTTCGTCAAACCATTCATTTCACGCTCGTCGGGCTTTGTATCCTAAAACGTTTTCTGCCACATCTTTGATTATATTTTTGAGTTCTTCCCAGAACTTGTGGACACTTGCGTTGCTGGAGTCGCGCAACATTGGTGATATTCTTTCCTCAACGCGGTCGTATATGCTTGCGCCGTATCATCGTTCAGCAGATTCTCAACAGCGAAGATTTTGGGAGGGCTGAACCTCGATTGGTGCTCTGAGGAAATTCTGCACCCGTATGTTATTTTCACCAGGTGATGATCGGAGTCGTAGTTAGCTCCGCGGTACGACCGAACATCCATCACACTTGACGCCCATCTCTTGCTGATAACGACGTGGTCGATTTGGTTGATGGTATGTGCATCTGGAGATTTCCAGGTCTGCTTATGAATGCTTATGAAACTATTTTTCAAAATATTTTGACTTGCACTAGAGGAATTGAAATAAAAATTTAAATTTTGAAACAGAAAAATCATGAGGCAAATGAGGCATGAGGCAAATCCAGAAATTGCTTGACTCAAATGGCTTTGACGCTGATGGTGTTATGGTCATTAGCTTAAAAAATGAGATTGCACTTTGCGTAACAGCTAACGGCCAACGTTGAATTAATGAATTCACATGGAGTGGGTCTAGCACTGTGACTTTTTGTGTCTATTTTGCCTCCTCAACGCTATATTTTATAGGATATTCAGGCTTCCTATGAACCTTTTTATGTCTCTGGGCGAAATATTTCTTGGAACGAAGGGCACAGCCAAGGGTCTTCAGTCTTTTATCCTTGCTGGACACTTAACGAAAAAATACTCTCTGTCGTTTCTTCTTAGATTGTATTTGCAGAAGTCGTCCCGCTCTTTACCTATTTTGTGGAGGTACTTTTGGAAAGAAAGGCAGCCTGTTTCACATAGGTCTATTATGCCAATTTTCTTGAGAGCTACTGCTTCTTTTGCTTTTTTTTATTACAACAGTGTTGGTTTTTTTTTGTGTTTCAAACTATCTAGATTAAGCTAGCAGCTTTCGATTGTTTTTGTAGTTCATGTTTTGTGAAACCAATTTATTCCCATCTTTGGTCTTAGTATCAACTTCTTCGTTTCTTTATTGCCCTCACTGTGGAGCTCCATATCACCTCGAGGTTGGTCTCTGTCCCTATTTCGTTCTGGACCTCCTTCACTACTACGAGTATAGCTGAATTTATGTTATCATGCATGTTATCAAGCAGTTGTTTGGCTACCCGATGGAATCTTAAGTCTAACCATTTTAGCGTTCCGCGTCTCTATTATATGCGCAGCCTTAAGGTCCTAGATCGTGACTTCTTTAGAGAAGTTAAAGAGAGCTCCAAGATGCCTACTACTACTCCATTGTTAAGTTATTCGCAATCATTGATGTGATAGGGAGGGGGCTGGGTTCATCCTCGTTGGTGGTATTGTGATCTTGAGCCTTTTCCAGAGGATGCGTAGGTTATTTGACTGTTTTATATTGTCTTTATTTGATTGCTTTAGGGCTCTGATATTCCCCTAGAATACTAATATGGCTTCGTATATCTCCAGACTTGTACCCATAGGCCAGTTATAGCTTGTTTCACCGTATTTTCTTAAATCTTGAGGAGCCACGATTTACATGATGAACACAGTTTTGTACTATCTTCATTCTGAGCACGAAAACAAACGGAGCCCCAGAGTGGTGGAGCACAGCTACAAAAAAAAAACTGCGGTTCAGCAAACACAGAAAACTTCAAAAAATGATGACTCCTGATTACAAGAGCAATGAGCAGTTTTCTCTGTTCTACAAACGGATTATTCTAAAGTGTTTGGCTCTGTCAATTACAAAATTATTCTTTTAAAATTTAACCAACATGATTTGTCCAATCCGCAGTTTTCTTGGTTTTCTTCTTACATTTATAATAGTATTATTATTGTTTCTGTTAATTTCAGTGTCTTCTTGATGTTGTCTTCTCGTGCTTTTATAGTTAAGGAATCACATATTTTTGTAAACATTTGTTTTTTTTTTTTAAATTTGAGTTAGTTTGCTTATAAGTCGGCTAATTTTTTGTATATATATAAATATATATATATATATATATATATATATATATATATATATATATATATATATACATATACATATATATATATATATATATATATATATACATACATATATATATATATAAATATATATATATATATATATATATATATATATATATATATATATATATATATATATATATATACATATTTACATATTTCATAATTGGTCGATCTATTGTTTTAAACATAAAATAAATAAAAAAAGTCCTAGATATATTATCCCTTCCTGCAAATACACCTATGTGTTCCTAATTTTTGGGGCAGCTATTTCAATATTTCGTTTTCTAAAAAAGCCCTCTTCTTCATACGATTGCATTGTTTTATGTGAGACGTTTTGCAATTTGGATTCCTAGGTATCCAAATTTGACCCGCTTATTTTGTCATCCATGTGACTTAGAGCGGTTAAGCCCTTACTGCCACGAGAAGGTCATTGACCAGTAGGAACCACAGCAGAGGGGATAATAATCCTCCTAGTGTCCGCTCTTTTTTTAGCTTATCTCAAGTCTATATATGCACCTCAATACCTAGGTCTTTCTCTCACTCATTTTACTATCTCTTGAGGGGCTTCCTTCGTTTAGAATACATGATGCAGCGAGTCATTTCTTGCATTGTCAAAGACTGCCTCTATTTCCATAAAGATCCATAGTACGATTTCTTTACTATCCAATGCTTTTTCGATTAATTACATCAGCTTTGTGTAGCGGATACAGTTGATTTGCTCTTTTGATTGGCAAATTGACACTGGTTTAGTACCATCTTTATTAGAAGATCATTCCTTGTATACGGATCGATTAGCTTCTACATGGTATTCAATATGAAGGATTTATGGCCGGAATGATTTTGAATGATCACATTCGCGCCAGTCTCCTTCATTACGGTATGTAGCCGAGTTTCAAGTTTGATCTAAATATGTGTACCAAGATGGTTTTCAATTTAAGTGTGAGTCTTTGGAGGCCGGGATGATCCTATTTAGTGCTCGTAATCTATCGTGTCTGGAAGAAGTGTATTACCCATTCAACCTTTACGTACGTGATGATGTATTAAATCAATGGAAATTGAACACTCCCCTCAATGGTTTTCTCCTCTTTTTTCAACCTCAGCATTATTACTAATTTCGCACGCTGGGAAGTCTGTTTTAAGCACTACTTCCACTGTGTTCCCAACGCTAACCACCATCCCTGAACCTACAGTTTTGAGTAGTTCTATATGCCATTGGTGGCCTTTGGATACAGCTTTCTGTATCCTGGAAGTCTTCGGAAAATTATTGAGTCTCATGCAAAAGGCACTCCAAGCCATTCTTTTGGGCTTCTTGACCTTTTTGTTGTATCCTGAGAGTTAATTTTTGTAAGTCTCGCAGCTTCATGCATTCGTTGCCCCATTGAACTCTGCTCTCGAGGCTCCTCTATCATACTGTTCATCCATGTCACCCTTGTTTCGGGGGCACTGGTTTCTTCAAGGTAGATGTCATGCTGCGATTCGAGGCTTATTTCGGTGAGCTTGCCCATAAAATTTTCCAATACCGTTTTATAGTAGTATTATAAGAAGGATCATCGGGCAATTATTAGTGAAAATATAGACGACATTAATCTGGACGGTATGTGATCCTTGAAATCATTGATTTATCGAGGGGCGATTCAACGACAACAGCATATTATCCTCAAACGAACTAGTGAATTGGCCACCGAGTTGTTGTAATTTGACTTTTTGTAGGGCCATGCAAAGTTTTTGGTAAAGGCTGAGAAACCGGAGACACTACAACCATGAGTTGTACGCTTTCTACAAACGCTTCACAAAGATGAAGCTCGATAGACACCTAGCTCGTATGAGCGAAACCCCTTTGTGGTGCATTTTTTGGCAACGACAGAGACCTTTTTTGCGCTGGAGGAATGAAGTTGACCAAAACGCATGGAGCTTAGGGATGTCCAATCGGGCGACATGGGCTCACGATAGGGATCGGTGGAAAAACTTGTTGAAGAATATTATAACCGAACCCCGATTGTACCGCCCATGATGATGATAAAGCGCAAAATATGCTGTATATGAAAGCTCTAAGTTCTCAAAAAGAGTGGCCCAAAATCGAATCAGCAGGATGTAATTCTTCAAAAACAAAAAAGAGGAACCATGTGCAAAGCGAATAAATGCTTTGTATTCAATAGGAATCGCTGTGATTTTGATTTTTTCAAAAAATCGATAATTTTTATAAAAAACCATCCTTTACTTGTCATATTCATTTTGGTCTGGGCCAGTATTGCATATGTATATGTATATATATATATATATATATATATATATATATATATATATATATATATATATATATATATATATATATATATATATACATATATATATATATATATATACATATATATATGTATATATATATATATATATATATATATATATATATGTATATTTATAAATTTGGAAATACTATATCTTTGATGAGACGCAACACCCTCATCAGCATTCCACCCCCGTCTCGATTTCTGCTTTTCCAAAAGTTATCTTACTGCTGATGCAAAAAGTCACATTTTCCACCTATTATTTTCAATACTTTACTGAGGACTTTATAAGTTCATTATGACAATTATTACGATATCATCCCAAACTTGAGTAATCAAGTTAGCAGATCACCAGCTAATATCGTGTGTGCTCTATGGTTCAAATTCAGTCATGATCATGCACCGGACTTTGAGTCAACCGAGCTTGGGTTAGGAGTCGTGGCACTTATCACTCCATCCTCGTAGGCATTGATTGTGAATGAAGTCTTTACCAGCTTCGAGCCCCAATTCCGATAAAAGATTATTGTGGGACTACT
Source organism: Nemotelus nigrinus (assembly GCA_947369275.1). Classification (NCBI taxonomy): domain Eukaryota; kingdom Metazoa; phylum Arthropoda; class Insecta; order Diptera; family Stratiomyidae; genus Nemotelus; species Nemotelus nigrinus. The sequence continues at coordinate 134,775,238 of OX376373.1, read as the reverse complement.
TTCACTTCCAATGTCGATGCTTGCTGAGGTATTGATTTATAAAGTTCTTCTATAGGTAAAAATTTGTAGGCTGCAGTATATATTTTAAAATCTTGATCATTCAAAGCTAGAAAGTTTCATATCTTCTAAACGAGCAATTTTGAACACTTTTCGAGTCTTGTTTAACATGTTTCTAGGTTCAAGAGATCAAGACTTGATGTTAAATCAACTGCTGGTTGGAGCCAATGACACCGTTGTTTCTCATTTAAAAGAATTTCGTTCAATTTTGAAAATCGATTTCACAATAATTAACAATTCAAACCATTGGACTCATGATTCAAAAGACCATCAACAATAAATTGCTCAGCAAAAAATATCCTGAATTTAAGTCCCACAGCTGTATATGCTTGTAAAAATAAACCCAATTCAAGCTTGCGATACAGCACAAAATAACTTGGTATACAAAATGCTGACATTGGCAACAAAAGTCCCGAGAAGCTTCTTATGTACCGATCAATCTGAACATTTCTTGATAATACAGTCAATATTTCCCACTCTACATCCAATTCAATGATTAGTAATTTGTCAGTAATTAGCACTCTTATCAATTTAATGACACTTGAAGGTTTTTTCTTCAATATTTTTGATTTAATTCTCTGTATTATATTATTTTTTATTTATGGATTACATGCCAATTATTCTTGGGCTTACCCACTCGTGCACGAAGTGTATATTCATCCAAGCTATTAAAAATATTTTGACCGTAACATGTTTCTTGTTAACTAGTCATAATTAGCTTTATAATTATTCGTTTGTCGTTGTCTTATCAAAGGATTCTTATCTGTTGGGTTTCGAATCAGCGAACAAGATGAGAGTATATGCGTGAACATGAATTCTTGAAATATATCCCGGTCATGGTAAATTGATGATTGTCGTCATTGTCTTTGAAAAATACCGAATGATTTTTTTGTTTGGTATTCAATACACGCACGCACAGTGACGGAGTTAAAAAATTGGAATGAGGGCTAAGTAACATTAGAATACTTGTCAGGCCTGGGGAGTTGTAGTTGGTAGACCTCATTCATAATCAATTCTTTTAATTTTTTCAAAAAACCAGAAATAAAAAGAGTCTAGCGCATCAGAACCGCTAGAAAACTAATTTTCGAAGAAATTGTCTTTGAGTGACAAAAAAATGTGGGAAGACGTAATACACTTTTTTGTAAAACCATTCCTTATCCCAAGCAACAAAACTGAACTATAACACAAATGATGAAAATGTTCAGTGCTGGCAACACTTTCCCAACGAAGCAGCAATAAGTTGACCTTAACAAGCTCATACTCAAATCAACTTATCCTTTGAATTTCGTTCTCATTGGAGGATTTCATTGAAAGTTTCAGCGGTTAAACGTTATTTGAGGCTGCCATCCGAAAAATTTTCAAAACTCGGAAAATTCAGAAATTGGTTTCTTATTTTTATCGCAAATGCTTTGCATATGAGTACGTAATTTGAAGCATCTGTTGGTGAAATATTTACGAAAATGGCTAATGCTGATTACCCTGTGTCAGCAGCAGAGCAAAATATATACGTTAAGTTAAACCCAACCAGTAAATTTTGTTTCGATTGAATCACTGCGTTAGAAGGTATACGGGTGAAAATAATTTTAGGGTTGCCACCCTCAAAACTTTTCAAATTTTTAAAGCGTTAATATTTGTTGTTAATTTTCATTGCAGGATGATTCCCATTTGCAAATCTAATGACATAATCGCTCAGGAAAGAAATTCCACAAAATTACAAAAATTGTAATAGCTGGCAGCCCTTTCATGGTTTTTGTACGAAATTCCTACGACATTTACTTCACATTAAGGTCCATTTACTGCATGGACTTCGTTTTGATTTCTACACTGGACCGGAAGTTATAGGGAAAAAAGCTTTATTTTGCTGAGCAAATTTGCAAGATTTATGAGACAAAAATCACCACAGCTGCCAGCCCTATACTAATTTTTCAACCAAATTTTCACCAAATGTTACATAGAATCAATAACATCCAAGTACTGTGTGAATTTTGATAAAATCTGATGGCTGAATCGGAAGTTATAGGCAGTTATTTTTCAAGATGGTACCACAGCCACAGGGTTGCCCGCATTTCAAAATCACTTCTATCAGGTCTGGTCCTAGCTAATACCAACATGTTTTGTAAATTTCATTATGATCGGATAATCCGTTCGTCAGTTCTCGTGAACAGAACTTTCGAGTGCTGAAAATAGAGGTAATTTGGTGATGGGTTGCCGTTCTTGTGTAAATCGGAATTTTAAAAATTTCCAGTTGACATGATGTAAAAAGATTAAAATTTATCAATGATTTGAAGTTTTTGTCAAAAATCAAAAATTTTTGAGGAGGGTCAATGATTTAAAGGATTTTTTTTTCAGGAGCCTGCCGTAGCTACAGGGTTACCTGCACTATCTTGAAAATCCATGTGTGTTTAATTTTAGCCAACGTCAATACGCTCTGCGAATTTCACGATGATCCAATGTTTTTGTCAGAAGTAATGACAAATCCAAATTTTAAAAAAAATCCTTGCTAGAAAAAAAATCCTGCGCTAAGGGCCTTTTAAGCACTTAGCACCCACACACGGCTCAAAATTTTCAATTCTTTATCATAGACAAGCTTAGAACATAATAAGTTTTCATTCCTAATACTTTTTTTTAACAAAAATTTACACTGCTTGGAAATATAGGAGTACCTCAAAATTCACTAAAACGCTCGCCGCCGCCAAAAGGTTTAGGATATCTGAATTTGACCTACCTACTATATACATCTACGTTCTCCGAAAATTCCAGCTCAATCGGATCGGCCACTCCAGAAATTATCTCCCTTCATCATTTTGCTGTTCTTCGAACATTAGTAAAAAAAACTCTAGCGCACCTGAACCGGTAGAAACACTAATGTTCGATGAACAGTAGAAGAATCGTGCAGAGTCTGAGTGCATATTCCACCTGTTTCGATTGAAAAATCAATTTGATCTTAACAATGCATTTAAGCCCATAGGGTGGAAAGGATTTCAGGAATTTCAAGATTTAGGATAACCAAATGCTGCAAAAATTATGAAAGTAGCATAACTTAAGATAAACAAAGAAAATGCTTAGTGCTTGCAACACTTTTCCATTACTGCAACTCCAAGTCTCCCACAATTGCCTCACGTTAAAATCAAATAAATCTATCGATTTCAATTTTATCCGATGATTTCGTCGAAAGTTACAGGGAAAGAAAGATGTTTAGGATCAAAACACGAAAGATGTTTGGAGCCAAAAATGTTCTAGAACTTAGAAAATTTAAACATTGGTAGCTTATTTTCATTGTAAACGTTCGCGATATGAATACTTAATGTAAGCATCTATTGATACGAAAGTAACAAAAAACGCCGCGCTGGCAGCCCTTTGCTAGCATCAAAGCCAAAAATATGTCACACCTGCCTCACATTAGCTGCGTTTTATTTTCATCCAGAGTGTAGTAGGTATCCTGGATGCATAATAAAACGATCCAGAGTAGCACGCGAGTTTTTTTCTGTCAGACAGTGGTCATTTCAAAATTTGAGCTGTCATATAACCAACGCCGTTTTCAAATGTATGACTATTTATCCTAGTTGCCAGGGTGACATGGAAATTTTTGCAAATTCCAACTATTCCAGTTGATATGACTTTTCGAAATACGTTCCACAGAGAGCACGAGTACGAACTCCACTGAATTCACAAGTGTTTGTACTCTGGATGTTGTTGTTGTTTCGTGTGCAAATCGATATCCTGCACTACTCTGGATGTATAATAAAACGCGCCTATTGAAATCAACATACTCTGCGAATTTCGTTTTGATCCGATGACTGCATTGGAAGCTATAAGGGTACAAAGAATTTCAGGGTTACCAGTGGCAAAAGTTTTCAAATTTTCGAAAACTTAATATATGTTATTTATTACCACTATCATTACCGTTTGAAAACTTTGCGGTAAAATCGCTTAATAAAGATATTGCAAATAAATATAAAACCAACAATAGTTGGCAATTCTTTCATGGTTTTTCAACTAGATTCCTTCTGAATAGTACCTACATTAAGTTCCAAATATCATATGAAATTCGTTTTGATTTCATGATTGCACTGGAAATAGGGCAAAAAGCTTTACTTTCCTGGGCGAATTTTCAAAACCCCAGACACCAAAACTACCATAGCTGGCAGCGCCAACTGAACCTTTCAAGCAAATTTCTATCAGGTTCAGCTACTGTGCCAATTTCATGAAAATCCTGCAACTGAATTAGAATTCATAGGGCAAAGAGTAGTTTTTTTTTCTTTATAGTTTTTCAAGATGGCACCACTAGCACAGAGCTACCCGCATTTCAAAATCGCTTCTATCAAATCTGGTCCTACTCAATACCAATCCATTCTGTGAATTTCATTTATATATGATAATTGGATCGTGTGTTCTCGTGAACAGAAGTGTTTGATGCTTAAAATATAGGTAAATTGGAGGAGAATTACCTTTCTTGTCCGATGTGAAATTTCAAGTTTTCCTTTGGTTGAATAGACAAAGCATAAAATTTTTATATGAGTTGGTTTTCACTGTAAAAAACGAAAATTTTTCATTAGTGTCGATAGTTTGAAGGTTTTCACTTTTAATGCCTGCCGTAGCTGCAGGGTTGCCAGCATGTGCATAAAACACACTCGTCTAGAACTTAGTAACAGCAATATGTCCTGTAAGTTTCATAATGATCTGATAATCTGGTCAAAAGTTATCGCAATTCAAAAAATTTTAAATGTTCCCAACCTCGTTTCAGGTGGCTAGCGAACACATAGTGTTAAAAACCCCAAAAAAATGCATATTCACATTTGTAACACGCTCAAAATTTATTCCATAAACTTTATTTTTGCGAAAGTTATATGTTGACAGAAAAATAGTTATATTTTAAATATCACTGAAATGGCCACCGGCGCCAAAGGGTTAAAGATTATTAACTTTTTGTGAGATCTGTCCCTATTCTGTATATACATCAATGTATCCTGAAAATTTAAGTTCAATTGGCTGGCCCGTTCCTGAGATTTTTGCCTCAAATTTTTTGATGATATATATATATGTATAGAAATATGAATTTTTGGCCAAAGTGATGTTAATACTAATGTTCTTCTTCGAACATTAGTGTAAAGTCTGGCGCATCAGAACCGCTAGAAAACTGATTTCCGAAGAAATTAACTTTGAGTGACTTAAAAATATGTGAAGTAGTAATACACTTCTTTGTAGTATCATATCAACCACTTCTAACTCAAAGGAACAAATATCATTTTCTGACAGCATATTCTATAACACAAATGATGAAAATGTTCAGTGCTGGCAACATTTGTCCAAACAGCAGCAATAAATCTACCATAAAATGCTCGTGCTTAATCAACCTATCCTTTGAATTTCATTTTTATCCGAGGATATCATCGAAAGTTTCAGCGATTAAACTATGTCTGGGGCTATCATCCGAAAAATTTCCAAAACTCGGAAAATTTAAACATCGGTTGCTTATTTTATTGTATATGCTTTGCTTATGCATATGAAACGGAAAGCATATGTTGGTGCAATATTAACGTGATTGTCTGGCGCTGGCAATCATGTGGCACCACAGCTGCATAACGTTGAGTTAAACCCACCTTGTGAATTTCGTTTCGATTGAATGATTGCGCTGGAAGTTATAGGAGTTAATATAACTTTAGGGCTACCACCCTCAAAACTTTTGAAATTTTCGAAACCTAATTAGTTGTCGTTAATTGTCATTCCAGGATCATTCCCATTTGGAAATTTAATGACAACATCGCTCTAAAAAGAAATGTCTATAAATTACAAAATTCATCATAGCTGGCAGCCCTTTTGTGATTTTTCAACGAAATTTCTACAAAATTAGAAATACAACAAGATTGAGGCATGAGTTTCGTTTTGATTTCGTTACTGCATCGGAAGTTATAGGCAAAAAACCTTTATTTTCCTGAGCAAATTTACAATATGTAGGAGACTAAAATTTCCATAGCTGGCAGCCCTATTCTAAGTTTTCAACCAAATTTCTACGAAATTTGTCTTAGAGTAAGGTTCACCTATTGCGTGAATTTTGTTAAAATCTGTTAGCTAAATCGCAAGCTATAGTCCAAAAACCAGTTTTTGTCGTCAGTTCTCGTGAACATAAATTTTGAGTGCTGAAAATAGAGGTAATTTGATCATGGGTTACCGGTCTTGTACACCGCAAAATTTTGAACATTTTAATTTGACGTGGTGGACAAAGGTAAAAAATTTATCAATTTTTTGAATTTATTTTAAAAAATCAGAAATTTTTCAGGAGGGTCGATGATTTGAAGAATTTTTTTTCAAGAGTCTGCTGTAGCTACAGAGTTGCCCGCACATTTTTGAAAATCCATGTGTGTTAAGTTTTAGTCAACATACACTCTGCAAGTTTCACGATGATTCATTGTTTTCATTAGAAGTTATGACAAATCGAATTTTTAAAAAAATCCTTGCCTACTTTTAGGCACTATTTAGGCACTATTTTGCAATATTTACTTTGCGCAAATATATACTGTGCATAGAAATATAAGGATACCTGAAAATTCACTAAAATGCCCGCCGCCGCCAAAGGTTTAAAATATCTGAATTCTAACAAGTCATGGAGCAGGTTTACAGCGGTCGGACCAAAAGTGACCTGACCTAAAGCGCGGACTAAATGAACTTAGTCCTCAGGTGTATACACCAATCTGACCTAAAATTTGCTTAGGTGGAATTTAGTCCTCGTTCGTATATGACAGCTATCATTTAGTTTAATTTTCCTTCATGCACTGTATTTATCGTTTCATTTGTCTCTCAAACATGTTTATTTCAATGAAGTTGTGTCAAAGGGGAATGTTATGAGCTTATATTCAACATACATACATTATTAATAGTCGCGCAAAAATCAATGTTTAGGTCGCGTGTGTTTACAACGATTATAGCCCACGACCTATATTTAGGTCAGGTCGCTTGAAATCGTGGACCGACCTAAATTTAGGTCGGTCCGCGAGTGTATACACCACGTGGACTAAAAAGTTTAGGTGGAATTTGGTGTTTAGTCCGCGGACTAAACGTTCGGTGTATACGATATCATGGACCTACCGGTTATTAACATCTATGTTCTCTGAAAATTTCATTTCAATCGGCTCGGCCACTCTAGAGATTATCTCCCTTAATCATTTTGCTGATATATATATATATATATATATATATATATATATATATATATATATATATATATATATATATATATATATATATATATATATATATATATATATATATTTGTATATATATATATATATATATATATATATATATATATATATATATATATATATATATATATATATATGATGAATTTTCGGCGAAACGAGTTTAATACTAATTTTCTTCGAAAATCAGTAATAAGATTAATCCAAAAGACAAAAGAAATAAACATAATAATAATATTAATAAAGATAATAAATATAAAAATTATAATAATGAAAATAAGCTAAATATATTCTGCGCAAAGGTGGCAAAGCATTAATCAGAAATTAAGGTTAGGAATTAGACCTGAACTTTTGATTTGAAGCTTAAATTGTAGAAGCGTCAGCTATAGAGGACCAATCTGGTGCTCGTCGTGTCTCCTGGGCATATGCAGTAATAGCGAATGAAAACATACGTCAGTTCGCGATCCGAACGATCCATGTTGCGAAGTAGCAGCTTAGAGTCAAGGTTAGAGAGGGCAAAACAACGAATAACATGAAGCAACAAACACTCATCAAGGAACATCTTCGGGTTTTAAAAGACGGACTTTGCAACAAGGATAAACGTTCAGTAAACTCATAATAAGGCATGTGAAATTTCCACAATAAAGGACGAATGAATCTACGTTGTACATCTTTCACTACATCAAACAGATGTCTAAGGTCGGGGGACCAGACTTGACAACAGTACTCGAGGAAACTATGATCTAAAGACAGAACAAAAGAGTCGAACACAAGTAGATAAGTTACCAAAAGGGTGAAAAGATCTGAGGACAAAACCGGACAAAGCAAATCCTCATAAAAAAGTCATGATGTCATTAATAAAGGCAAAAAATAAGAGATGGCCAGGAATTGAAACCTGCGGAATACCAAAAAGAAGACAGAATGCTGAAGAAAGCACATTTGCAGTACAACTATGACCAACAACCTAGGAGGAAAACCAAAATAAGAGGGATTCGGTAATGCCAAAACACTGGAGCTTTGAGAGAAGATATACAGCAGAATTAAATGCTTATGAAAAATCAGTCCAAACAAAGTCGACCTGTTTCTGTTTATTCAAATCAGAGGCAACCATGTTGGAGGAGGCTATAAGGTTAGTTGTGGAAGATATGCCCTAGATATGTTCATGCTACTCAGAAGGAAAAGGGGATGAAAGACGGAAATAAGCTTATTGAAAGTAGGGTCAATTTATACTTAGTGAATTGAGTATGAAACCGATTTCTAAAGGATCAGTTTGGATTGAACACAAAGTTGAAGAACTAGTAAGAATTAGCCCGTGCCTCAAAAAGAAGGGGAACAATATTTGGCAAAAAGTTCTTAAATCTTATGAGGGCAGGAGGCAGAACAGAAAAACGATGAAATTTTTTAACGGAACTAATATGAGACTAGAAGGTTTATCATGATTGAAACAAAAAGTGCACTCGATGTCGGCGAAAAAATCTTGCATGGCTGGGCTTTTGATGCAAATTATATGATCAGAAGGTAAAAATTCAGAAAGATAAAACGCATTCATCTTAGTCCTTAGACCACAAACGTTCTGACAGTATACATTAAGATCTTCTTTACGCTGAGGAGTGAAAGCTGCGTTCTGTATTGGAGCGAAATTTTCCACGAGTTCTTGAGGGGAATTCATTCACTAAGGTATCAAGCGGCCAGGAATCTTTCAGAAGATCCTTATTAATGCCAAGAGAAATGGTGAAACGATGCGATGATTTGGTTGTCTAGACTATCTTTCGTAAGCTATTGAACGAAAGTACCGGAGGAATGTGACCCAGTTTTGCCATTACGTATGCTTTTATATTATCCGCTGACGTATCGTAAGCAAGCCGCGATATAAAGGTCTAGAGAGAACGGTTGACAATCAGTAACGGCGATACATTGACAGGAGCAAGGAACTTACTAGGTGAAGCAGAAGAAAGACCAGCAAGATACGATGTAGCTAATGAATACGAATAAGCTCACCGACTGTCTGATTTTCTGATTTGATTCAGGCCCGCTAGGCTGTCTCAAAGCCCGGTGTGTTATTATAGCTCTATTTGAACCATAGACCACACAAACTAGCAGTCGTTGTTTAGCCCAGTCGACTACTCAAGCTTCTTTGCTTTGCTTTGCGCTTCTTAGAATGCAAATTAGGTTTTAGAAAGAAAAGCATACTCGATTATTCATTTTTAGCAATTTACGTTAAAATTATCGACAATAAAAAGTATAATATCAAATTCTTTTTCTATTCCCTCAGAACGCCGTGCCCACTGGCTTGGGTTCAATCATTTCAAAGCAACCATTCGCGAGGCCCTGGAAAAACTAAATGAACTTGTCGATGAATCTGATCCGGACCTAGATCTACCTAACATTATTCATGCTTTCCAAACTGCTGAACGAGCACGCGAAGAGTTCCCCGAAATGGATTGGTTGCACTTGACGGCATTGATTCACGATCTTGGAAAAGTGATGGCTTTCTACGACGAGCCACAATGGGCAGTGGTCGGTGATACGTTCGTAGTTGGATGCCAATGGGCTGACAGTATCGTGTATAGGGATGAAAGTTTTGAAGGAAATCCGGACGGCAACGATAGCCGTTACAATTCTAAATATGGAATGTATAAACCGAATTGCGGGCTGGAGAACGTTCTATTGTCCTGGGGACATGACGAGTATATGTATCAAGTACTAAAGCACAATAACTCTACATTGCCTGAAGAAGCTTTGAATATTATACGGTTTCATTCGTTCTATCCATGGCACCAAGGTGGACACTACCAGCATCTGTGCTCGCCAGCTGACGAGAATACAAAGAAATGGGTGCTGACTTTTAAGTAAGTAAATCTTTCAGTTGAATGGATTGCAGCTCTAACCTCCTGTTTCTTGCAGCCGCTATGACTTGTACACGAAAAGCGAAAAGATTCCAAACCTTGAGGCTCTCTGGCCGTACTATCAATCATTAATTGATAAGTACTGTCCTGGCGAATTGGAATGGTAATCATGGAAACTAACCAACTGACTAGCTAAGGCACATAGATATGTAATTTAAAAAAAGCGAAGAATATTTTTAGTTAAAAGTAACAGATCACAAAGTCAAATATTTCCTGACTTCAAGTTATACGAAATGTAAACACTATACACTTACTATAGTAAAATATAAGATAGCTTAGAGAACCCTATCGAATTTAAAAGACATTAAACATTCTAAGAATTTTCAAATAGATTATTTATTTATTTATTTATTTATTATTGTCTAAATCAAGAGACACATATCCAATCAAAGACTAGGCAAGGAATAAGCTTAAAAAATCTCGTAACTTAATATTGAGATGAAATTGGAAATTCAGCAATTTAATTAATTGATTTCCTATATGAAACACTTGCTCTTAAATTATTTTTAAAAGTACGAAACGAAGGAAGAAAAGAACCAATATTCAAGCAATTATGTTCCCTATAGGCAAGCGTCAAAGGGGAGAATAAAGTACGGGTAAAACGTATCGGGCCACGAACAAAAAACTGCACACTGGGGATATAAGTTACAGAACCATTAGGAATTTTGTAAAGGAAACATTCGTCAAAATACACTCTGCGTAACAAGAGGGTAGGGATTTCAAGGATGAAACGACGCATACTATACTCGCAGTATCAATTAAGGAGCGATAATAAGGATACCAAATTTAACAACAATATTTGAGGACCCTAGGCGTACACAACGAGGAAATATCAGCAAAACGTCTGGACGCACTAAAAACGATGCTGCACAAAGGCGAGGCCTTGGACCTGACAAAGTGTCAAACACAGAACCAAGGTCCTTGAAATTATCAACAGGACTGAGGAAAGAACCAAGGATAGAATAGGAAAACGTGACGCGGGATAATTTATGTGTAAATGACATGTGGAAGCATACAGCAACATTAAGGTTAATACAATTGACAGCGCACCAGTGTTGACAAGTCATCTTGCAGCTGAGAGTAGTCGTCAACTGACCCAATCAGCCTGAATGTTTTCAGATTATCACCGTACAAAAGACACGGGGAGTAAAAGAGGGAAGGAAGATCATTTACAAACAGAAGGAAGAGGAGAAGGCCAAGAATCGAGCTTTGTGGAACACCAGCTTATTTGTTACTTAAAGAATTAAGTGGTATGAAATAAGGATTAAGCAAGTATTATTTTCTCTTTTTGCATTAAAATCGATTTTTTGTATTAAAATCGATTCGGTCAAAAATGCATATTTCCATATACAGTCAACCTCGGATATAACGAACCTCTAGGGACCGTGAGATTGGGTTCGTTATAACCGAAGTTCGTTATATCCAAATAACTAAAAACCAAGAAAAAATTTTTCCGTAAGATTATTTAAAGCAAAATAATAATATTTTCATTAATGAACAAAATATATATGTATGAATGTACTTCAAGATAATACCAAAACGCAAACTCAATTTCCAATTAATTCGAAATATAATATCAAATGTCCATCAATACGTAAATTCGTTACTTCAAATAGTCTGTTATTTTTGTTTGAAGCTCTTGAATTTTCAGCGTGTCTGTATAAGCTTCAATTTCTACCAAATTATTTAAAATATTTTGTGGTATATCATGAGACTCAGTTTCACTATCAGTGCTTCCATTATTTTCCATGGCTAGAATATCAGCAACTAACTCGTCATCCGTTAAAAATGTCGAGGTTAAAAGACTGTCATCCGCAGTGAGGTAATCCAATGGGACATGGAAATCGTGAGGTTGTTCATATGTACTGCTGCTTTGAATGCTTCTTAATAGCCATTCATTAAGTGGTAACAAATCCTCCTCATCAAATTGATCGTTACTGTTGGTCGCCAATAGTTATGCATGTTTAAATGCATTTTTACTAATGTTCGAAGAAGAACATTAGTATTAAAATCACTTTGGCCAAAAATTCATATTTCTATATATATATATATATATATATATATATATATATATATATATATATATATATATATATATATATATATATATATATATATATATATATATATATATATATATATATATATATATATATATATCATCAAAAAATTTCAGTGAAAAAATCTCAGGAACGCGCCATTCGATTGAGCTGAAATTTTCAGGACACATTGGTGTATATGCAGAATAGTGCCAGGTCTCAGAAAAAGTTAAAAATCTTTAACTCTTTGGCGCCGGCGGCCATTTTAGTGATATTTTTAATATACCTATTATTCCGTACACAAATAAGCTTTGCAAAAATTAAGTTAACAAAATAAATTTCAAATGTGTTTTACATGTGAATCGGGTAATGTTTTGGAATTTTTTAACCCCATGTGTGCGCTGGGTGCCTAAAAAGAGATCGGGAAAAATTGAAAATTTTTAAATTGCGATAACTTTTGACAAAGCTATTCAATCATTACCAAATTTTCAGGACATATTGGTATTATTTAGTTGTAAATTTGTGTAGCTTTTGATGAGCGTGCTGGCAATCCTGAAGCTAGGGCAAGCACTGAAAGTGAAAACTTCCAAATTATCGTCTCTCTTGAAAAAATGCCGTTTCTTCAAAAAAAAGCCACTCATATGTAAATTTCGTGCTTTGTTTACGTAGACAAAAAATAAAATTTGATATGGTATAACGGGCACGCCTGGTAACCCTTGCCCAATTTACCTATATTTTTATCATCAAAAACTTCTGTTCACGGAAACTCACGATCCGATGAGCAAAATTAAGTGAAATTTGCAGACTGTATTGGTCTTAACTAGGACCAGGTCTGATAGAAGTAATTTTGAAATGCAAGCGATTCTGTGCCAGTGGTGCCATCTTGAAAAATCACTAAAAAAGATAACTGCTTTTAGCCCTATAAATTTTGATTGAATCGTTCGATTTTGACGAAATTCACACAGTAGCTGGACCACGTTTGGTAGAAATTTGGTTGAAAAATTCTTTTGGAGTTGCCAGCTATGATAATTTTGGTGTCTTAAATTTGAAAAAATAAAAATTTGGAAGTGAAAACATTCAAATCATCGAATATCCTAAAAATGTCCGTTTCTTACAATAAAACCAATCTGTATACAAATCTTATGCTTTATCTACACGTTCAAAGTAAAACTTTGGAAATTTCATGTCGGACAAGAACGGTAACCCTCTCCCAGTTAACCTATATTTTTAGCATCAAAAACTTCTGTTCACGGGAATTCACGAACCAATAATCAGATACCATTGAAATTTACAGAATGCATTGAACTTAAGTAGAACCAGGTCTGGTAGAAGCGATTTTGAATTGGGGGCAACTCTGGGCCAGTGGTGCCATCTTGAAAAATTACAAAGAAAAAAAACTGCTTTTTGCCCTATGAAATGTGAATTAGTAACCAGATTTTCATGAAATTGACACAGTAGCTGAACGTTACTCTAAACTATGTTTGATAGAAATTTGGTTGAAAAGTTCGATTGGTGCTGCCAGCTATGGTAATTTTTGTGTCTTTGGTTTTGAAAATTCGCTCAGGAAAATAAAACTTTTTGCCCTATAGCTCCCAGTGCAGTCATGAAATCAATACGAATTTCATACAATTAATGGAACCTATTATAAGCATTACTCAGGCCAAATTTGGTTGAAAAGCCGCGATAGGGTTGCCAGCTATTGTTGGTTTTGTGTTTGTTTGCAATATCTTTACTAAGCGGTTTTATCTCAGAAATTTTAATTGGTAATGATATTGTAGTGACAATAAACAGCAAATATTAAGCTTTCGATTATTTGAAAAAACTTGCTGTATGTAACCCTAAATTTCTTTATACTCCTATAACTTCGAATGTAATATAACAACGTGAAGCAGATGTGATATGTTCTTGGCTTTGATACTGGCAGAAGGTTGCCAGCACGAGTCGGTTGTGCTACTTTTGTCTCAATAAATGCTTACAGTTAGTATTCATACCGGAAACATTTACAATGAAAATAAATAACCAATGTTTCAATTCCCAAAGTTCTGCAAATTTTTCGGATCGCAGCCCCAAACACCAACTTCAGTTACAGTGCTGCAGGCACTGAGCATTTTCTTCATTGATGTTATATGAGATGCTGCTTTCAAAGTTTGGTGAAATAAGCAACTGATAACGAATATAATTAACAAGTGTTTTTCTTTCATAAACTTTGAAACCCATACCAGTGGTAATATCTGAAACCTTCTACCATATGAGTTATAATGCATTCTTGAGACCAAAGTAAAACATGGCATTTGAAACAGTTTGGCCGTAATAAGCAGCTCATGTGGTGGAATATGCACTCAAAACCTGCACGATTCTTCTACTGTTCTTCGAACATTAGTGTTTCTAGCGGTTCAGGTGCGCTAGAGTTTTTTTTATTGTTCCAGTAGATACTTTGTGCCAATATTTGTGCAAAAGATTGATCGCATCAAGTAATGTGATGTGAAGGCGTGTACCAGCATCAATGCTTTGAACAATGTTCAACAAAAGTGCGATTCGATAATGACTTTTCAACAAACGATCCATGGGCTCTAATTTTGAACTGGTGTTCGGTCCATGCGACTTGTATGTATTGAAATTCACCTACCTCCTAAACTACCGACCATTCCATTCTAAAACTTTTATGATAAAATGGGTATACTTTGAGCTTTGTTTTGTTATAAAAATAAACAAAATTAACCTGGTTCAAATTATTTAAATTACGAGTTGAAGTGTCTATTTCCGGTTTCACATAGGAAAAAAAAATATTTTTCAAGTCTAATTTCAAAATTAAAAAGAACAGCGAATTTTCTATACCAATCAATATGTTTAATGTTTTTTAGATTTTGTTTTGAATCTCAGAATCCGCTTCCAAAAAATCTTTCATCAATTTCGTCAATTATTCAGAAGCCCATAACTCGGCAACTAAACTTCATAGAAACAAAAACTTGTGCATCCACGTTCATATCTTCTAGAAGTACCATTATGCACAATATGAACGAAATCCAGAACCTCGGCTTTTTTTCGTTGTCCGTTTCACGTGAAATGCCCCATACATATACATATATATATATACTATATATATATATATATATATATATATATATATATATATATATATATATATATATATATATATATATATATATATATATATATATATATATATAGGGGAGAGGCACGTAAGTTGAGTCGGGACGTAGGTTGAGCCAGCTGAATATTTTCAGTCCATTACATTCAGGACTCAAATGCTCATGCTTCCAGATAGTGATGTCATTAGTCAAAACTTTTCATAAAAGAGAGGGGCGATTATTCTCCCTTCCTGTGCTTTGTTCAGCGCGTAGCCAAGAATGTCTCGAGAAAAGTAAAGCCACAGTCAAGTTCAGACGTGAATATCGAGAAGTGTTATGCGTTGAAAGAAGGTAAATATAACTTTTTTTACTGTAGTTTTACTTCTACTTTAATATTCTGGTTGAATTATGAACATGCGGATTCATTGTGAAAAAAATTAGCGTCATGCCGAAATCGCATCGATGCACGTAGGTTGCGCCACTTTTAGGCACGTAGGTTGAGCCACTGTGAAATTATTAGACGCTGCATATTTTGGATGTGTAAAATTGAATACGTCACATTTAATATGAAACGAATATGGCAGTACATGAAAAAGCACCTTCTTCAGAGCCATCGACATCGGCTGCAGCATCAATCATTTCCCGAGCTGAAAGTTTGTCTACGTTGCTCAGTGATATTGGGCCACTTCAACAGGCTACGCCGAAACGCCGAAGAAGAAATCAAACCGCGGCCGTAAGCCGCTGAAAAGTGCTGTGCTAACGTCACCAGATTTCGTTGCTAATCTCAAGAAGAAGAAGCAGAAAAGTGATGCAGTAAAGAAAAAAAAAGAAGAAAAATCAAGGAAGATATGGACTTCTGCATGATTTGTATGAAGGATTTGCCAGCCAAGTTGACAAAGAACAACTCCATCCAATGCAACAAGTGCGAACGACCATTTCACTTAGTGTGCTAATATGACCCGCAGTTATTATACATGCAAGAACTGTAACTCGGATGACGAAAATGAATAAATTAAAATATTTCGAACTTTACCTCAATTTCGTTATTTATTTATTTTTTTTCCAATTTTTTCACTTATGTTCATCATTTATTTTCAGAAATACCTTTACAACAAATGTTTAGGCAAGAAACAATAAAAATCGTGTGGATTAATTAACTTTGGTTGGGTTTTAAAACAAGAGTTTGGACTGGCTCAACCTACGTGCCATTTTTTTTTTGGTGCCAAATATTGTACTTTTCGAAAATTGCCTATACAATTTTTATTTTTCATTGAAATCCATTTTTGTAAAAACTAATGGATAGACCATGATATTAGCTTTCCAACGGTATATAACTTTACGCTCTAACTTACCAGAGTGGAAAATGGCAACCCCAAAATGAAACTATGATCAACCTACGTGCCTCTCCCCTATATATATATATATATATATATATATATATATATATATATATATATATATATATATATATATATATATATATCGTCAAAAAAACTCAGTGACTATTTATCAGGAACGTGCCATCCGATTAAACTGAAGCTTTCAGGATATATTTGTGCATATGACAAATAGGTCCAGGTCTCACCAAATGTTAATTATCTTTAACCCTTTGGCGCCAGCGCCCGTTTAAGGGATATTTTAGATATGCCTATTATTCTATCACAAAATAGTTTCCAAAAAAACTAAGAGTGCGAAATGAATTTCGAACGTGTTCTTAAAAAAGATTTGATAAGGTTTTGGAAATGTTTAACCCTTTGTGTGCGCTAGGTGCCTAAAATGAGATAGGGAAAATTTGAAATTTTTTGAATTGCGATAAGTTTTGATAGAGCTATTGAATCATTACAAAACTTACCGAGCATATTAAGGTAACTAAAGTGTATAGTTGTGTAATTTTGTATGAACGTACTGGTAACCCTGTAGCTACGCCAGGCACTGAAAGTGAGAGCCATCAAACCATCGACTCTCCTGAAATATTTTTGCACTTAAAAAAACAATTCATATACAAATCTTATGCTTTGTCTACACAGTCAAAGTAAAACTTTGAAAATTCCATGTAGGACAAGAACGGCAACCCTTCTAAGATTTACCTATATTTTTAGCATCAAAAACTTATGTTCACGGGAACTCACGACCCAATAATCAGACACCGTTGAAATATGCAGAATATGTTGGTCTTAAGTAGGACCAGGTCTGATAGAAGCGATTTTGAAATTTGGGCAATTCTGTGCCAGTGGTGCCATATTGAAAAATCAATAACGAAAACCTCTACTTTTGGCCCTATAAATACTGATTCCGTCACCAAATTTTCACTAAATTCACACAATTGAACAATTAGGGTGGAGCTGCCAGCTATGGTAATTTTAGTGTCTTAAATGTTGAAAATTTTCTCAGGAAAATAAAGCTCTTTACCCTATAAAATCATAACGAAATTCATATGGCAAATTAAACTTATTGTAGGCAATACTCGGCAAAAATCTAATTGGAAAAACAAAATAGGGTTGCCAGATATGGTTGGTTTTGCATGTTTTTTTGCATGTCTTTAGTAAGCGATTTTATCATAGTGATCTTGCAGTGAAAATAAACAACAAATATTACGATCTAGGAAATTTGAAAACCTTTGCGGGTGCTAACCCTAAATTTCTTTGTATCCCTATAACTTCCAATGCAGTCATCGGATCAATACGAAATACGCAGAGTAAATTCGCAGATGCGACATATTTTTGGCTTCGGTGCTAGCAAAGGGCTGCCAGCACGAGGTGTTTTTGTTATTTTTGTACCAATAAATGCTTACATAAAGTATTCACATTGCGAATAAAATAATGAAAATGAGTAAAACAATGGAAATAAGTATATTTTCTAAGTTCTGTATGTTTTTCGGATGGCAATCCCAAACACCTTTCTATCGCTGTAACTTCGGATGAAGTCATCGAAATTAAATTGGCTTAGGGTCTATTATTACTAGTGGCCTTAAGTAGCTAGTGCTAGAATATACACTCAAAATATGTACAAATCCTCTACTGTTCTTCAAACATTAGTGTTTCTAGCGGTTCTGATGCATTAGGGGTTTTTTCTTTTCCTGCCAATTTGACTTAGTTGCATTTACAGACCGCACAGGTCATCAGACATTTCGTTGCATGCATATCAATCTTATTAAAATTTGTTCCGAAAACTTTATCATTCATAAATTGTTTGGAAATGGAATTTGTATAAGTTAATTTGATAGTTGATAATTGAGAGGAACAAAAAGTAAAATTGAAATAAAAAACTCTTTAGTAGGAAAAATAACTAAGATGGATGCTGATCTATGCTTATCTTATTTCAACGCCATGAAATAAGAAATCAGTCCATCAATAAAAAAGCTTTAGTGTCATGATTCATTTGTGCCTTTGGGAGAAATTTCCAAAAAATTGCCTAGAACTGAAACCAAACTAGGAAACAAATTACTAGCTAGAAAATTAGAATCGGGTTAGTTTCGTTTTAAAATACGTTCGAAGACTCAGAAGATGGAAAATATGTTGGCAGCATTGATTTTATGATTATAATCATTTGATTTTCTTTTTCCTGGCTGTCAGGTTGATAGGGAAGTTTTGTGGAGTTTGTTACAGCAGCCAATTGTTTCAATTGATATGACTTATCGAAAACTCAAACCATACGTTCCAACAATAGCAGAGTAAGAAATCCAGTAATCATACAAGGATTCACATTTTATATGCATTATCGCTATCAAACTCTACTCTGGATAAAATAAAACGCAGCTGTTGTAGATACTTGAAAAAAATTAAATAAATAGGAATCGACAAATAATTATTAAATATATAGTTCTATCAGTCGTGATTTGTTTGAATCAGTGGCGGCTCGTGGTTTTGATGCCTGAATTACAGTCGACGCAGCGAAGCGCAGCCATCAGTGAACAAGCGCAGCGAACGAAATCGCCGGGTTACACTGCAACGCGATTAAGTGACAGTGAAGTAGAAGAATTTTCAGTTATTGTTTGAATGAAGTTATTGTGTGAATTTTTAGTGCAATTGCGAGCAGTTATGGAAGACTTCGCTATGATAGTAATGATTTTAGGATTGGTATTGTGCTGCCATTATATAAATGCAATGAAAAAGCGAAAATCCAGGCGCTGGTGGGTGCGCGAATTAAACATGTCATGAGACACAAACGGATATTTTGAAGTAGTCTTCAAACAAATGAAGACATGCGACCCAGAAGAGTTTTTCAGGCAGACAAGGATGTCCAGGGAAACGTATGAATTACTATCGAGTATATTGAATGCGAAATTAACAAAGCGTAGGACACGTCGGATCGTATTCGCCGAATGCAGGCTTGCGCTGACACTTTCGTAAGTTTTGAAAATAAGGAAAAATAAGTGTTTATATCCTGTTTATATATTTTAGTTATTTGGCACAGGGCGGCCCCACGCATTCTTAGCGTGGAGTTTTAAGCTGGGGAGGACAACAGTCAGAAAAGTAATACTCGAAACTTGCGATGTATATGGAACTCTTTACGAGATCCTTACGTGCCACATCCGAGTGAAAATGATTTGCGACGTATTGCACAGGAGTTTGAAACACATTGGAATCTTCCCCATTGTGTGGGCGCGTTAGAACATATAGTATAGTTCTACTAGCGGCCTGTGATGCTTTTTACTGCTTCACATATGTGGATATTGGTGCGTACGGCAGTCAAAGCGACGCACAGTGGTATATTTCACGAAAAAGGTGAACTTTATTCAAATTTTGGACTTTTAAGTATGAAGTTGAAACTTTGGAAACTAATATTGTCCTATATGGCCCCCATCATTTGAGGTGGTAATTGGGTTTCGTAAATTTAAGGGTAAGAGCATAGGTGCTGAAAACAGCCAAAAATTGCATCTGTCTTTTAACCTCTTTTTTAAATTAAGAACATGAAGATCAAAATACCTTTGAGAAATACAGCGTTATTAAGCTATGAAAGACATTAATGATTCAGCCTCCCCCCTTTCATCGTGTTCATACTGCACATAGTATAGGAATTTGTTGTTTAAAACTTCTAGTCCTTTTTAAGTTTAGAACGTCACAAAACGTTGCTACGAAATAGGTCTAGTTGTATTCATTAAAGTCCAAAGTAACTGTCAAAACTTAATTTACCTGCGGCCAGCTGCGGCTAGGCTCGTAAACTCCTTTCAAAGTTCAGCGACCTTGCACAAATTGCAACATTTTACGCGCTTATTGCGCCAGTCCACGTGTTCTGCAGTATTTTCTTATCATTTGCACTAGCACATAATAGCAAGCATTTGTACCAGGTTGAAGCTCGTGAGATTGAAATAAGCACAATGTTGAATTTCATAAATAAAATAATAGTTTCTAAACCCTACACTTACTTGTTATGTCATTGGTAAAGTTTCAAGTGGTGTATGTTTATTTGGCTGTTCATACATTTATTTACCCATTCACCTGTACTTTAGAATCATCAAATTTCCCAACTTGCTTCTAAATTCAATTCAATAAAATATGTTCATATGATAATTCATGTATGATCATAGAATAATTCTGGTATGTATATGCTTAGTATTGAAATTATATGCAAAGCAACATTATCGAAAATATATTTTTACCTGTACAAAATAATTTCGTGTCAGGTATTAATTGCTAAAATTGTAAATATGCATGCATGGGTGGATGATAATATTTGTAAATTCGATATGTATTTTGCTATATGCTGTAGATAGGCTTTTTTTTACTACTTTCACTATTGATTTTAAGATACTTCCACAAAAGATAGGTTTTTCAAATTTGGTAGAATTATGTAATCAAGTATGCAGCTTTCGAATTCGGTGTTAACTCAAAAATGAAAAAAGGCGGATAGGGCGTTTTATGATCACTGTCAATGTTTTATTTTGGTAACGGTTGGGAACAATTTGAAAAAACACTCACCTACAAAACATAGTATTTAAGTTTATTTGCACTTATTTGTCAGGTCAATTTTTCGATTTATATCATTTAGAAAACAAAAGAAATACAATAAAGTTAGAAGAAAGTCTGAGTTTTTGTTAAAACCTTTTTGGTCAATTTGAGACAGAAAGGTGCGTGTGTAAAAGACTTAAAGACTATACAAAACTCATAAAATCGTATGACATAGAAAAATCGTGCGATCTAATATTACATATAGAAGGAAATAAATAGGAGTTGCCTGCGACAGCTTTGGTTACATATTCGGCCTTGTCTGTTGTATTTCATCCACTCTTATATTCAGCTCTTTCGTTTGGTATCTCATGTAATTTTGCACAAGTCAAAAAGAAAACGGCTATTGCAAAATTAAGTTTCCTTTCGATTTGTTTTGTTGCCTCAAAAAATGGCCAATTATAAGGTAACGCGGCAAATGCTGCATGATTTAATTATTCAAAATAATTACAATTGTTTCGATTTAACTTAATGGGTAGGGGTGCAAATCAAATTAACAATACTGTCCGACATCATTTGTGTCAAACGAATTAGAATAATTATTTCCACAGCAATTTTGGCTGCTGTCACGAATGTGATCTAAAATTTGGCTATCACGTCACAATATTGATAAAAATTGCGTCAGCAGGAAAAATTCTAAAAATGATATTTTTCTCAACACTGAGGCATGGTAGGCGGATTTGGACAGTGGTTTCGTGTTCAGTTATCAAAAATACTATGGAAATGATAAGACACATTCGTTTATTAACAAGAAAATTTTTTCCCTGAAGGTAATATTTTCCAAATGTTGACCCTTTTTGGAAACTTTTTGTTAAAAATTGGAGCCAACACAACCCTAGCAATGGATTTTCCATGTTTGAAAACCCAAGAAACACTCAATTTCATGCATCTAGTGGTTCTCATGAATAAAGTTAAACTTTTTCGAGAAATAGACCACTGTGCGACGGTGGTAAATTGATGACTTAGTATATATTAGTTGCCATGATTTAACAACGCTATTTACAGGAATCCTCAGCAACTCGACATTCGGAAAGCGACTACTATCAAAACAACTCCCTTTGCCGCAGCCTGAAATCCCACCGAATTCCAGCACCACCTTCCCATTTTTTTTTGTGGGTGATGCTGCATTTCCGCTGAAGGAAAATCTGATGCGCCCATATCCCGCAAAACGATTGGATGTCCCGAAGCGTGTCATTGAAAATGCTTTCGGCATCTTGGCTGGCAGTTTGCGTGTTTTACGTGACAATTTATACTGTTTTCCGGAAAATGCGGAGAGGATTGTTCTAGCAACCATCGCTCTCCATAATTTCATAAAAGAAATTTAACTGGCAGATACTGTCCACCGAGTTATGTCGATCGTGAAGATACAACTGGAAACACAATTCGCGGCGAATGGAGGCATGATGCAGGCGAGGAAACAATATTTACGCCAACTCGAGTGGGATCGAATAATGCGGCTAGAGTTGCTTTTAAGCTTCGCGACAGCTTAAGGGACTACTGCATGAGTGAAGGTGCTATACAAAGACAGAATAGAATAAAATACTCTTTATTTTGTTAGAATAAGTCTATTAATCGAATTAGTGTTTAATGTAGGCTTATTACCAATATAAAATAATTGACATTACTTTTAATTCATTTCTTATTACTAATATCACCTTGAAGTTGATTAAACAGCGTATTCTGAAAAAGAAATAAGAAGATGTTTGTATTGCTCAGCTGCTTAATATGTACTATAATTATTTTATACGAAATTTTGTCCTAAGGAAACACATTTGGTACATACGACAAATAACTCACCTTCTATTAGCGCTTCATCTACCTCGGCCTGCTGCAGCTCTGTAAGCATTTGTAAAATGCTCCGTCGACCCCTAAGCCTATTGTGTGGCTTCAGAGTGGACAAGATCGCGAGTACTCCACGCATGTATTGCTCATCGCTGCTTTCCAATGTGTTTTCGCTGCCCGAAGTACGATTGCGGCTTTGGATATACTCCGTAAAACATTTCATAGTAGTCGCAATCGTACTCTCGAGTGCACTTTCTCGAAGTTTACGCCTTTCGGACACATTGCGAGGCATTGTGTCTACACTCACTTGTGCATCGTCAAACGATCCAACGGTAACTGAACTTTCGTCCATTGCACTCGTTTGACCTTCGTACATGGCCCCCGTTTCATCATTAATTGGATGTGCATTTGCAAAAGGGCCTACATTGGTCCGTGTTTTGAAAATATAAATTTATCGTATTATATGAATATGGACAAAATTGAAAATCTTACGCTCTCGGTTTTATTGAGCCATCAATGAAGGCCATGTGCTGCATGAAGCACCACGTTTCCATTTGTGGTGCTGCAGATCCGGAAGGCATATTGCGCTTTCGCATTTCCTTCGTATACCGATCACGCAAAGCCTTCCATTTGCGTTGGCATGCATCCACTGCAATGTAAAGGAGATATTTATTGAATGTACTGTTTTGATTAATAATTTTTTTCATTTAATACAATTAATTGTTAAATATGCAAATAACAACTTACCACTAGCGGACAGCTTTTCGCTTTTGTCCAGCCACACCCGGAACTTGGCAGATTTAAATCCCACAGACAACCTATGGGGCATTTTGGCTCATCGAGTTTACAGAGGCGGCAAGCAATACAATACTGTCCAGGAGCTGAAAACAGCAATTAAAACAGAATGGAATCGAAGAAAACATAATAAAAAATTAGTTTCATCAATGCCAAATATATTAATTGAGATCCTCCAAAAGAAAAGAGGACACACTAAATATTGATTAATAATAAAGAACTCTATTTTAGTCGATATATCGGCAATACGAATATGGATTTATATTTATTTCCTCCGAAATTATTTTTTTTCTTCATTTTTTTCTCATTTTTCTTATTTTTTATTTGCTTTTGTTATTGTGATTAATATAATAGAATTAAAGTTAAAAAAATATTTCTATAGATAAAATATTTTAAATAAATAGAGTGACTTTATAATAATTTTTTCCACTGTATGAGTATTAAAAGTGTTCCCAATGAAAAAGGAGTACTTTGCAAGTGAAGGGAGTACAGTGGTACGGCAACTAAAAACAGAGAACAAATACTCCGATCGGAGTACAACGACAGCACTGATCACAACTGCTCTTTTGTAAAATCGCATTGCCCTGTAATTCACTCGTTTCGCTTCTCAAAGACAGACTGCCAATTCTCACACCACGGAGATTTATCTCCGGGTATTTCCAGAATGGTCGAATGCATTTTTCTAACCTATTCTGGATTTCTCTCGTGCTGTGGGAATGAGTTAATCCTTGCATGTGTCCAGGCTATTAGGACTATCTTATCTACATATAATTTTCTATTCCCTTATTTCGGTTAATTTAATGACTTTGGTTTGCGATAGTTTGAGTCGATATTTCTAGCTGTGGTAAAGTATAGTACGACATATGTTGATAAATATGCAACAATAAACAGACGTTGCCAAGCTACTTTTAGCTTCATAAAATAATTTCCCCACATAAGAGCCCGATGGCGAGATACACGATTGAACTCTTTATTAGTTCCAACTAAACATAATTTTATAGGTGATTTCAATTTTGATTGAAATGGTGTACGATCTCATTTGTAGTTCAATCATGTGATCTGCAACTTGAAGAAACCAATTGCGCATTCAAACATATCCTTAAGTCAGTTTAACCCTAGAATGGTACGGTAAATTTTTGGATGATTTTAGGTACATGTTTTTACTAAAAAGAAGGCAACAATAGAATTATGTACATTTTTTTTTTTATCATTAAACATAAAAAGATTATATAACGTCTAGCCTCATGGCAGTCAGAGTGGCTAATTGTGTACCGCAATATACCGCATGTGAGTAAAAATTACCCATGGGTACCATTCCAGGATTAAGCTCACTTAATTTAAATATAGTTCAGCCTTAACTCTTGTTCTTCTTCTCTCTTTCACCCTACTTTCGGTGTTCCACAAAGCTCGATTCTTGGTCCTCTACTTTTCCTCTGGCTTATAAACGATCTTTCTTCTCTCTTTATGTCCTTAAATCCCTTTCTCCGCGCATTTTCTCTCAAACGTCTGATGAAAAAAGTATTTTGTGGTAATTATTTTGAAATCGCGTTAAATACACAGATATACCCAACAATTACTCACGATGGAAACTATCTTCATTATTCTCAGACCAATTCTATCTAACACTCAGCCATTTACTTCTAATATTCCCTAAATAATTCTCCTTTCTAATTTTAACATCACCATCTTGGATAAGACTCAAAAATAATAACACCCGTGACTCTTAATCATTCAAAGCATCCTAGACAAACTGGTACAAATTGTTTGAATCATTTATTGGACCATCAAAATCAACTTGATATTTCATACATCATTAACATTTCTTGCGATTATCAAATGCGCAACCAACAACAAATACATTCTCCCATGCGTTTCGGTGGATTTGTTTGAAAATAAGTATTTTCTATAATACATGTACAGTGTACCAACAATGTCTTCGTACAGCAGCTATTTGAAACTTAAGTGTTAAAAACGAATGAATTGTTGCAAGAAATTTGAAAAAGTTTTGATGCAGATTTATTCATTAAACATTTTTATTTAATTTGGGAACAAAAACTAATCCATTTGAATTTATTCATTACAAAGTTATTTACTAAAAACAAAACAAAGTCAACAATTTGCCTCCAATAAAGTCTTCGTACACTTACGAAAAAGTTTATGAAAAATCTTAAAAACTATAGATACATTTTTTGTTAATATTTAGTTGGGTAGCCTTTGTTTTTAATCACGGCTCTAAGGTGGTGTGGCATCGATTCTATAAGTTTTTTTTGCATAGTTTGGCTCTATTTTCGATCATTCCTGCTGAAGAGCCTGTTTCAACTTAGGTTTCGAGCTAATATGATGAGTCATGATCCTTTTTTCCAGCATTTTCCATATTTGCTCAATGGGATTGAGATCAGGACTTTGCGGTGGTGTTTTAAGCAAATGTAGAGTTTTGTACGCCAAGAACATTATAGTATTATGAGCCATGTACTTTCAACAAGATAATGGTTGAAAATAAAAATCCTTTTATACACCCAAATTTTCGGCACTTGGCTTCAAATTTCTCTTGAAAATTTCAATATATAAACGATGATCTATGATTCCTTCGATTATTTCTAAGTTTCCAACGCCGCTGGTAGCCATACAGCCCCATACCATTACTCCGCCGCCATTGTGTTTTACAGTTTTGATGGTGTTTTTTAGGCTGTAAGCTTCCCCTGGCTTTCTCCACACTCTTAATCTCCCATGAGACCCAAAAATGTTGTGGTTGGATTCATCAGAAAATATAACATTTCGCCAAAACTCGAGAGATGCATTTTGGTATTGCCGAGCGAAGTTCAAACGTTTTTTGCGATTTACTTGAATTACCAGAGGTGTACGAGACTTAAATCTGTAAAACACGGTAGCGGCGGCGTAATGGTATGGGGCTGTATGGCTGCCAGTGAAGTTGGAAACTTAGAAATAATTGAAGGAATCCTAGATCATCGTTCATATATTGAAATTTTCAAGAGAAATTTGGAGCCAAGTGCTGAAAAATTGGGTGTATAAAAGGATTTTTACTTTCAACAAGATAATGATCCTAAGCACATGGCTCTAGTGTTGTGTTACTCATACAAGATGCATGACAAATGTCCCATACACAGCTACAAAATGTCACATCTCCTCAAGTTTCAAATTTGTACCACCTCATTTTTTGTCACATTGAGGTGCTGCGGTTGATTTTGAAGCGATTGACTTGAGATTCTTGAGCCGCACCGATTGTAGTACACGGGACAAAATTTGTACTACCTCATTTTTTGTCATATTGAGGTGCTTTGGTTAATTTTGAAGCGATTGACTTGAGACTTGTGAGGCGCAGCGATTGTAATACTCAATGGAAAATGTATGTACGCTAGACTAGTTTGAGTTTGATTTGTACTACCTCATTTTTTGTCATATTGATGTGCTTTGCTCAACTTTGAAGCGATTGACTTGTGATACTTGAGGCACAGGGATTGCTGTACAAGGCGAAAATGTATGCATGCGAGTTTAGTCTTGAGTTTGATTTGCACGATACTTTAACAAAAAATTTGGTGGTAATTAGCTACCATTTTTGGGAAATTGTTTAGTAGATTAGTAACAGTACTGCTCTCCTTAGCATAAACGTTTTACCTACATTTTTTTTCATTTCTGAGTTAACGCCGAATTCAAAAACTACATACTCTATTAAATCATTCTCCAAAATATGAAAATCTTATCTTTTGTTGAAGTATGCTAAAATCAATAATGAAAAATCCGCCATCTATAAAAAATACGTAACCAGTACTTAGCATTAATGTTCTATCCTACCGTAGCGGTGGCGTAATGGTATGGGGCTGTATGGCTGCCAGCGGCGCTGGAAACTTATAGACAATTGATGGAATACAACATAACACTTCATTCGAAGTATGACATTGTACCACCTCAAATTTGAAAATGAGTACTCATACAAATACATATCAATATGACTGACGACCCAATACTACATGGCTCATAATACTAGGATGTTCTTGGCGTATAAAACTCCACATTCGCTTAAAACACCACCGCAAAGTCCTGATCTCAATCCCATTATGCAAATATGGAACATGCTGGAAAAAAGGATCATGACTCATCATATTAGCTCGAAACCCAAGTTGAAACAGGCTCTTCAGCAGGAATGGGCGAAAATAGAGCCACGCTATGCAAAAAAACTTGTAGAATCAATGCCATACCACCTCAAAGCCGTGATTAAAAACAAAGGCTACCCAACTAAATATTAACAAAAAATGTATCTATAGTTTTTAAGATTGTTCATAAGCTTTTTCGTAAGTGTACGTAGACTTTATTGGAGGCAAATTGTTGACTTTGTTTTGTTTTTAGTAAATAACTTTGTAATGAATAATTCAAATGGATTAATTTTTATTCCCAAATTAAATAAAAATGTTTAATGAATAAATCTGCATCAAAACTTTTTCAAATTTCTTGCAACAATTCATTCTTTTTTAACACTTAAGTTTCAAATAGCTGCTGTACGAAGACATTATTGGTACACTGTATATTCAACAATGTCACCGATATCACGTTATTATTGCAGATAAAAATTTAGAATTGTTCGCATTATTGAAATATTTAGAAAATTATATTTCACCACATTTTCCTTGTTTGAAGTGGCTCTTAAAGTCGATGGCGAGGAAAAACAGCAATGATAAGGAAACTTACCAATAATGAAGTTGTTTGTTACGTTCGTTCGATGTCAGCATGCCACAAGATGATGATATTATGATGATAGTATGATGACTACAACAGCAAATATTCATATGATGTAAAAATTATTAATAAATTATTTTCAGTGGCCAATTATATTCTTGTCTGCTTAAAAATAGCTAAATTTATGTGATTTTCGTAAGGGATACATGTGTTTATTGCATGTGATTTTCATCGAGAAATATTTTGATAAATGTCAAAAAGATTACAATTCATCATGCTGAAATACAGTGATGTATTTGAGATGATCTGTGGTGGGAGTAGAATTAATTCTACATTACTCTTTCTGATGAATCAAAATTATGATTGTGTGGTGTGGAGAAATGATGTTAAACATGACTACAATATTGTGGATGACAATAGTGATGCTTCAATATGGACGTAAGGTATGATTAATGGATTTTTTGTTGTTTGGTTTGGAGATGGGTGATTTCGGAAGTGGAAGTGACCGTGAGTTCAATGTTTCTTGTTGACGTTCTTTTCAAACATACTTGCTACCAATTAGTTGATACAGAGCAACTGCAATGGTAATTTAGTTTTGAAATAGAACAATTTCGAATTAATAAGCTTCGCATTAATTTGAATTTCACATTAATAAGCAGACGCTCTATATGAGCGTTATACAACATTTAAAACGTAATACTAACTTAAAGAGGATCACAATCATTTGTTTAAGGTAGGTAGGTTGAAGTGGCTGTCGATGGACAGAGGCCTGCCGACAGATGCACATAGGCACAAAAGGGATCCGTTGTTATGCCACTGTAATTTTCTCTCCCTAATCACTAAAGTAAAGAAACCATCTGCTTCCTTTTATAAATCGCACTATCCCTTCTAGGCCAACCAGCGATATGTCGGTCAGATTTGAGAGGAAGGGCGTACCAAATGCTGCCACTCTTCTCCTCGCCAAAGCCGGGCACTGGCACATGAGATAGAAGACGGGTTCATCCGAAAGTCATCTGCGGCCTTTCTGCTATATTGCCGCTCAATAGTAGCTTCGAGTCGAGGATCAGCCCCAAATATTTGACCCTCTGGTCAAGGTCAATACGAACCCCATTCAATATCAGCAAGTCGGATCAAAGAACTTTGTACTTCCTTGTAAACAATATTAGCTCCGTTTTGCTTGGATTCACATTCAAGCCGCTCTCACGATTCCAACGTGAAAGCATGTCAAGAAAGTACCTCTCCGAATGCCCAGATAAATGCTTTCCCGACACTGCTATCGCATATGCATAAGCAACCACTTTATAGCTAGCAAGATTCAGCCTCATCAAAAGAGTATTTACCGTGATGTTCCACAACATAGGAGAAAGGACTCGACCTTGAAGAGTGCCCGTGCTGACACCTCGTCATACGTGAGCATTCCCCACGGAAGATATTATAACTCTATTCTTAAGAAGCTGGATGGTGAAGATCCAGCACATTAACATCCAGCACCGAGAATGGCTCAACAATCGCATCAGACGTTACGTTGTTAAAGGCCCCCTCAATGTCTAAGAAGGTGTCAAGTGTATATTCCTTGAGACCAAAAGATTTCTCATCTTGCTCAATGTGAGCTTGAAAAGTACTTTCAACAGACATTCCTTTATATAGAATCGAGTAAAGGTTAACTAAGAATTATATCGAGGTCGTTTTTCTAGGACGTAATAGCTGTCTCAGCTCCCTCCTCTGTATCCAGAGTCAAGCCACCAAACTCGGAGGTAGCTCCGACGCTAGCCCCATCAGAGTTTCCACAGCTCAAAGAGTGCCTGCTCATAGAAATCGGCCGAGCGTTGGTCCTCACACGCAACCAACCTAATTCCTTTATACCAGTCCGTATCGTTCGCCATAGGCGAACGGCTCAAGCTGGCTTTTTGCAGCATACACTTAACATAGATTGCCCTATTTTAAGCCAGTTATCCGAGGAGATGATTCCATTTCCTTTGCTGGCATCAATAATATCCCAAACAAGGCCCTCTTTGGCCATTTAATTAACTTAGCTCTGGAACAGTCGCCATAAGCTTCGTTTTTTTTTTGTAATTCTGCCTGAACTGATTATTTTACTCAGCCGACCTCTGTCGTTTTTGAGCTGGATCTGCAGGCTTTACGAGAGTGGGTGCTCCCTGATAAATTTTGTTGGCAATTGTAGGGACCTTTTATCCTTACCCAACTTGGCCAAAACAACGCAATTTTCGCAAATTTGATAATAACTACGTGCGTTTTAGTTTTTCAGCACAAGGTGATTAGCTTGTTTGATTAACCAATCATTGGCGTTTGTTAATCATACCAACTGATTTATGATGTGAAAAATAAAAATAAAACTAACCCGTGAACAACAGTCATCTAAAAAATTGTTAAAAATGAAATATGAATTAATGCTTAAGATAGACAAATTTCATTAGGCTTATATAAAATCGTTATATCTTCATTTAGGACTACAACCCACTCCCAAAAGGTTTTTCGAAAAAGAAAACTAAATTTGAAGCCCGAAATTTCGATCCATGATGCAGCAAAATGCAAACTTCTGTATCAAACATAAATATCAAGAAAAAACTTAGTAAACATATCATTTGATCATCTCTAACAAATGTTCAAATACAAATCAAACGAAATAGCCAATACGATACCAATATGATCTCGAAACACAGCACCATCACTACAAACCAATACTAAGACACATCTTTTACTATACTGTTTTGTGGCGAGCATAGTTTATAATTTAATGTAGCTGACTAAGTCATTTTACCAATAGCCATTTACAAGACAAGTCGAAATCATTCTTCTCCACACCATAATCTGATTCGCACTTCAAATAGACGGTCGAAATATTTCTCGTTCCTTCTTATTACGAAGTCATGGATTCAATCACGTTCAAGTCTACGTTTCACAAAATCCTTTTTGCTTTCATTATTTATTTTTTAGTGACTGTTAGTAAATCGTTTTAAATAAATATGTATCTTATTTTAAATACTATTAAATCATTTCAGTGCATCGAGACGCAACCAGTTACACAGAGGCATCGTTGCAGGCACGGGCACTACTATGATCCCGTTTCAGGCGATTGCAAACCATTGTTCCATTTCTAGTGATCAATTTTGCCCGTCAAATAGATTTAATACGCAACTAGTGATTGAATAATGCAACAACCAAAAACGTGCAATGTGTAAGATTTAGTTATGTTTCAATTGGAGTGAACTGTGTTAAAACGAAAAATACGTGTGAATGAGTGTGTGAAGGTCTTTCGATATTTGGATTAATTAAAATAATAGTTGCCTAGATAACCTAATTCCATTTTAATACAAGTTGCACATTTACCTCAAGATATTTCGTGTGTACAAAACTTCAAATGAAAAACCACTTGAAATAAATTTGATAACTTTTCGAAAATGGTTGTTTTAGATTTTTCACAATGTCTGTTATTGTATTTCATATATTGTCCTAAAAACTATTTTTAATTCGACTTCACACCCACTTCAGTCCATTTATAAAACGATGATGTAGAGTTTGGGTAAAAATATTGATTCCAATACGGTAAGGTGTGCAGCAAAACAACATCATATAAATAGAATTTTTAATACAATCAAATTTGGAAGAAATTGATATTACGAATCATCCTGTTTGTAGGGTTTGCAGTAGAATTAGAGTTTTAGACGATAACTGAAGTCTTTTTAGACGATAGGTGAAGATTTTATAATGCGAAACTCTTCGTTATTGATCATTTATTTTCAAGATCACTTAGCTACCAGTTTTTGATGCCATTTCCACACGATATTGGGAGCTCCAAAGGATTTCTTATATTTTCGTGGATCTGGAGGCTCGAAATGCCATTTATCAACGTAGCACACCCTTCTCGTGACAAATTTGTTTTGGCATATCTTAAATTGAACTAAGATTAGAAGTGAAACTATATGAGTTATTTTTAATTTAATTTTTTTTTGGCAGAGTTATTTACAAAAGTTTAATAATAAGTTAATATAAAAACCAAACGAATTTTATACAAAACATAACTTCCGCGGCTAGCAAAAGGTAAACCACATATCTCTATCAACTACCTCTATAAAACAGTATCAACAATCACAACTCAATCTCTTATTCATCTTCCGTTCTAACAACAACTACGAAGAAACATGTGCTCGTAACGCTATATTTCGTGGAATCTGTATATTGTTACGTTTCAATAAATCCACTAAACTTCTCAGAAAATCTTGCGAAATTTTCAACTCATCATCTGTTTCCAGCTTTTCGAATAATTCCACAGCCGAAGTATGATTATTCTCTCGTACGAAACTATTCAATAGAATATTATACAAATCCTGTTCTTTGATCATATGTCCAAGACCTCGACTAGCTCGCGCAAGTTTCAATAGAACATTGATTCGCCCCGTGCTGCTCAAATGCTCACAATTCCGCATCAACATATCCTCGTTGAATTTAAATTGCGGATCAATCAGCAGCTTTCGCAGTTGATTTTGGGTACCGGACTCGGCTATGGCCAGGATTAGATTGATGTTTGTATTGTGAGCGCCGTGGATTTTCGTAGCTTCTCGAACGACCTCTTGCAGAATGGACTGGTAGTGCTCGTTGCCGGGCGCTGAGCTCAGACGGACCAATTCGTTCATAAGCTCAAGTTGCAGAGGAGTCTTTCGATATTGTTCGGCAATTCTTCGGAATTCCGTGACAGCCTTAAATATATGTTTCTTCAGTAAGAACTCTCGAATAACAGTTCCCAGATGAACATTACTAAATGCACAGTAGCCTAGCCCATTCAAGAATTCAAGCATATCCCTTGCTTGATTTCGTTCGCCTTTCGGATCATATTGAGCAGCGTAAGAGGCCGTCGCGTTCAGAAGATCCCAAACGTTTTTGCTAACATATTCGCCGCCCATGATCTTAGTAGCAGCCGCTCGTTGCTTCAGTATAGCTTTCGCATCCTTAATTTTGCCGTTTTTCACCAAAAGTGTCGCATAATCGATTACTTTGTGCTCATCCAGATTAAACCCTACAAACATAGCACAAATCAAAACTACTTTTTCTAGCCATTTGTCCACACTCCCACTTACCTGGATAAGCCTTTTTCAGCTCCTGGAATGTATTTGTCGCCTCAGTCAGATTACCCAGCTTCACGTACATTTCAAACACCGAAGCTATCATCCCTGGACTACGCTGTACTTTTAACTCCAAGCACTTCTTATGAATTTCCTGGGCCCTTTCATACTTTCCTTGTTGCACCGACAGTTGCAACGTCCTGCGCAACACTCCTCTCGTATTCATTCCTTTATTTTCCAATTCGTTTAAATGACATTCCAATTCCTCCAGCGACATATCACGGGGATGCGTAGCTAGCTTATCTGTAGGCCTTAGATTCAAACCTTTACTCACCATACTATTCAGTGGAGCATTATCCTTTTCAGACTTCCCCAGAAAAGATTTAAGAGTCTCGGCTGCTTCCGACGACATTTTCACACCAGCAACCTTAAATTCATTTATCAAGTTGAAAACCAAGTCGGCATCGACCATGTGACGAGAGTTCCCAATCATTTCAAGCAGCACTTCACCTGATAGATCTGATTTCGGGTTCGTCGATTTTGCTTGCAACAGTGCTATTATCCGTGCCAGTTGACTTGGATTTTTCGCTACACGGAGATTCGATGCAACACTTATCAGAGGTTTCATCAGCATTTCAGTTTCGATTTTTGATGGATACGTTTGTAAGATCCACCCGATTTCCTCGAATCTTTGCTGAGTCAACAGATATGCAATTAATGGGGTTAGGATTTGAGAAGATTTTAGTCCAGTATCTTCCAAAATGTTGATTGCACTCTGTACATCTTTGCAAGTAACTGACAGCCGTGGGAAAACATACATCGACATCGTTTCATAATCAGCCTCAACCTTCAGTTTCGTCATTTCCTTCAGCGTATTCACAATTCCCATCTCACCTTCTTTACTGGCATTGAATAACATCACTGGCCAGAAATAGTGCGGCCGTAGCTCGTCAAACTCTGCCAAGGCTTTCAGGAACTCTAGCCCTGTTTCCGGATCTTTCCGCAGAGCTACTTCTGTTGCAACGTGTAAAGCGCGAGGATTTTTCCCCATTTTAATCATATCCTTACACATTTCAATGGTCTTGGCTGGTGGTTGCCGCGTTCGAATATAGTCATGAATAAGACTAACTCCAAACTTATCAACATCTTGGTTCTCACCCAATTTTGGCGAGGGGAATACACTTACGATAAGAAACGCTTCGTCAACAAGACCTTCGAAAATCAGCTCTGTACAAACTAAGCGGATTTTCTCTGGCACTTCCGGGCCGTTCTTCATCTCAGCTGGCAGAAGAGCGATCACTTGCTTCAACACATTTTCGTGACGCGACACCGCAGCGCTTTTTATTATGCCTATTAGTTCAGGAGTTTTCATGCCTTCTTTGTGTTCTTTGAGCAACACTAACGCCTTCTCTGGCATATTATTTTCAATGTAAGCCTTGATCAATTCCGAATATGTCTCGTGGCTTGGTTCCAGATTAGCTGCAATCATGGTCGCAACAACAGTCTCGCAATTCGCAACATCACGGCACCGTGAATATCCGATAATTAACGAATTAAATGCGTTTTCCGTAATCGGATACTGTTTATCTTTCATCTTGGCTAATACTTCAGTAGCCTGATTGATGTTCCCATGTTCGCAAGCCAATCGAATGATTCCTTCATACATTTCGGCATCCAATTCGAAATTCGAATCCTTGAGCATGTCTTCATATTCGACTAACGGGAATTTATTCGTACGAAATGTATCCAAAGCACACAAGTAATGATCACGCGTTAAATTGATGTCGTTTCGAAGTTGATCCCAGGTCTTTCGAAATAGATTGAGTTTTTCGGTGTAGGGTGTCGATGGCGGAAAATGGCAGAAGCTAGTGATGAGAAGCAGTGCATTTTCCTCGGTTAGATTTTTCGGAAGCGTTGCAACAAACAATCTTTCGAATAACTTGTGATTTATAAAGCTTTTATTTTGAATTTTTTCTCGCAACTGCTCGAAATTTGTCGAATCGATTGATTTAGGGATCTGAAATTTAATAATTCGGCTTAGGTCTAGACGTATTTGAGAATTTGATTTAGAAACTAATTATTAAACATCAAACATTAAAAAATAGTTATATTTTATGAATTGTAGTAAATAACTAAAATTATAAAATTATACTATTAGGTGCGCAAATTAAAATTTTTGGTAAATGGGAGATTTGGTAAAAGTTTTGTCTACTGGTCAGCCAGGCCATGCGCCATCGAATGGAATAAATCTTAATCAGAAGGAACAATGTCTGGACCATAGGGTGGGTGGGGCCAGCAAATCCCAGTTCAGCGCTTCTAACGTGTCCGTGACGACTTTTGCAATATGTGGCCGAGCATTGTGTTGAAAAATTACTTTGTCATGTGTTTTCGCAAATTTTTTTCCACTCAGTGCTTGGCTCAATTGCATCAATTGTTGTTGGTAGCGTTCACCAGTGATGGTATCATTAGACTAGAGCAGCATGGCTAGGATACCCATACGATTTTTTACGTTTAGGGTTATCGCAATGGATCTATTTATCATCACCAGTTATGATCCGATGCAGAAAACGACTTCTTCTATGCCGCTGAAACTATTGTTCGCACGTGAAAAAGCGCCTTTCGACGTTTCTTGACAACTCATAAGGCACCCAATTTCCATATTTTTGGATCATTCTCAAGGCATCTCAACGATGGGGAATGACTTTGTATGTATTTGTTAATGATTTTGCAAGTTCATCTTGCGTTTGACATGAGTCTTCCTCGAGTATTGAATCCATTTCTTCGTCTTCAAACTTTCTTGGAAGTCCTAGATTAGCTTTGTCTTCAATGTCAAAATCACGACTTTTAAACTACACAAATCATCTCTCGCACGTTAAAATCTATGGAACATATTCAGAACAAGCTTCAGTGAGTAATCGATGAACTTCAGCTGAATTTTTTTTCAAAATGAAGAACTAAAGCAATACTTCCCTGAAATAACGCTAGTTTAACACGTAATTCGATATACTGAGAACATAAAAAAACTAACTTGTTTATGGTTACAGCGCTAGCTGATACGTATAGCGTTAATTGCGCTATCTGTTGTAAATCCAGCATTTTTAATTTGCGCTCCTAATAATTAATTATGTAACGAAATTCGCTAAATATTAAATGAACTACCCTATTTTATTTATTTAACCAAGCAAGGTATAAAGGTATATATATATATATATATATATATATATATATATATATATATATATATATATATATATATACATATATACATATATACATATATATATATATATATATATATATATATATATATATATATATATATATATATATATATATGTATATAAATATATATATATATATATATATATATATATATATATATATATATATATATATATATATATGTATATATATATATATATATATATATATATATATATATATATATATATATATATATATATATATATATATATATATATATATATATATATATACATATATATATATATATATATATACATATATATATATATATATATATATATATATATATATATATTTATATACATATATTATATATATATATATATATATATATATATATATATATATATATATATATATATATATATATATATGTATATATATAATATATATATTATATATATATATATATATATATATATATATATATTTACAAAAGGCTTAAAAAAGAAGGTTTCGAGGATATTTTGGAAATCGCTGGGGAATAAACGTTGCTAAAGCCACTGAAAATTCTGCAGAATCTGTTTACCGGCTTATTAGCTGTTTATGTGGTGGAATATAGATATTGATTTAGCCCTCGTGGTTTTCGCAGCGATGTTAATCACGATCTTATTTTTCAGGAATTCAACTCCAACAACGCTCTTAGCAACATCAAAAATGAAACTGGCTGAAATAATCATTCAAGTGAAATTAATTTTAAACAATCCAATCTACCCTCAGAGGTGGGTAAGCTATCGGAGTCGAAAGGGTTGTACAGTTCCCTCAGAGCGAAAAGTAAAAATTTGATTTTGTATGGACACGAGTCTCTTACTGTGAATTTCAAAGGCTGTGTTAAGGACAATGCAGGCGTATTTGAGACAAGGGCGTACGCCCAACGTGAACAGTAATGCGTAAACATACTCTCAATAATCATTCCGTATAATGCATGAAAGCATTACAGATCCATACCCGGTTCATTTCTCTTTAACATTTGATGTCCTAGACTGGCAAGGTATATACAAGGGAACTATGAGCCTTCAGCTTCATAGCTTTATAAAAATAACTTTTTGAATGTGTAGAAAATTCTTGCTGAGCTTGTTTCTACTGCACCACTGATCAAGCGAGTCCAGCTTGGATTGGAGAAAAAGCGCATCAAATATAAATTCAATGATGTGATACAGTTTGAGATCTTCTTCAGAAAGTAGATGAGGTATATTTGACAGAACATGTATGCATGACAGAAATGAGTATGCTAAAAAGAAATAGGCCAAAATAAATATATTCAAATATTTTTTTTTGCAAAACTCCTGGAAATTTTACAAATTGGATCCGATTGTGATTGTAGGGACTGGTCAAGCTAAATAAAGATCTAGCTAAAAATGCGACAAGTCCGAATTTCGTCCGAAAGTTGTGCTGCCGCTTAAGGTTAAGGATACAGAAGTTTTAAAAAGATAGATATACTTCATTTGTGGTTTGTAGTTGTTACAAACAACAATGTTTTTCCTTAACTTAGAGTTCAGACAATGTCGTTTCAGCGTTGTATGTAGTTTCAATTGTTTAATTTAGAACTTATTTTATTTAAAATGATGCATTTAAAATTTAATGCTAAATTACAAAGAAAAGTGTTCAAAAACCTTCGGTAACTCATTGGATAAAACCAGATTAACCAAAACTAAGTAAAATTAGGAATAGACACAGGAAGTTAAGGATGCTATATACTAGTGGGTGATTCGATATCCGGCAATTTTGCAAGAATTTATATAGGTTTTTTTCGCAATTTCTGTAAGTTTTTTTTTGTTTATTTGATTTTGCTAAACCAGTGAAGATGCTTTTTAGAAAAGAAACGCGTTTTATTTAATATTATTTTTAGGCATTTACTCTGTTGCATTTGTATTTTTTCCTTTTTGTTTTGGCACATTTATTCCAGATAGGGGAGCCATAAAGTAGTAGTATATACTAATAGTAGTAGTATATACTTGCATTACCGATTCATTCCGACCTCGCAGCTCTCACTGTTCCGTTCGCGTGTACAAGTGTGTACTTCCCTTCTCCTTTCGTCAGAATCCCTAGACGTCATAATGAATTGGGGCTTGGAACTATGCCACAATGTTCTATGCTTTTAAAAGACATTTAAAAGTATTTATTCTCGACCTGAGCTTTGGGCCATTAGATTGTTGAATTGTATTTTCTTTTTGTAAACATTAGTCTTTTTCTTATTTCATTGCCATAATTGGAATTCTGTTGCAGTGAATTTTTATAAATAAATAAATAATTACTGAGATTATAAAAGAGCAGTCTGTTTTGTATTGATATGGTGGAATTTTGCCTTGTAAGGGGATAGAGCACGCATAGTGCCTTCGTAAATTTTGAGCACGCATCATCCTCTGAATGCCAATTTCTTATCTAATCGGACGCTAAGTTATTTAATAGTGTCAGTTTATTTATAGTATTTTCTAGGATAGTAATAATGGAGTTAGGAGGAAAACCAAGAACGCGCCTATTTCAAAATAAAATAGCTTGGGTT
Source organism: Nemotelus nigrinus (assembly GCA_947369275.1). NCBI lineage: Eukaryota > Metazoa > Arthropoda > Insecta > Diptera > Stratiomyidae > Nemotelus > Nemotelus nigrinus. The sequence continues at coordinate 134,735,892 of OX376373.1, read as the reverse complement.
TTTTGTTTATTGGCTATAAAACTTTTCAAGTAAAATCAAGTGGACTTGGAGCCAGTTGATGATAACATCAGGGTTGATCGCAGTTGTGTATACCGCGGTGTCATCAAGATTAGTGGCTATATCGTATTTTGACGTAAGCAGCTGCATCATCGAAGGTCTCGACATCTTGTTAAGAGTTGCATGTAGTGATGGGCGTTTCGGATACTTTCAAAAATCGAAAACGAACTGTTTTTTTTTCAAAAACAACTGTTTTTTTAAACTGTTTGAAAAAAACAGTTTGAATTAACGAGAGGAACAAATTTTATGCTGTACGACAATTAGAGTTTGATCGTACTAGGATTTTCACATACTAGGTGTAACTAGTACGAGTACGAAAAAATACCTGCTCCAAATACCTATTTGAAGTATGTACATGTATGCATACAATGCATACGATTTGCAGTAATGTAATGAAATGGACTAATATGCCCTCTTCCACCCTCCAGACACAACGTTACCAAGTTAGAATGGTGATGGTGCAAGATTACCTTCAAAGGATACCGAGTCATTAGTTTGTGCAGCTTGTCCGTAACTTTCCAATGGTCGGTCATTTATTTGGCAAGTTTTTCGCCATCTAAAGAAAAACGATCAAATTCAATCAATTCAATTTGTTTTTCATTTTATTATATGCAAAAAATAGCTCCTGTATTCGTTCAAATGACAAAAGTAAAAAAATTACTAAGATAGGACTAACTAATCCTGTTGTCATCTATATAACTTTTCATCGAGCGATCTCTGATACCAAACTTTTCCTGGCTAATCTAAAACAGTCGGATTTCTACTTCGCCTCACTGAAGCATGAAGTTTTAATTAAGAAATAAAAAAAAATGTTTCGTTTAATAAACATGCACCCACTAGGGGGCCAACCTCTTCCGTAAGGCTGAGCATGAGTCCAGGGGCACCTTACCTCCCATGGTCTCGTAAATTTTACAACCCCGGTAGGTATAGAGACATCATCGTGGCGACCTGCAGTAAGGAGGAGGGCCTCAGCATACCCGGAGACGCCAACTGATGAACCAAAAAGGATCTCAAACTGTTCCTCCTTGGCATTTTTAGTGCTACTTTTAGGCTGATTTCATTTTGTCGTATCTTCGAAACTAGGCCGCTTTTTCTCAGATTTGTATGGAAATTTCGACTGAAACAACTCAGAAAGGTCCCCATATTCATGCTAGGTCAAAAAAAAATTTTGGAAAATATTGACGTTTTTGCCCAATTTCCCCTATCAAAAATTTTTTGTCCTTAAAATATCACTAATATACTCCCCGACTACTTCCAATCATCGAAAGCGCGGTAAAGGCAGTTTTTGCCAAACTATGGCCAAAAAACCCCTTACTCCCTTACAAAACCGAAATTTTTATATCACAGTAATAGGTCTTGGCCCGTTATGTCCCAAACCACTCTAACCCAAAATTGGGCGATTTTGTCCGATTTCAGCTCCTTTTGCCCTAAAAACTTTATAATATTTAAATAAAATAATATTTAAATAAAATACATGCAAGTACGAAAATGCTTGCAAGTATGAAAATATTGTTTTCCGCAGCTACACAGTTTTCCACTCCCAAACAGTTCGTTTTAACAAACGAAAAACGGTTCGTTTAAAAAAAACGAAAAACGATTCGTTTGAAAAAACAGTTCGCTTTAAAAAAAACGATTCGTTTGAGAAAAACGAAAAACGATTCGTTTGAAAATAAACAGTTCGTTTTAAAAAAACGATTCGTTTGAAAAAAAACAGTTCGCTTTAAAAAAACGATTCGTTTTAGAAAAAGAAAAACCATTCGTTTTACAAAAACGATTGGCTTTAGAAAAACTATTCGTTGTAGAGTACTTGGAATAATTGGTTTTAGAAATACTATTCGTTGTAGAAAAATGGTTCGTTTTAGAAATGCTGTTCGTTTTAGAAAAAAATTTCGTTTTAGAAAAACTGTTTGTCGCTATTTGGAAAAACTGTTCGTTCGTTTTTTGCAGCCAAACGTTTTTTTCAAACTGTTTGGCGTTTTTGAGCCCATCACTAGTTGCATGGCATTAGAGTGCCAGCTTCGAGGTGTAAACTCCAGCAAGGGACTCTATAGCCGCTTGGATTTCAGTGAAAATTAAAACATTCGCTCCGATAATCTCTAAAACCATCGCGTGAAAAACACTGAAGTGATCCGACAGGCGGAAGGAAAGCTTCTAGTCAAGGTCAGTGGGAAAATATACCACAACCCAGTCATTCACAACATCATTCAGTTTGGAGCCATCGGTACAAATTTCTACAATTCTCACTGCAATGGTGGTCTTTGGCCGAAATTATTTAAGGAAGCGAACGCTACCTGAGCGACGTCACGATGGTGGATCGAATTCCAATAATGAAAGTTGGCGAGAGCATCGAAAACGTATTGATCAGTGCCATCACGAGAGGAGTAATCCTTAGTTTTAGCGTAGTGGAATACGGGCCTTACAGATTATATTTATTGATTTAGGACACGATGCTAGACGAATATCAGGAATTCAAAAACGATATCGTCCTTTCAGAGCTGGTGAGTTTTCAATGCTTTTGATTATTTCCTACATTGTTTAGGGTTTGATTTATTATGGATTAAATTGATATATGCTTAATTTGGTTTTTTATTTAAAGAAATATTGTTTTTTGTTATTGCAAGCAATAATTTAACCGAAAAAGCTTAACTATATGACATTACCATAGAAGTAATGATTCCCATCCCCTAGATGCAGGCGCCATTTTACAAGTTGTGTTTCTGTGCGTGCGGTAGCATGGAGGTCGGATCGGTCCTAAGCCCACGTCCAAATGAGTTGGCTGGCGGAACATAGCAAGATCTGACCTCCATCAACTTGTCGCACTGTAGACAGCCTGGCCAAATCGTTTTCCGAATAAATTACTAATACATTATCCAACCATTTGACGTTAAATGCCAGTATAAGATCAGTTTTCTAATTCGAAGCAAATACAATCTTTCTTCATAATAATTTACTAACCTCACTGTTCACGGTGCTGGTGCAATATCTTCGCATAAAGCTCACGTTTTCATTCTTCAAGCCTTCAGATTTCCTCTGCGTCCAAATGTTTGATTGCTTACTTGCATTCAATCTTAACAAATTTCTATTAAATTTCCAGCAATTTCTAAATAGTTGCGATGCCATTTTCTTGTTCGTTTTTTTTTCAACACTAATCCTTTTGTAATTTCTACAAACACAAAATTTACTGATCAATATTTCAATAATAAAATCACGGTACCTCAAAAATCTCTTACAAAACCAGAAACAAGAAAATATCTATTGAAATTGTCCGTACTTTTTTAATTCGGAAAAAAACAAATGAGGTTATGCAATTGATTTGATATGACAGAGCTAGCGATTTTCCCCGCCAAAGCCGGTAGGTCGCTTTACTTCAAATTAGCCTGTCGACAATCAGCTGATCGAGTATAGTGATGTGTAATTGGCTATTTTCTCAAGAGGGGTTTTGTTGTTTGTTTGGTCGGGAAATTTTATACAGGTGAGTAGCACGGAGGGGTACTGGAGACGGAACCACGTGCATTGCGTTGACATTGTTGCTGATGACAACAGGTGCAAGGAATTTTCCCCAGATCAGCTGGCCAGTTAGAAAATGTTTAATTGGAGGTTTGTTGTCTAATTGAGTCGACGATGACCACTCTTTTGGAAAATCAACGTGTTTGAATAGCGTTTGGTTGAATATCCTATGAAAATCTACAAATCCATATGGTGGTAAGTAAGTTCAGATATGAAGCACTTAATGAATATAACGTCAATATTGTGTGAAATTTAATAATATTTATAATATTGTGTCCATGTGCTTGCAGCTCTTACTTCCATTTCTCAACTCCATTCAATCAATTCCTGATTTCAAATCGACCATCGAAATGAAAGAATTAGAAAGAACGAATTTTCTTATGTATGGATGATTTTATTTACATCATTTGCGAAGAGCAAACAGAGCGTAAGAGAACGAATGGCTAAGAGAGGATTTAGTGAGAGAGGAGAAGACTTCAAAGCAAATAAATTGTCCAAACAGAAAGCAGCATTGGCAATTTCCTATTAAATTACCACTATTCAACTGTAACAGGGAAATATGTAGCCATTTTGGGAAATTTAATTGACTGAGGAACTGTTCAATCGAGTACTTGAATAATAGGTCTATTGGCGTTATTGTTGGCGTACGATTAATCGAAATGAAGTCGTTTTTGTACGCCGTTTTACTGAAAACTGAAAATTTCCCCTCTTTCATTAAATGCTATGAAATTTCAGTAGGCTCTGAGCTAATGAAAAATATACCGCGAGTGATTATTTTCAAATGTGCGCGGCAAGCAACATATATTTTGCGTAATGGTGCTATGAAGGTCGAATGTTTTTGTGGCGATAATTTTTCACCGCTTCACTATTGTTCTCCCAAAAACCGACAACTGACACTTTTGGTTGTCAATTTTCAGGATATGCATTTTCATAGTTTTTATGCATTTTCGTGCTTTTCATGAATTTTGCCCACCACATGATTCAGGGATATTCAGTTCATGAAGCGACTGAAAGTACGCGAATAGACTATTAGTTCTATTCGCGTACTTACTGTTATTTTTACTATGATTAATCGCAATTAATCATAGGACGCGAATAGACCTAAAAGTATTTCAATAAGAATATTCAAAGAAACATCGAATCGAACAGTTATGAACCATATTTTCAACTCACAAGTGCGGTGTAAACTAAGTGTTGGAAGCTAAAGACTGTGATCTTAAATGCACCTCAAACAGTATATGTAATTTGCTGATTTTTTCACTTGAAATAGGCATTTTACAAATTTCTGAGCTATTCATTTCCTACAAGCATAAATTGTTCTCGATATCGTTATTCTCCAATAATTTAAACTAAATCCCCGACTAATAGTTTAAACAGTTTTTATTTTTGTTCTTTCGTCCACATGTCATAAGTTTAGATAGAGTTTTTCTGGTTGTGTTTTTTTTTACGGTTGTTACTTGTTTATTTGTTTGTTTATCTTCAGTGTGTTGCCTTTTCGTGAATTTTTTTGTTAGTTATTCTTCAATTTTATATCCCTGCTCGTCCTCTAGTGGTAGGAGGGGCAAAAATTTGAAGAATAACTTACAAAAACGAAGATAAACAAACAAACAACAACCCCACAAACAAACACAACCACAAAATCACAATCGGTAAAATTGTCTAACAGCACGTAGTCAAGTTTAGTCCAGAATCAAAAACTAAATCGTCAATCAACAAATATAATTACTTGTAAATGTCTGCCCAACATTTTCAACAAACACTCAGTACTCTCAAAACAAAATTCAAATTTTCCCGCCACAACATCATACCCACATCCAAACAAACATACTGGGAAATAGACCTCCCCATGCATCTCTTCACATCGTCAAGCCACACATGGCAATGCCATAAACAATACAAATCATCGTCACTCGTCGCAATCGCAATCCGCATCATATGTTTATTTCTCATTCTCTCTGCTCCAACAAAAATGTGTGTTGTGTGTGAAAATTGAATATTGAATACTGAACCGAACCGATTAACTGAAATGTGAATTTTTGTTGTATACATACAACGCGGTACGGTGTGGCTTATTTTCAATTGGAAAACTTCACCGTGAAAATTCGGACAACTGTTTTTAAAGTGAAAATAATTCGAGGAACGTAACAAGTAAGTGCTAATTTCATACTTCTATTTGCCTAAAATTGAATTCCTTAAGCTAATGCATGAAATTGCAATGAAATGTTTGGTTGAAAATTTTTCTCGGCGACGCTGTTGGGAATTTGAGTAGAGCGAAAAAGTTGACAACGTGAGCTGAGGCCGTAAGTAAAGCGTGGTGTCATCTGTAGCTAACCCAAAAATATGGATGGTTTTCTTCTGACAGAAATTGCTTTGATGGCTTTCTTGGGTCTGCGGAAACAGTGCCCCGATTAAATAAAGTGTCTCGATTATAGCTTCCCTGGACATAAAATCTTCGATATTAGTGTGTAGATTTGCTACAATTTAAATGGGACGTGGAAGTTATCTCTTTTGTTTGTTTCGTGTAAAACAATGCTGATTGATTCTAGAAAAATGTGTTAGATAAGCTCTCTTGCAAAGATTCCGGAACGGCTATGCCCACATGGTTGCTGAGATTCCATTAGAAAGAAACGTGTCGGGTTTAGCCTCACTCATATGCTCTGTTTGCTGTTAAAATTTTCTCCAATTTGACCTATTTATCAAATCTAGTTGGAGCTAGCGATCTAAAATAATGGTCTTCATACAGCAGTTGGATGTTAAGTGCGCATATAAATCTGATACGATTTCTAAAAATGGTTGCCCAAATCCAAACTCGTTATCATAAGTATATTGTCACTCAGCCGAACCCAACATAATTCTCAATTCAGTTTGCAATATTGTGTGCAAATTGTATTTATTTCATTTTCGCATACGAAATCGACAACAAATGTTGACATCAACGCTACTCTGATGGATGACGACGAGTCGAGACGAGCACATCGAGCTGACATTTTGTTGTTTTGCTTAAAATTTTAACCTCAAAACAACAACGTGTACGAAGCAATGAAGCGAGCAAGCTAGCGTCTTGCGGCGGTCTTCATATACCGTCAGCAACTCGGCGCAGCGTTGCGCAGTACCAGTGCAAACATCACCAGCTCTAGCAAGTTAGCTCGTGTCTCGAGCACACCCGTTCCGCACCGGACTCCGTCGCCCGGCACTTGTTCCAGATGCTTCCCGGAGCACCACAAACATTGTGTTTGTAGAACCATAGGACTGAGAGGCTTGCGTCCATGTCTGATTGTCTGACTGTCGGCAAAACCTGTGCACAATCGGCTCTTAAATTGGCAGCAAGTACCTACGGATTCCCGTAAGTGCGTCGTCGCAGCATGTCATGGTTCGCGCAATCTTGAAGCTAACTGGAATGCTATGTGCACCATCGACCGGATCAACAATTTTGTCTCGCCACTTTTACGGCTAAAATGGTGTAAAACGGCTTGAGGAACTGATATCTGAACCAAAGCCACCGTTGACGACAGTGAGAATGAGAAGCTGAAGTCGTGCATTTCTGCTTCGCTTCGATTGGACTCTTGTGGGAGCTTTAATAGACGCGAATTTTATAGAAATCAGTCATAAAATTATGAATCCCCTTGCTAGCAAAACATCGAAGTGCGGAGACAGCGATAGCAATAAGTTAAGTTCGCTCCACTTAGTCGAACGCTGATTGGAGAGTGTGTGGAATGGCAGCAATGCGTTTTGGGAGCCCTGCTCGGTGTTGTTGTGGCTGCTGTTACTTCGAAAAGTCTCGTTCAAGAATGATGATCAGGTGTCCACATCATCGATATACATACGTACATGAAAAGTTAGTTTCTGGTTTCGAGTTTTATGAAATCAATGAC
>OX376373.1:134702520-134728256 GCA_947369275.1 Nemotelus nigrinus | reverse complement strand
ACCAGAAGTCACACGGTGATATATAATTTCGTAACACCAACTACTAGATGATAATGTCGCTGATCGCCGCAACGCTCATTACGTTATTTTAACATCACATGCTGCCCTGCCTGTTTACTCTACCGGCCGGCGGCTTGGCCTCCTCAAATCGTTTCAGGCTAAAAATATTCGGGCATACAATGCGTTCGGTTTGCCGTTTCATTCAACCAAGCTATCTATATACATAGTTCGTGATTAGATTGGGTCTAAAAATAGTCCTTAACACATTTTCATGAAAATATTTTGCATCCAGTTTTATCTTTGATGCAGTATAGATTGATATTTGAGTATTTAAGTGAGTGATTTTATTTTTGTTATGTGTTGAAGAGGTATTTAAATCGCTTCCTAGTTTCAGCTTGAAAAAACTGTGTCCTAAAAGACAATTGCATACACAAAACAAATGTGAAAATGTTCTATGCAATTATATGCAATTAACCGATAAGGTTATTTCTAAGCCCTCTGTATATACTACTCCCAAGGCTAGGAGCAATGAAAATTTCGTGGGCATTCAGTAATTGTTGACAGATGGCTGAGCTAGGAATATAAGAACTCATTTTACTTCGTCTATACTAATATACTTATGTAGGAGTTAAGAAAATACACAAAATATGCATTTTCTATTTTGTAATATAATAAAATAATTTCTTCTTAGATGCAAGGAATCCTCTTTTTTCGGCTTCAATTTCCATAGATCTAACTTAGTCGGGATAGCGAAAAAAATTAACAGCTTTAACTATTCGTCTTTTGTTCAAGAAGACGACTGCATTGGAGTCTTTCCCTTTCATCTTTTCGTCTCATTCTCCTCTCTCATCTTTCCGTCTCATTCTCCTCTCTCACCTTTCCTTCCCATTCTCCTCTCTCATCTTTCCTTCCCATTTTGCTTTCATATTCCCTTCTCAATTTTTCTCTCGCATCTTCCCATCTCATCTTCCCGTCTCATCTTCCCGTCTCATCTTCCCGTCTCATCTTCCCGTCTCATCTTCCCGTCTCATCTTCCCGTCTCATCTTCCCGTCTCATCTTCCCGTCTCATCTTCCCGTCTCATCTTCCCGTCTCATCTTCCCGTCTCATCTTCCCGTCTCATCTTCCCGTCTCATCTTCCCGTCTCATCTTCCCGTCTCATCTTCCCGTCTCATCTTCCCGTCTCATCTTCCCGTCTCATCTTCCCGTCTCATCTTCCCGTCTCATCTTCCCGTCTCATCTTCCCGTCTCATCTTCCCGTCTCATCTTCCCGTCTCATCTTCCCGTCTCATCTTCCCGTCTCATCTTCCCGTCTCATCTTCCCGTCTCATCTTCCCGTCTCATCTTCCCGTCTCATCTTCCCGTCTCATCTTCCCGTCTCATCTTCCCGTCTCATCTTCCCGTCTCATCTTCCCGTCTCATCTTCCCGTCTCATCTTCCCGTCTCATCTTCCCGTCTCATCTTCCCGTCTCATCTTCCCGTCTCATCTTCCCGTCTCATCTTCCCGTCTCATCTTCCCGTCTCATCTTCCCGTCTCATCTTCCCGTCTCATCTTCCCGTCTCATCTTCCCGTCTCATCTTCCCGTCTCAACTTCCCGTCTCATCTTCCCGTCTCATCTTCCCGTCTCATCTTCCCGTCTCATCTTCCCGTCTCATCTTCCCGTCTCATCTTCCCGTCTCATCTTCCCGTCTCATCTTCCCGTCTCATCTTCCCGTCTCATCTTCCCGTCTCATCTTCCCGTCTCATCTTCCCGTCTCATCTTCCCGTCTCATCTTCCCGTCTCATCTTCCCGTCTCATCTTCCCGTCTCATCTTCCCGTCTCATCTTCCCGTCTCATCTTCCCGTCTCATCTTCCCGTCTCATCTTCCCGTCTCATCTTCCCGTCTCATCTTCCCGTCTCATCTTCCCGTCTCATCTTCCCGTCTCATCTTCCCGTCTCATCTTCCCGTCTCATCTTCCCGTCTCATCTTCCCGTCTCATCTTCCCGTCTCATCTTCCCGTCTCATCTTCCCGTCTCATCTTCCCGTCTCATCTTCCCGTCTCATCTTCCCGTCTCATCTTCCCGTCTCATCTTCCCGTCTCATCTTCCCGTCTCATCTTCCCGTCTCATCTTCCCGTCTCATCTTCCCGTCTCATCTTCCCGTCTCATCTTCCCGTCTCATCTTCCCGTCTCATCTTCCCGTCTCATCTTCCCGTCTCATCTTCCCGTCTCATCTTCCCGTCTCATCTTCCCGTCTCATCTTCCCGTCTCATCTTCCCGTCTCATCTTCCCGTCTCATCTTCCCGTCTCATCTTCCCGTCTCATCTTCCCGTCTCATCTTCCCGTCTCATCTTCCCGTCTCATCTTCCCGTCTCATCTTCCCGTCTCATCTTCCCGTCTCATCTTCCCGTCTCATCTTCCCGTCTCATCTTCCCGTCTCATCTTCCCGTCTCATCTTCCCGTCTCATCTTCCCGTCTCATCTTCCCGTCTCATCTTCCCGTCTCATCTTCCCGTCTCATCTTCCCGTCTCATCTTCCCGTCTCATCTTCCCGTCTCATCTTCCCGTCTCATCTTCCCGTCTCATCTTCCCGTCTCATCTTCCCGTCTCATCTTCCCGTCTCATCTTCCCGTCTCATCTTCCCGTCTCATCTTCCCGTCTCATCTTCCCGTCTCATCTTCCCGTCTCATCTTCCCGTCTCATCTTCCCGTCTCATCTTCCCGTCTCATCTTCCCGTCTCATCTTCCCGTCTCATCTTCCCGTCTCATCTTCCCGTCTCATCTTCCCGTCTCATCTTCCCGTCTCATCTTCCCGTCTCATCTTCCCGTCTCATCTTCCCGTCTCATCTTCCCGTCTCATCTTCCCGTCTCATCTTCCCGTCTCATCTTCCCGTCTCATCTTCCCGTCTCATCTTCCCGTCTCATCTTCCCGTCTCATCTTCCCGTCTCATCTTCCCGTCTCATCTTCCCGTCTCATCTTCCCGTCTCATCTTCCCGTCTCATCTTCCCGTCTCATCTTCCCGTCTCATCTTCCCGTCTCATCTTCCCGTCTCATCTTCCCGTCTCATCTTCCCGTCTCATCTTCCCGTCTCATCTTCCCGTCTCATCTTCCCGTCTCATCTTCCCGTCTCATCTTCCCGTCTCATCTTCCCGTCTCATCTTCCCGTCTCATCTTCCCGTCTCATCTTCCCGTCTCATCTTCCCGTCTCATCTTCCCGTCTCATCTTCCCGTCTCATCTTCCCGTCTCATCTTCCCGTCTCATCTTCCCGTCTCATCTTCCCGTCTCATCTTCCCGTCTCATCTTCCCGTCTCATCTTCCCGTCTCATCTTCCCGTCTCATCTTCCCGTCTCATCTTCCCGTCTCATCTTCCCGTCTCATCTTCCCGTCTCATCTTCCCGTCTCATCTTCCCGTCTCATCTTCCCGTCTCATCTTCCCGTCTCATCTTCCCGTCTCATCTTCCCGTCTCATCTTCCCGTCTCATCTTCCCGTCTCATCTTCCCGTCTCATCTTCCCGTCTCATCTTCCCGTCTCATCTTCCCGTCTCATCTTCCCGTCTCATCTTCCCGTCTCATCTTCCCGTCTCATCTTTCCATCTCATCTTCCTTTCTCATTTGTCTCCCTCATGTTGCTTCCATTTTCCTCTGTGACTTATCTTTCTCATAGTATTTCCTTGCTTAGAAATGCCACCCGGTCTACTTCAGAAGTTATGAAGACCTTATAAAGTTTGAAGTACGAAAAGGCTTACGTTGTCATCCAGTTACTCAAAGCCATTCTGGACAATTATTCATTTTTTGTGTGAAATGAATAGCAAACACTTATTAATGAATGAAATGAAGTAAACATTTAAAACAGAAAACAAATTATAAATAAATTCTTCCCGATATTAACGACGTTTCACCAAAAGCGGAACTGACTTAAACTTACGCGACAAAGAGGCAGGTTCCTTTCTATCTCTCTTTTCAAAATGATCCTTTCTATCTCTCTCTTCCAAAATGATACTTTCGCTCTGTGCTTAAAAATGATCCTATCTCTGTCTTTAAAATGATACCTTCTCTCTATCGGATTTTTCATTTCCAGCAAAGGGACTCGCTTCTTGCCTTTGTATATGTCTGTCCACTATTTCTGTCCACTCGACCGTCGTTTGCACTTCTTTTTATAAGTTTGCCTACATATTCTCCATATTTAAAGTGAATGATCCTGTCTGTATTTAAACGACCGTCCGATTTCAATTGTTGTTTGCTTCAGTAAGCTGCTCGAAAGAATTGTTTATAATAGGATCTGTCTATTTTTTAGTCTTCTGTAGCTGATGTGCAACAAGAATTTGATCTACTACAAATAACGCGCTAGCATTCTCCAGTCTGTTGATCACTGCTATTGACCAGCAAAGACAGATTGGTGATCTCTATATTGACTTCTAAAAGGCGTTTGTCTTTGTTAACAACGAGCTTTTTCTTTTAAAATTGACTATATTTGTGTCTATCAGGCTCTATTTTTCTCTTGATTTTGTTCCTACATTTTCCTACATTTTCCTACAATTGAGTTAGCTCTTGCTCTTCCACTTCATTCCAACCTGCCGAGAGTGCTCCGCAAGGATCGACTCTTGACCTCTTGCTGATCCTGATTTTTATAAATGACCTGGTTTATCACCTAAACTCACTGTTTTCTGTATACAATCAAATCATTTGAAGACAGCTCATAGCTGCTTCAGACATTTAATTTAATTTAGACATTTAATAAATAAATAAATAAAAATATCAAAGACACATGTGTTTTGCTGAAATCCACCACACCAAAGAAGCTAAGATGGCGCTGAACCGATTTTCTCCTCAAACTTTTTACTATTTTAGGAAAATATAGAAAATGACGTACTCCTTTGTTGGAAAAATTCAGCTCAGAAAAATATGTAATTTCAGTTGTAGCAGCAGAAGAACTTTGACGAATTTCAACTGTGCCTTGGATCACTACTTTGTCCTTGTCTGAGAATGAACAGAAATGATTGCTTAAGTGCCAAGACCTAAGAAGATACAAACACTTTTTCGAGTAATTATTATTGAAAAACAAATTACATTTGACAGCCAAAAAAAATCGCTATCGATAAAGATAATCTTGTCATTATTAGTGTGCCTAATTGAAAGCAGTTCTAATAACCCCAAGCACTATTGCTCAGTATAAAAAAATAAAATTATTGCTGAAGAATTTCAAAATACATTTCACATCCCCATTACACTTCGTATCCGACCTGACAAAAGTCTTCAATGTCTATTTCCAGGGAAAAAACATTAAGACTGTAAACTGATTGCACATGAAAAGCTCAACGTTGGCTGACAAGTACATCATAGTCATCAAAATCGATCAACAATGAAAATCATTCGCAACAAAAAAGCATCAAAACTGCTTAGCTACTACGCGAACAATTTTGGCTACCGACCACCCTATCAGCTCCTGATCGATGCAACATTCTGTCAAGCAGCACTACAAAACAAAGTTGCTGTCGAAGAACAACTGAAAAAATATCTTCAATGCGAATTGCGCTTCTTCACAACACAATGCATCATACTCGAGTCCGAGAGTTTTGGAGATGCTCTAGTTGGAGCTACGAGTATTGTCAAAAAATTCACCGTATTCAAATGTGGCCATGAATGCAAACCAATTGTTGGATCGAATTGTGTCAAGGAATTGATTGAAAAAGGACATTTCATAGTTGCAACACAGGATCGTGCATTGCAGAACTATCTAAGACAAAAACCCGGGCATGCATTGATGTATTTACATCGTTCGACACCTGTATTAGATCCACCTTCGAATCGAACGAAAGTTGTGGTCTCGAAAAATGTGGACAAGTTGATAACAAAGGATTCAATGAAAATGAAAAAAATTGTGGAAAACGAACAAATATTGGCGGGAAAAGTGAAAAAGGAACATATGAGAAAGAAGAAGAAATCGAAAGGTCCGAATCCGCTTTCGTGTAAGAAAAAGAAATCGAAACAGGATTCGCTGGGGAAGGAAAAGAAAAGAAGGAAGAAGTAGATTTGATGAAATCTATAATGAGTTTATATAATTGAGGATAAATTTATTTAAAATATTACATAATGTTATGTATGCTTTAATTTAATATTGTTTAATAAATGAAAAGTACATAATCATCCTGTGTATTTCGTGTTATACATAGAAATCAAACTCTAAAAGAATGAAAACTTTGTTTAAAATGCAGTCCTTTTTTGTTGGCCTAAGGTACATTCTTCTTGCATTGTTTATTTTGCCGGCTTTTATTCTAATATTAATTCCGACTGTCGGAACAGTTTATTTACCATGAGTATAACCTCGAATAAAATGAGAAAAAAATCTCTTTAGAAACAAGATATATTTCAGTTTTGTGATAGAAAGTAATCTGCCCTTCCTTGTTTTCAGCATCTATCGATCTAAATCTTCATCTAACCTTAACTTTTATTTACATCCTTAAAAGTTTTTATTTGCACTTTGTTTTCATTGCCTCTTCAGAATATAGATATTTTTCAAGAAATTGAAATGTATCTAGTTTCTGGAGGAAAAATTGATCTTACATTCAAAATCTTTGCATTTGAAAGCTAGAAAAAATCCTATCACGTAAATTCAATTAGAGACAATAATAAATAATTGAATTTGGTGAATCGCTTTGACAAAGATAAGTATTAATTAAACCTATTGTTCCGAATTTGAAGTGATGTTGAATAGATTGTTTTGTAACTAAGAAAAAAGAAAAAAACCCAAATCCTAATGGATTAGTTCTGACATTATCTAATTATTTGTTTTGAATTTTGTTTTGATATGATTTGAAGGTTAAAATCACCAATCTTACACATTAATTGGACGCTTTTGCAAATGCGTCTGACACTTTTGCAGATCAATTTAACACTTTTACCAATCGATTCAATATGTGAGGAGTTGTAATTTTTGTTGACTTGTGCAACATGGTGGAAATAAAAAGCGATGATCATTGATGATTTTTTAATTCATATAATCATAGCAATAGCATAAACTTTAAGTAGAAACCGTATTTTAATTAATTCTTACATTACTTGCAATATAATGACTGGTAGTACTGCGATTATTTCAATTCTTCTAAAAACAATAAACTGCTAATAATTATTTACACATCATGTCATAATGAAGCCTATTTTCAATTGGAATAAATTTATTATATGTGATGAAAAATTATATATATAGCATTTTCTATATTTGCCAACAAAATTGTGATTATGAAAAATAAAATGAATGGTAGATTATGAAAAAATGTAGAGAAAAAATAATTAAAACAATAACAGTAAGAATACTAGCAATTTCATAGTATACAATGCACCATCGTAGTGTTATGATATTGTTATTTTGAAATTAAATATAAAGTAATGTAAATTGGTATAATTCAATCAATCAAATTTGGTATTATCGTGATCACTGCTAGGGATAGCAATGTTTTTGAATTCGTGACAATGTATATAAGCTATTTTGTACCATTGCCATCGAAACTTATGAATCTAATGTAGGGAAAAATGTCATTAAGAGGGAAACCACATTTTTTTCATGCTTTCTTGTGAACTTTTTTAAGGGGGAAAAATGATTGGAATTAATTAGTTAAAGTTATAAGCTGTCTTTCGTAGAGGTCCGTCATAAGAGTCCCTTTTTGTATTTTTAACATTATTAACATGCTTTTTTATTAATTAAACTAAATTCTAGTTAAAAATAATGAAAATTGATGAAAGGCGTTTGATTTTAATTGAAATATTCAAATTTTATCGTTGTATTTTTCTTTCGAAAAAAAAGATACCTGAAATTATAACATTTTTTCCAAAAATTATGTTCTATTATTAGTTATTTAATAGCAAATAATTATGACTTTGGTCTTTTGAAAATCGGTCTATAATTCGCTAAGTAATGTTGTACGTGAATTGAAGAAAAGAATTTAGAATAAAACGTATTTGAAAAAAATAATATCAAAAACTTGAAATTCAATTAGTAATAATTGTATGTAGTGCTTACATTTTAATCTGCGATCCTAGCACTATAAATACATGTAAATATGTTTTAGCCAAGCGTCAAATTGTAGAATTGACACTGTCGTTTGCATTCCACCTAAACATTTGTTTAAATTCTCCAAATATAGGAAGTATTCCCTTTTGCAGGTCAGGATATAATAGAATAGGACGAGTTTCCGCCGTAGTTTCAAGAGCCTTAGGCTGCTGCCACTTGCATCAGCTGTCAACGCCTGTTGGACAGTTCTTGTTTCAAGGATTTTATGTGATATAACGTAATCATAATTGATTTCTTCATATCTTCAACGCTGGCAATATTTCTCCGAACTGTTAAGCCTTAGTACGTGCTCAGTTTTTTTTTATTAAGTCGTCAGTCAGTTTATCTCTTCCACCCTATTTTTTTCACACTCCAGAGTTAAATTTTCATCCTGTTTTGAACATGACCTACACTCTCCCTCTTGCCAACTACTTGTTTATCACTGTAAGCCGTGCTCCTCTTTTCATGCTAGATATTATTTAGAATCCTTTGATATGTTTTTTCAAAGTGTACATGATTGGTAGTAACTGCTTTTCACGACAATATCTACAAGTTTTGCTGCGTGATATGCTATGAGAGTCATCATGCCGTATAGAGGTTTGAATCCGAGCTTTTCATTTTCTTTATTTTCCTCTTCTGCAGCTTTTTTACAACAGTGTTCGAATACTCTTTTTTGGTGTGGAATGTATGTGATCGTAAATTCTGTAAATTTCCTCAGCGATTCTAGAACAATATCCACATAGCCGCAGAATATATTTAATTCTTGCCTTCCAGCACCTAAGGGTCGCATGACGAACACAATCCTCCGGTCTATATCAAATTCACTAGTGATTAAAGGGCCTGAATTGATTCATCTGCTTTGTTCAACGATTATGCAACTGGGTCCTCTGATTCCAATTTCTTCGAATCTCACATTTTCCTTGCAGCTTCGACAAAATAGAATGTCCAAGATTGCATTCGATGGTTGAACTCACAAATTAAAATACCTGGAAAAATACTTCTCCTTCCTACTAACACCTTACGCAGGTGTGTAAAATGCGAAGTACTTAAGTACGAAGCTACGTGATCGGCCCGGATCCCTTCTGCATGTGACGGCTCCTTTCTAACTTCCGTTTCATACCCGCAGCGTATATAGAACTGCGAGTTTCGCTTTTAAATGTATTGAACATGTTTTTGAACTGTAAAGGCCCCCACTCACGAATAGTCCAAATGGCCTGAGTCCATTTGGCTTGAGTCCGTTTGGTTTAAGTCCAATTTAGCTCGCCACTCACGATAGAGCCTCGATCCAATCAGTCCATTCCATTTTATGTCATTAATTTAGAAAAAAATAAAAATAAACTTGAAGAAAAAATTATTTTTAATCTATTAATGGATCCGAAGCATATGCAGGAGTTTTTTGCAATTACAACTTGAATCTAAATCAAGAAACGAACACCAAAAAAGAAGCGGAAAAAGGGATGGCTTGCCAAACGGAAACAAATGAGTCACGTAAATTTGTTAAAATAACTCACACTCGAGCCTTCTTATTGGCAAAATTATTTAATAATGGACGATATTTATATTATATAACACGTTGCTACAGTTGGTCACCCCATTTATCAAACGAAAGGCTACAAATATGGGGTAAATTATCACTCCTCACGAAGGATTGACCGTACCGCATTAATCCCGAGATTGAAATGGTGGTCCCGAAAATTCGGGATTAGAATCCTCGGGATCCCGAGATAGTCCCGAGATTTCGGGATTTTACAAAAGAATTATATTAAGCGAATTTCAACAGATATATTAGCTTACACGTACTCAATTTAAAAGTTATTTTCAAATTTATATACATAAAACCAGAAGCTAAGTTCATTATAATGCTAAATTTATGCACATACATATGTACACGGGTGCTAGCAAGTAAAACGTTAATCGATAATTGCATCTAATTTACTCTTATGATCTAATTTCTTCCTATCTCTTTATCTAATAATTGCTCCTTATTTGGTCATGATAGCTAATTATAAAATTAGTTAAAAGCGAATTGAAATTTAATCAGCATAACGGATGCTACGATAGTATAATAAAAATAAATTATTCTTTTTAGTTGTTTACATATCAATTAAAAAATAATATTGCTCTTCAATAAAACACGTGATAAGCAATAATATCGATTGGTTCAAACTGCTGATTCATTTTGAAAGAATGCTCTCAATAAACATAATTCATTAAGAATTTCAAAATTTAAACTAGACCTGATTTTGCTGCACATCTATCCAGCTGCTGAAAAAGATATTTCGATCTCTACATTTTTTGGTGGGATATTATGCATGTAATCATACGCCAGTTGTAATAATGAGCTCTTAGCGCCTCCGTTTGTATAAAACCCTATTTCTTTTAGTATTAAGCTATGGTTTTTTCACTCATATCGTAATGACAAAACTTTTCTAATTCTCAAAATAGGTTGAATTTTTTCAATCCCGAAATCTCGGGCGTCCCGATAAAAAATTCGGGATCCAGAAAATGCCCAAAATATTTTCACCTTTTTCCCCAGCGTTTCCCCCAAAAAAAATAAAATATACGCACCCCTGTGATGATTACAACCATTGAGCCAAAAGGAGGCCATTTATAGTAAATTGTTGGCTCATTCTACGCGTAACGTTGCATGATTTTTTATTTATCTTGCTAAAATTGATGGTGAAACTCAGCACATCATGGCGAACGTTAAACTAATAGATAATGCTCAGATTTATGAGAGTCGAGAAGTTGTTTCTGTGCTGAACCCAAAGAAGAAGTTTTTTCGCAGATGAAAGATGTTGTGCAGAGTGCTGTGGGAGATGACTCTCAGGACCATTTCCCATATAATTTGATAGTGTCAGGTACTCACATCAACTACTACACACACTATTTTTTGGACATTATGTTGCAAAGCTCATATACTGCGGCTGGAAGTAAGTTACACTAAAATTTAAAAATCATTATTATTGTTAGTATTATTAGTGGCAAAATTTATTATTAGCGTGATTTGCTAAAAGAACTAATCCCAGTTATAGTAATAACATCATAAGTAATAAAAGAAAATACCATTTTTACTTACGAGGGTTGATCAATAAGTAATGATAATGAATATAAACCAAGGTGATTAAACTTAAAAGATATATTTATTTTTCAACATAGTCTCCTAACAAGTTAATACCTTTAGCCCATCTTTTTTCCAAACCCAGGGTACCCTTAGAAAAAAATTCTTTATCTTGACTCTCCCAAAATGCCTCTACAGCGGCCATCACTTCGATATCATCTTCAAATTTCTTACCCCGAAGGTGTTCTTTGAGCCGAGGAAAGATAAAAAAAAGTTTTCCGAGGAAAGATGTAAAAGTTCGAATCCTGTTTTTTAAATGGCTGCCATCGAAACTGCAGCCTTGTGAGGCGGTGCGTTATCTTGATGAAACAGAACTCCGGCTCGCAGTCTGTCGTGTCTTTTTTCCTTCATTGCCTCTCGCGATCTTCTTATTTGGTCTGCGTAGTAAGAGTCTGATATTGTGGCTCCCTTTTCCAAATATTCCACCATAATAATTCCTTCAGCATTCCAAAAAACATGCATAACCTTCCCCGCCGAGCTCCACACTTTGAATTCCTTCGGCATTGGTGAAGCGGGTTGCTTCCACGTCATCGATTGCTGTTTGGTTTCTGGATCAAAATGGTAAATTCAAATCTTATCCATGATCACGAAACGTGACAAAAAAATCTCCTAATCTGTGTGGAACTTTTCGAGATTCACTCTCGAAATGTGGACTCGTTTCTTCTTTTGCCATTTGGCTAACATTTTCGGCTCCCAACGCGCATAGACCTTCTTCATATGTAATTCATGGGCAGTGATTCTTTGTACACTGCCATTCGAGATTCCTGTGACCTCAGCTCCTTGCCTGATGGCCACTCTTCAATCTACCAACATGACATCTTTGAGATTTTTCACATTGTCTTCAGTGAGGGACGTGGTTGGACGTCCTTCGCTGTGTTCGCCTTCATTGGATGTTCTTCCCAGCTTAAATTCTTTGGCTCAGTGTGCAACGGTGGCATATGGAGGAGCAGAGTCGCCTTATGTTTCCACCATGTTGCCGTGTATGTCTCTGGTAGACAATTTTTTCAAACAGAGGTACTTAATGACAACTCTAATTTTCTCCATTTTGATGTTCTTTCTTCGACTGTTCGTATTCAACTGGAATCATGGTCTATTTATATGCTTGTTTTTATACTGACTTAGCGAGTATACGTGGTAGTAGTAAAAAAAATATGTTTTGTAATTTTATCCGAACTGGAAATAACCGATTATCATTACTTATTGATCAATCCTCGTATGTTTATGCTATGGATGTTATTGTATCAATTAAAAAATGGCTAATGCTCATCGTTTCCTAATTTTCATCATGTTCATCTATTATATTCGGATTCAACAATTAATATAATTTTCTAAGTGTCAAATTGATTTGTATAAGTGTTAAATTGATTTCCTAAATTGTTAAATAGATTTGTGACGTTGGTGAATTTGACTTGCAAATGTAATGTAATATTTGCCTAACAAATTAGAATTTATTATTACTGAATATTTTAAAAGTATAAATTTTTCATTAAATGAGACATTTTTACAAAATGGTCAAGTTTATCTTTTCGCATAATGTTTAATACCCCGTAAACTTTTCTACGACAAAATAGTCGTACATTCAATTACGATCGTTTTTACAAATGACGAAAACAAGCGACAATTGTTCACCAAAAAAATCGACAATGTGCTTTAAACCATAGCTATCAAAATTTTCTAAGCTACTTGCCAAATGGTTGTTGATGTACTTTTCTCCATTTCCGCAAATCATCTTGAAGTCATGTTCTAGATAAATCTAGGATGCTGGAAAAATACAACACAATTTTACAAACTAACCTATTTGTTCGTTCATCTGTCACGAAATACATTTAAAATCAAACACTTATGAAAATACGCATGTTCTTCAGCTACAACGTCATCATTGTACACGTAAAGTGTGTGTAAGACATTTTTAAGGTTTCTATTTATACGATAACGAAAACTCACTAAGCAGCAAACAATATTTCACATTTCCTCATCAGGTCTTTTCGTTGAAATCAGAGGAGAACCAATTTCTTTAAAAAAAAAAATACTTGTCGATAGAGACAACTTAACTAACTAGCTTGCTATTTAGCTTTTGAGCGCGTTCTTCGCGTTTCTCTGACGTGAAAAATATTTAGAAGCACGTGAATGTCGCACCAGCAACAGTAGAAAAACGGCGACAGTGAACGAATATATCTGTTCTAAATAAAAATGAATCCATTTATTGGGTGACTTTGGCTGGTTCTGTTTTGGAATTGTTAATTGGTGTATGCGGCGGAAGAAGTCCGCTGGATGATAGCAATCACCGTGTTGTTGCAGTAAAAGCATAGATAGAAACATGATAGAAAAACGAGAAACGTTGTGTTTATTGGTAATTCCGTGCGTCATTTATTGTAAACATATAATATGAAAGATATTGTTTTTTACTTTATTCTGAAATGAGTGAGGTTCGGTATTGTTTGAGGGGCTTTATCAAAAGATACTTGCGTCATTTGAGATGCGGTTAGCATGGCTGAAATGAAAAGGTTTGAAAATTGCCGACTGTATGTTAATATGCTAGGAAAGAAAAAAATAATACGGGTAGGTCCTGGGAGCAAGGAAAATATAGCAGAAATGCAATCGTGGTCGTCCCTATGTGCTAACGTAGATCAAAATGCTCCAGGATGAATCAACAAATCGGAATCATAGCAAGTAAAGTTTTAAGATAAATTATTCTAAAATAAACGAAACTACAATAGTACTGTCTTCTAGGTGAAACTGAACATTTCTCAAGGAATACACTCTCCCGCTACAATGAAGTTTAATTGGGGGTCATCAATTACCATTAGTGTCCAGGGGGGCAGAAATTTGAAGATATAAACGACAAAGGTGACAATCTAATCTGCCTGGAACTTTTCGAGATTCACTCTCGAAATGTGGACTCGTTTCTTCTTTTGGCAGTCGGTTAACATTTTCGGCCCCCATCGCGCATAGACCTTCTTGATATGTAATTCATGGGCAACGATTCTTTGTATACTGCCATTCGAGATTACTGTGACCTCAGCTACTTGCCTGATGGCCACTCTTCAATTCATTAAAAACAACATATTAAAAACGGAATAGAGGGTATGTGGCTGCATATACGACGTACTGCTGTAAATATTGCCATTCGAACAAGTATCCTACGTTTCCAGACTCCTGATCGATTTGCCGAGCTACAGAGAACGATTTTTCATCCCGGCTGTTCTCGAAAAGCTGTTCTTTATATTGGAGATCAATTTCTCGAATAAAAGATTGATATATATATATATGAATTTCTTGATAAAAGACGATATTTCGAGCATAATGACTGATGGACACTGACGAAGAGGACAAGACACTGACGAAATTCGTTTACAAGAGTCAAAAAAAAGTTGTTTCAACAGTTTCTGGCGATTTTTATTATGGAAAAATATATCGATCAATGAATTTGCTTGAAATTTTGTGTTTCAAACGAAATTTCTTGCTCTGAAGCGTTCAAAATGTTGGGGAAAATCTTTGTGGAGGGTGTCATATCTAAAACAAGAGCAATTGTATGGGACAAAGCGATCAAAGATGGTCGTGAAGCCGTTGACGATTCGCCTTTCGTAATGAGGAAAACGTCGAGAGAGTTACGAAATCAGTTCCCAATAATCGTCGTTTCAGTCTCATAGAGCAAGCTCGTGAAGTCATCATATCTCGTAAATCGGGCTATTGTTGATGCTTTGGGCATAAGACGTATCGCAGCTCGACTCGTTCCAAGAGACCTAAATTTTCTTCAAATAGAGTATCGTAATTGAGTGTAAGAAAGCATGTTAGAAAGAGTGAATTCGGACCACATATTCATCACAATCATTCAATATGATATGCATAGCATCCAGCAATCATCGGAATGGTGATTGCCAACGGTCCAAAAACCAAATACCGAGGCAAAATCAGTCCAAAATTAAGGCTCTTCTCACTGTTTTTTTTTTTTTTTTTAATATTCGAGAAATCGTTCACTCGGAATTTTTTCCGGAGGTTCAAACAACGATTAAATAGTATTACTTGGTTGCTATGAGTCCTTTGTAAAAAAGGACCAGGTCTTTGCAAGAACAATTAATGAATTTCGCACCATGTCAATGCACCATCTCACAGAGTCATCATTGCGACCGAATTTTTAAATTAAAACACCACGAATATCATCGAACAACCACCCATATGCACCAGATTTGGCGCCGTGTGCCGCTTCGAGGAACCCGTTATAACTCCATTAAGGTTGGTACTGAGTTAATCGTGAAGCTAAATTTTGATTATCTGGTCATGCTTTTGATCGAAAATTTCGACAATGGAGAAAAGCAGAGACACTGCTCATTTCTGACGGATAAAGTGTCAAGAATTTGAAAAGATTGGAGACATGTGTCAATGCCATCTGCATTTCAATTCCGAAAGTAACTTTTGACGGAGAGAAGCAACTTTTCACGCTAAAAAGTGAGTACAACTCTTTCAAGCTAAATTTCCGCCGAAACAAGTTTCACGTGAAATTTTGTATGAAAATTTTATTTCAAATCGAACACAGTAATCAAAAAAAATCACACCCAAATCTCTGAATTGATTAACGGACAACAAATAGTTGTTGGAAAATGAATAAGGGAGAGGAGAGAAATAGAGAGTAAAGGTGATTTATTCACATTTGCTAAAAACGTTCAAGGACAAGGAATTGCGGCTACACACCAGACCCTTTTGAAAAAGATTACACTTTGCTGGCCCAATGACTTAGTCAGTCCAAAAGGTTTAAATTGTCATCAAACAGTAAACAAGAGAAATTGATAGCGGAAGGGATGTCATTCATAAAAATCAAAAAGAGTAATGGACCATTGTGGAACACGAGAAGTAGGGAGTAGAGGAGAGGTTTTTACACATACACACAATTATTGACATAGGAAGAAAGTCAAGAAGTGAGAGAACCGAAACATGTTTGGTTGTTTGGGGTCAAAGGCTGGTGCCAGCCGGTGTCAAAGGCTTTCGAAAAGTTTGTGTACACTACGTTCATTTGTTCCTGACGACATGGGCAATTGTGTTTGAAAGGAGAGTGAGGTTAGTCAATTTGGACTTACCCCTCGCAAACCCATGCTGCTCTGGACAGAGGTAGGTTGAATCTGTGGAGGGTATATTTTAGAGAAGACAATTTTTCCAAGAAGTTTCCTGAAGCAAGGAAGAAAGGGAATAGGACGATAATTGGAAACGGAAAACCATCGCTTGTTTTGAAAATAGAATAAATATTAGAAACTTACCAGGCAGAAGTAAAAACGCCGATATGATGGCTTAAACAAAAGAGGATAGAGAGGGGCAACTGAGATTCTTTTTTTTTTCGATGGATGGGTCAGTGGAACATATATAGAAAAAAAGAGAGGAGTGATGAGGGTCAACTAAAACATAGGGATGGAGCGCAATGGATATAAATATATTAGAAGAGAGATGATAAGGTCGAGAATGCGACCACTCATTTTACACGTTGTGCTAAACTGCGAAAGGAAGCTAAGAGAATGGAACGACGACAGTATTATGGAAAGCTGATTATTAGACATTATGCAATTTTTAACTGGATCCTATTCCTTTATGTAGAAATCTGGACCAACTACTCGAATATTAAATTCACAATTCTTAAATTCACTATATTGTTGCACGCACTCCTAACAAAGCTTAAATCGTTATATCGGCGCCAGAAATAGCCACAAACGTCGAGAAATATCTGTCTGATATGTGTATTCAAACACAGTCATCAAACTTAACATATTTTATTTATATTATACAAAATACACGTTTAATATGGATACTCGCAATACTCGCAGGACGACGAACAAGTCGCTACAACGTAAAATACACAATAGCCCTCCAGAAGCCGGATCGAGAATCTTCGGGAACCCAAGACACAGTTCTATCTCATATGATAACAGACATTCAAAATAGCCTTCTCGAAACCAGATTAAGAACCGTCGACACAAATCCAGAATAGCCTAGACACATGTAAAAATTCACTACACCAGATAATGAAGTATAAAAAGGTCTTAGCAGTTAGTTTGTACAATGCGATAGTTAGTACACCGCGAGAAGTTAGTACACTGCGATAGTGAGTACACAATGATAGTTTTGGTACACAGCGGAAGTCTAATACAGTGGAATACGAATTAATTGTATCCGGGCGCGGATATTTTTGAAAGCGATAAAGTGTGAAATTGTAACGCGAAATCATTAAATTGTACGCGATTTAGTATTTAGAATTATTTTGTAAATAAAAGTACAATTAGCGGTGTAAAAGAAAACTTTTATTTCACGAATGTAGAGAATATCGAATCCACGAAAGGTATTTTAAGGCTAAACCACAACAATATCATGCATTATGCTATAATAGCAAGCAATTATTGTCATTTAATCGTAGTATTAATAATTATCATTGTTACGCAATTCACACGATAATAATGATAATGACGCAATTCACACGATAAATTTTTTTCTAATCGCGTGATTGATTTTTTCGGATATTCCGCTGACCATTCTAATGAAAGAAATCAATTCATGTGTCAAACCTTCAAATTTACTAAATCATCTAGCTAGTATAATTTAAAATTTTAAAATCAATATCATATTTTGTGTAAATGTGCCAACACTAAAAAAGATTAATTTCCCGTATTTTTATTATCGTGGCGCCTTCATTGTAAATTTTTTGTTTAACCTTTGAAGCGTGCACTATTTATACGATAGGAATGAATAATTGTTGTTTCATGTTAGCACTCATTGATCATTATGTACTTTTGTTCGATATGTATTGTAATATTTTATAGTATATCGATGTTATCAATGTGTTTTTTGAAGTAATAAAGTAAGTTCCTACAATGGTACCTGTTTTAAGAGTTGATATCTGTACGTATTTGACACGTTTTGTGATATTGATACAATGAGGTCATGGTTATGAGAACGTCGAACAATTTCTGACTAAATACTAGATAGTGAATTTACGTTAATATAAATGTTAATAACTGATCAACTGGTTCTTGAAACTGAATTTAGATGTAGTTATTCATTAGCTAGTTTTAAAGTTAACTAGTGTTTCACAAAGTCGATAGTATCTGCTTGCTCACTATCACGTATTCTAGCTAGATAGTTGATTTGAATCACAACATTCTGCTTATGCTAGTCATAACATCATTTCCCTTGTAATTTTTGTGTATTTTTACTAACCGCAACGTGGCAAATGCCGCCGCCATCAATATCGCATCGAATTGCATAACACTTTAGTCTTGAAACAGTAGTAGCATGTAGTATCTAACCTAGCGGCAAAGACAAACAATAATACTTGTCGTTGAATAAAAACCAAGATGAAAAACATATCCTCCCAAAAGCAAATACAACAACGAAAAGACGATATACATACATATGTGTATTTTTTCACTTTACACTCTCTCGCTATATTTAATTTGCACGATTTTTCACGATTCATGTCGTGTTAGAGTAAGAGTCTAAACGACTTCGATAACGGTGGTGGTGATGGCGGCAATCAAATCGTCGACAATATTGTCGACTAGATAGATACTTTCATGCAGTATTTTATACATATTTCTATCGCATAGCATTACTAACCTACTGACTCTTATACATCAGTCGTGTCGGTCGGCAATATTCATTTAATATGCTTTCATAAGCTTCGGTGTATTCTCGGTTTGTAGCAGCTTTTTTGGTCGATATCTATCTTGTATAGCCTCGCCAATTTGGATGAGTTCGAGTATGCTGGCGTCAGGCAGCAGCTAAGAAGCAGCAATCAGGTTGCAAGCAGCAGGTTGATATGCGTCGAATTGTTTGTACTACTTTGAACGTAGAAAACAAAGTTGTCCTCCTGAGCTGCAACAAATACAACACAGCGAGAGAAAGGTTTGGTTATATGAAAGCATCAGTATTGCTGTTGAGAATGATATGATGGTAGTTGTAGTGGCAATGGGAAAGTTTTGGGCTCGTATTTAGAGGCAAACAAGCTTTTTTTCGTTTGTATTAAGGCATTCTGAGAAAGCGGGGAATTTACCTTGGACATGTGAATGTGGCTCTTACTAAATTCCATGTAGAGTTTAACCCTAAGAGCGGTTAATGTGTTACGAGCGCGTTTATTTTTCGGAAAATATATTTTAAAGTTGAAATTTGCGTCTACAATTGTTTCCATAGCCCAATTTTTTATTGAATTTATTCGTACCTTCTGTGTTTTTGTGTTCGCAAAAAACGTTTCTATGTTGCATTTAAATCAGCTGCTCGTAAGTGAAATATCGAATTTCAATGTCCCTCAGTTTATTGCTTTCCGCTCAATTTCCTTGCTTTTGGCTTATTCTCATGGCTTTCAATCCTACGTACACTCCCAAGGATTTTGCAAGCTCCTCTTACATTTGACTTGGATCTTCATTGTATAATATCTCTAATTCTTTGTCTTCTACCTCTAATTCTTTGTCAGTTTTTCTATGGTGTTCAGAGCCATGGTTGTATTCAACGCTGAATTCGCCATTTATGAAACGTCGAAACCTTTCCCTACATTATTTATCAATTGGAGCAGAATCACTATAGACTTTCACAAGCACTCGATGCGCTTCAGCTGGATTTTTCTTCCAATTAAAGCAGAAAACTAAAACCCCTCGCAATCGCTGCTAAGTTAACACAAAATTTGACTTTTTCAACATAGAAAAAAAACAAGGATTTTGTGTGAAACTAAAAGTGACAGAAACTGAATATTATTGACAGATGTTTAACCTCTCAAACTATCGAAATTAACTGTCATCATGAAACATACATAGAGAGTCAAGAGCCATCTTTTGAAAGTGAATTAACTTGTACTCCCAATATTACTTACGTCAAAATAATTTTATAGGCTTTCATATCTTTCTTTCAAATCAAAATTTCAAACAAAAAGTAATGGCTTCTGATGACCAAACACAAGTTGATCTTATTGTATGAATACATCTTTAAAAATATTTCATATTTCGCAAAGTCCAAAGTACTGTTCGGGTTAATAGTCATCGTCGTCTAACATTTTCAATACAAACTTAATCCATCAATTCACACATTATGGTGTAGTTTCTCCACTTCTTCTACATGCATATAATATTGATTAACTTTCGATCTCACGTGTTAGCTGACATATTTCAGCTCCTCTCTTAGAGCTTATACACCACCGGCAATTGTTTGATTTTTGTGTTCAATACAATACTAAATATGGAGTCAG
Source organism: Nemotelus nigrinus (assembly GCA_947369275.1). Classification (NCBI taxonomy): domain Eukaryota; kingdom Metazoa; phylum Arthropoda; class Insecta; order Diptera; family Stratiomyidae; genus Nemotelus; species Nemotelus nigrinus. The sequence goes on along the minus strand of OX376373.1, from coordinate 134,707,900 downwards.
TGCACAGTTTTCTGTCTGGTTTAGATACAGACAGCTACAGATACCTATTCAACGTTGTATTTGTTTGTTTATGAAGTTTAGAATGGAGCTCTGCTTAGCTCCCCATTAAATTTTCAAGCTTTTTGGAATCAACTGACGAGAGCCGCCTCGAATAACCACAACCACAGCGAAACACGCGAAATCTACAAACTAACCCCAGCAGGAGTATTGCTTGGATGGAATGTTTGTTATTTTGGAAAGTCAGTTGAGCGATACAGCAGGCTGTTAAAAGAATTCTTCAACCGAAAGAGCGAAAATATCATGAAAAAGAGTGAGAGTGTGTACCTGACGTTGGAAAATGTTGGAATATTACAACGAAATGTCGTCATTGGCCTCGCGTAAATGTTCTAAATACGTGTCAACGCAATTCATGAAGATACTGCTACTTGGATGATGCTATACTGTGACGGTGACGTCAGGTGGTGGAATGCTGAAAGCGAGCGAGAGAAACAAGCGTCGGGGAAGAATCTCTGAATTTTGAAGAAACAGTGCTTTAAGCTAATATATTGATGTTGAGTCAGTTAGCCTATTTTCTTGGCTTGTTGGCTTAAGATTCGTTTCTCGTTTGAATGAATCTTGGCTAACGTTGTCAACGTTGTCATGGTAACTACTGCTGATGCTACAGTTGGCAAGTACAGTCGTCGTCACGTCCTTACGGTCACGGGATTTTAAGACCGAATATGACGACGACGAATAGCCAAACACAAACTGCCGCTACGCTGTGAAGCAATGAAATTGATAATGTTGATTCTGCAATTGATTGAAAGTGCGTCATTGGTCGTTTTTCGCTGAGATGGTATTTTAAATTGTTTGTTGTCGTGCTCCTCCTTCTCGCTGCATGAAAAAGGTGGCATATATTCCATAATTTTTTTTGGTCTCATGATTTTCATGCACTCGTGGTTTCCGTTTCTAATGTGAAAACATGCAAGACTATGGAAAATGTGACGACAATTAGCGAATATAGCTTTATTGAATGTGTTAATTTTTGGGTAGTTTAGGTAGATAAAAGTGGCGCTTGTTATAAGTTAAAGAATCAGGAAAAAAAAGTGAGATTAGATTTGGAGCGTTATAAATCACACCTTAGGCAATTGGAATCTGTGTGGATGAAATACTATTTTTACTGGCTTGACAAAGGTCATGTGAATTATATTTGGCGATTTGGAGGTAGGTTGAAATAATAATGATATAGCTGAATTTTCTTCTGATTGTGGGTTACTACACACGTGAGCTAATGGCTAACTGCCTTCTGATTGTTATTTAATCTGTCACAATAAAAAATTGCCTTCTTACTTTGTTGGCTTATCTTGCCTACATTTGACTGAAAATACCATCCTGCTGTTTCCGCACCAACTAAAAACTAATTCACTAAAATGTGCAACCTTCAAAATAACATGCATTTTGGTACAGGCGCTAAGACAAAAAAGTCTAGAGCATCAGAACCGCTAGAAAACTAATTTTCGAAGAAATTGTCTTTGAGTGACAAAAAAATGTGGAACGTAATACACTTTTTTGTAGAATCATATCAACCATTCCTTATCCAAAGCAACAAAACTCAACTATAACACAAATGATGAAAATGCTCAGTGCTGGCAACACTTTTCCAACGAAGCAGCTATAAGTTAACCATAACAAGCTCATAGTTAAATCAACTTATCCTTTGAATTTCGTTTTCATCGGAGGATTTTATCGAAAGCTTCAGCGGTTAAACGTTGTTTGAGGCTGCCATCCGAAAAATTTTCAAAACTCTGAAAATTTAGAAATTGGTTTCTTATTTTTATTGCAAATGCTTTGCATATGAGTACGTAATTTGAAGCATTTGTTGGTGCAATATTTACGAAAATGGCCAACGCTGGTTACCCTGTGTTAGCAGCAAAATATATACCAAATCTGCTTCACGTTAAGTTAAACCCAACCAGTAAATTTCGTTTCAATTGAATCACTACGCTGGAAGTTATACGGGTGAAAAGAATTTTAGGGTTACCACCCTCAAAACTTTTCAAATTTTTAAAGCGTTAATATTTGTTGTTAATTTTCATTGCAGGATCATTCCCATTTGCAAATCTAATAGCATAATCGCTTAGTAAAGAATTTTCACAAAATTACAAAAATGATCATAGCTGGCAGCCCTTTCATGATTTTTCTACGAAATTCCTACGACATTTGGTTCACATGAAGGTCACTTACTGCGTGAACTTCGTTTTGATTTCTGCACTGGACCGGAAGCTATAGGGAAAAAAGCTTTATTTTGCTGAGCAAATTTGCAAGATTTAGGAGACAAAAATCACCATACCTGGCAACTCTTTTCTAATTTTTCAGCCAAATTTTCACCAAATATGACCAAAAGTAAGGTCCAAATACGGTGTGAATTTTGTTACTATCTGGTAGCTGAATCGGAAGTTATAGGCAAAAAACTGTTTTTTTTTTCTCAGTGATTTTTCAAGATGGTACCCGCATTTCCAAATCACTTCTATCAGACCTGGTCCTAGTTAATACCAACATGTCCTGTAAATTTCATTATGATCGAATAATCCGGTCGTCAGTTCTCGTGAACAGAACTTTCGATTGCTGAAAATAGAGGTAATTTGGTGATGGGATGCCGTTCTTGTGCAAACCGGAATTTTCAATATTTCAATTTGACATGATGGACAAAGGTCAAAATTTATCAATAATTTAAATTTTTTGTCAAAAATCAAAAAATTTTCAGGAGGGTCAATGATTCGAAGGATTTTTTTTCAGGAGCCTGCCGTAGCTACAGGGTTACCCGCACTATCTTGAAATTCAATGTGTGTTAAATCTTTGTCAACGTTAATATGCTCTGGAAATTTCACGATGATCCAATGTTTTTGTCAGAAGTAATGACAAATCAAAATTTGAAAAAAAATCTTTGCCTACTTTTAGGCACGCTGCACTAGTGATGGGCTCAAAAACGCCAAACAGTTTGAAAAAAACGTTTGGCTGCAAAAAACGAACGAACAGTTTTTCCAAATAGCGACAAACAGTTTTTCTAAAACGAATTTTTTTTTCTAGAACGAACAGCATTTCTAAAACCAACCGTATTTCTACAACGAATAGTTTTTCGAAAACCAATTATTCTAACTATTCTACAACGAATAGCTCTTCTCAGAGATTTTCCTACACCCCCCTAACACCCCCCTAATACCTCCCCCCCCTGGAAAGTGCATACACCCCCCCCCCCCCCCCCCCTAACACGGATAATTTCCCTACAGTAAGAGACCTTTGTGTCCTTTGTTCCAAAGAGACACCCCTCTTAAAATTCTGAACACACCCCCCAAGAAAAATGCCTGAGAAAACCCCTGGCTCTTCTAAAGCCAATCGTTTTTCTAAAACGGACCATTCTTCTCAAACCAACAGTTTTTCTAAAACTAATAGTTTTTATAAAACCAATCGTTTTTCTAAAACTAATCGTTTTTCGTTTTTCTCAAACGAATCGTTTTTTTAAAACGAACTGTTTTTTCAAACGAGTCGTTTTTCGTTTTTTAAAAACGAACTGTTTTTTTTTTCAAACGAATCGTTTTTCGTTTTTTAAAAACGAACTGTTTTTTTTCAAACGAATCGTTTTTCGTTTTTTTCAAACGAACTATTTTTTTCAAACGAATCGTTTTTCGTTTTTTAAAAACGAACTGTTTTTTTTCAAACGAATCGTTTTTCGTTTTTTAAAAACGAACTGTTTTTTTCAAACGAATCGTTTTTCGTTTTTTTCAAACGAACTGTTTTTTTCAAACGAGTCGTTTCTCGTTTTTTAAAAACGAACCGTTTTTTTTTAAACGAATCGTTTTTCATCGTTTTTCGTTTTTTTTAAACGAACCGTTTTTCGTTTGTTAAAACGAACTGTTTGGCAGTGGAAAACTGTTTAGCTGCGGAAAACAGTATTTTAGTACTTGCGAGTATTTTCGTACTTGCAAGTATTTTATTCAAATATTCAAAAAGGTTTTAGGGCAAAAGGAGCTGAAATCGGACAAAATCGGCCAATTTTGGGTTAGAGTGGTTTGGGACATAACGGGCCAAGACCTATTACTGTGATATAAAAATTTCGGTTTTGTAGGGGAGTAAGGGTTTTATTGGCCATAGTTTGGCAAAAACTGCGTTTACCGCGCTTTCGATGATTGAAAGTGGTCGGGGAGTAAATTAGTGATATTTTAAGGGCAAACAATTTTTGATAGGGGATATTGGGCAAAAACGTCCATTTTTAGCAATCATTTTTTTTTATCTAGCATGAATTCGGGCACCTTTCTGAGTTGTTTCGGGCGAAATTTCCATACAAGTTTGGGAAAAAGCGGCCTAGTTTCGAAGATACGGCAAAATGAAATTCGGTGCAAAAACTAAAAGTAGCACTAAAATTGCCAAGGAGGAAAAGGTTGAGATCCTTTTTGGTTCACCAGTTGGCGTCTCCGGGTGTACTAAGGCCCTCCTCGTGACTGCAGGTCGCCACCAGGGTGTCTCCATACCTAACGGGGTTGTAAAATTTACGAGACCATGGGAGGTAAGATGCCCCTGGACTCATTCCCAGCCTTACGGAAGAGGTTGGCCCCCTAGTGGGTGCATGTTTAATAAACGAAACACTGCTTTTTATTGCTTGATAAAAATTTCATGCTTCAGTGAGGCAAAGTGGAAATCCGACTGTTTTAGATTAGCCAGGAAAAGTTTGGTATCAGAGATCGCTCGATGAAAAGTCATATAGATGACAAGAGGATTAGTTGGTCCTATCTCAGTAATTTTTTTACTTTTGTAAAACTTTTGTCATTTGAACGACAGGAGGTGTTTTTTTTGCATATAATAAAATTACCTTTTTTTTTGTTTAAGGACATCTGTCCACTCGGAGCTATAAATAATCTCCACTCTTCTTAATATTCGATATTTTCTTGTCTGCTTCAAGCAATTGTCCAAATGCCCTCTAATTACTATTCGATATATTTCTCTTAGACCTCTGTCTACTTCGAATAACTGCAAACCTCTTCTCTTCTCGAAGGAATCTTTCCCACCTTTCTTAATATTCGATATTTTCTTGTCTGCTTCAAGCAATTGTCCAAATGCCCTCTAATTAATATTCGATATATTTATCTTAGACCTCTGTCTACTTCGAATAACTGCAAACCTCTTCTCTTCTCGAAGGAATCTTTCCCACTCTTCTTAATATTCGATATTTTCTTGTCTGCTTCAAGCAATTGTCCAAATGCCCTCTAATTACTATTCGATATATTTATCTTAGACCTCTGTCTACTTTGAATAACTGCAAACCTCTTCTCTTCTCGAAGGAATCTTTCCCACTCTTCTTAATATTCGATATTTTCTTGTCTGCTTCAAGCAATTGTCCAAATGCCCT
>OX376373.1:134577056-134702320 GCA_947369275.1 Nemotelus nigrinus | reverse complement strand
GTTTCGCGATTGGCTGATGTGACTTGGCCTCCAAGATCCTGCGATTTAATGCCTCTGGATTTCTTTTGATTAGAGTACATGAAAGATCGTGTTTATGTCCAATCCCCAAACTCTGGACGCACTGAAAGCCAATATTCGTGATGTCATGGCCGAGATATTGCCCGAAATGTGCCGGAAAGTTATTGAAAATTGCGTCAAAAGGATTGAGTCCTTCAAGAAATCCCGTGGAAGACACTTGAATAATATTGTGTGGCACACATAATGGCAAGGATCAATCTTTACAATGAAATAAAAATTACATCAATTTTCGAATATTTTGTGTTTGTTTTTAAGTTTACTTTTTCTAGCATGAAATAGATAACCCTGTATAAACATAAAAATATTGCAATTCAATTTTTTTTTTAAATACTAAGGTACCTAGAACAATTCTATCTTTAAAGAAATCATTTCAACACAATTACATATGCGTTACAAAATTCAACAAATTATTTTTTTCCTCAACATATTACATCTATTCGCAAACGGGTTAAAGATAAAAGCTAAACAACCTTAATTCTATCTCTACATACGTATACGATTGACTTTCCAAGACGTTTGATTAAGTTTATATTTGTGATTCCCAGCAACTTGCCTTTTCATCTGCCAATGTAAACTGCTACCTGCTCTATCTGTATTTGTAAATCTGTCCGCACCTATTTGGGGAAAATTGAAATTTTACATTCACGGATGTATGGATGGCGCTCTTAGCGCTCTCACTATGCAACAGTATTTGTGATGTTGTTGTTGATATGGATATGATTCGTTTTTCGTTTTCGTTGATGGGGAAAATGAGAAATTTTCTCCACGACAATTAAATGTAGTTAGTATTACACGCAGAAGAAATGATTAAGAAACAGAATAAATACGTACGCAACCCTGCTTCATGCGACTTCAAACACGAAGAAAAAAATACATCTATAAACCATGGGGGCCAGAGAATAGAATTTAAATTTAGGGGTGGCAGGGGAAAATTGGTGTCCAAAAGCTCTCTAGTTGGTTCGTTGGTAATGTTGTTGACGACGACAACGACCACGACAGCAACAACGATTATGGTGATATGATAATATGTTGGAAAAACCACGCGACAACGATTATTTCGTGTTGCACTAAACCTGAGACCGAGGCCGAGTACATTTTATTTTGTACTCTCTCATTGCCGCGCCACTAGAATCTACTACAGTTCGAAACGCCGCCGCCGCCGTCACAAGTTTCGTATAGGATTTTACTTTTGCCTTCAAGAATACAGGTATTATTGTGACTTGTGTTATACTATGAAAATCGCACTGTGCTCGTTACGAAACAGAATAATTGATAAGTTCATCAGTCTTCCGTTTGAAATGATTTTTTTGGGTTCCAAAAAAAAAATTTCGGTATTGTGTTTGAAGTGAAGTGAAGGTTCTCGTTCTTAGGACAACGTGACTTTGAAAATATCGAAAATAGCCTTGGGAAAACTTCGAATCGATTCGGTAAATCTAATTGCATCAATTAAGTCGTGAAAATGGAAAATTTCATCAGAGGTTCTCGGTGTGAAGTAAAGTTGCCATCGGTTAACGCCTAATCGTAACAACGCGTAAACACAATCGAAAAGCTTTTATCTAGTTTACTTCCAAAACAGCAGGCCCCCAAATACGAGGATAAACAATAGCTAGTGTACAACCTATATTCCGAAAATTCTGCATGCCACAAGTGAACAAATTACACTTGCCTCGTGCAATCGTCGTTAAACATAGTGCTTCCATAAAAGTCGCGATCGAAAAAAACATAAAGTGTTAGTTGGTTTGGCTACCTTACGCATTTTTCAATTCGCGATTTGTTAGTAGTTTGTGTATTGGTTTTATAAACAAACATTTCTCCAAAAAGCGATCTGAATTGAGTCATCTTTGGTAGATGTATCTTTGGTCAGACACTGTGTTTAGAATCGACAAAAGCGTGCGTAAAACAATTTGTTTGTGAGAATTTTTTCCAATTTTGCCCCAACTCAACATGTAAAATATAGTGAACGAACATTGTAGTGCGTAAAATCACCATCATCAAAGTGCGATTGGAGCGAGCGGTGAACGCGATTACGCTTATCTATCTTACGCTTGGCGAATTTAATGTGCCAATATAGAACTCATAGCGGTTTCAAGTAGTGATGGTTTTGTGGTTCTAATCGAAATCGACGAATTTCTTTATCATAATGCCTGTGTAAGTCTATAAATAAAAAATCAAGCATTTCGTTTGTTGTTGTTGGTGGTGGTGTTGTTTGTTGACTTGAAAATCGCCTTTCCTTCGAATGTACGCAATGTTTGAAGGAGATAATGTGTGTTAGTGTATCAGACTAACTTTCAAGTTTGAGGTGTTTCATAATCAGTTTGTGCTGAGGTGAGTGATGAGAGACATAAAGTGGGTCAAAATTTTCGTATAGATTGGTGGAAATAGGTTAAATGGCCTTCTGATGTTTCATTCACTGTGCAAAATAATCAATCCCGTATCTCGTACCGGCGATGAGATTTTGTTTCCACGCCAAAAAGCTCAACTGCGAATGTTTGATCCTATCACTAGCCGGAGTCTAGATGCTTTCATAATCACACTAATATACGAGTACATCTAATGATGACTTGATTTGCACTTCGTAGCTTATAGGTCAGTTATCACCTGAGCTCGTACTATCTGAGACCAAAAGAACCGGTACTGATTCGGGTAATCTAGAAGCAAAAGAGCTTAGCTCACATTGTGCGCCATGTAGTTTCTCATATTTCAACGAGATTGTCTGGAGTTTTCCACCGATAATTATAATTGATTCTTTTGTGAATGCATGTTGCTTTCGTGTACTGCACACAACATTATAGGCTTGAATTGAGTCGCGAGACCTTGGCTGTACTGGCATTGTTGCTGTTTTTTAGACGACTCTATAGGTGCGCCCAGTGTGGGACATCTAACGTTTCAGAGAAAACTGAAAAGAGACAAATACAAAACATAGAATTCAACATTATTTATTATAATGTTGCCGTTTAGTTATTTACAATGTAGTTACGGACGACGCATGGTGTACGGGTATATTATCTAATGATTATGCATATGTCATACATGTGACCTTTATGAGGTGTTATGTGTTGTCTACCAGGAGGCTCTGCCTGCTGCTGCGTCCATTGGCTGTTTGATCGCCATTTTTCACGACAAATGCTACTACGACGACAACAACAAGTAGAAGCAGTCAACCATAACGACATTCACTCATTTTTCATAAACTTTCTGTTAACTGTATATAATTGATAGGAGGAAGCATGCTATAGTAGCGTTGCGGTGGCGTCTTGTTACTGTGCAATAAAAGCTCTCGATTTTTTTGCGACTGCACGATTTGCGTACGGGAGATATATTGATATAATAAAACTTGTCTACTAAAGCAGAATATATTCTCGGTTTTTACGTAGCATCTGACAAGCTGCATTTACTGATTCGACGCTACATTTACAGCCATGCAATGTGCGTTGGTCGCGCTGTGTCGGGTGTAGTATTCTTGACCCTCGGGACCATTTCACTTGATTCCACATCATTCGCATGTCCATGCGTTGCGACGTGCGTTGACTACTGGCAAACGTATCGAATTCATCGCGCATTCAAACAAAACCATTTGGAGTCTGGTATCAAACTTTCAAATGCTGCATCAAATATAATACTAGGTGCGTTTGCACACCCGAGCAGATCAAATTTTGCTAAGTTTATTGAATACAACAACAATTTGATCTGCTCGAGTGTGCAAAATACGAAAATAAAAAAAATAAGAAAAACAATCTGTGTATGTACTGTGTTCGAGTTTCGATACCCTTTACAGGAATTTGTCTGATATAGGAACTCTTTACTGAGCTTCTAATGTATCTAATTGTGCAATCGGATTTGTATTCAATTGCTGATTTGATTGAAATTTTATCGTGATTTTGGATTTTTTGGGGAATTTTATTTCACAATTTCGAACTGATGATTGGAGTAACACAATGGGAATTTGACAACGTGATGCTATTGATTGGGAAATTCTCAGATTTTTTTTTTGTTATTGGAAAACACCAAGTGTTATTTGATTTGACTATGAAACGTCTTCACTGTAGCTGGATTAAAATAATCAAACCAGAAAATCATTGAATTAGTTGTATGTTTATACGAGGGTTGATCAATAAGTAATGATAATGAATATAAACCAAGATGATTAAACTTAAAAGGTATATTTATTTTTCAACATAGTCTCCTAACAAATTAATACATTCAGTCCATCTTTTTTTCCAAACCCATGATACCCTTTAAAAAAAATTCTTTATCTTGACTCTCCTAAAATGTCTCAACAGCGGCCATCACTTCGCTATCATCTTCAAATTTCTTACTCCGAAGGTGTTGTTTGAGTCGAGGAAAGAGGTAAGTCACTGGGAGCAGTTCGAATCCTGTTTCTTTAATTGCATTCATTGCAGTTGCGGTGAGCCGGTGCGTTGTCTTGATGAAACAGAACTTTGGCTCACAGTTTGCCGCGTCTTTTTTCTTTCATTGCCTCTCGCAATCTGCTTATTTGGTCTGCGTAGTAAGAGCCTGATATAGTGGCTCCCTTTTCCAAATATTCCACCATAATAATTCCTTCAGCGTCCCAAAAAACTGATGCCATAACTTTTCTTGCCGAACTCGACACTTTGAATTTCTTCAGTGTCGGTGAAGAGAGTCGCTTCCAGGTCATCGATTGCATTTTAGTTTCTGGATCAAAATGGTGGATCCAGGTCTCGTCCATGGTCACCAAACGTGACAAAAAATTATCCTGATCTACCTGGAACTTTTCAAGATTCATCCTTGAAATGTCAACTTGTTTCTTCTTATGCTCATCCGTTAATATTCTCGGTACCCAACGCGCAGAGACCTTCTTCAGATGTAATTTTTTGGCAAAGATTTTTCGAACACTACCATATGAGACCCCTGTGACCTCAGCTACATGCATGATGGTCACTCTTCGATCTGCCAACGCGACATCTCCCACTTTTTTTGACGTTGTCTTCAGTGAGGGATGTGGATGAACGTTCTTCGTGGTGTTCATCTTCAGTGGATGTTCTTCCCAGCTTAAACTCCTTGGTCCAACGTGCATCGGTGGAATATGGAGGAGCAGAGTCCCCTAATGTTTCCACCATGTCGCCGTGTATGTCTCTGGTAGAAAATTTTTTTCAAACAGAGGTTCTTAATAACAGCTCTAATTTCGTTTTTCTCCATTTTGATGTTCTCTCTTCGACTGTTCGTATTCAAATGAATGTACCTCCGTGTAATCATGGTCTATTTGTATGTTTATGCTGACTTAGTGAGTATGTGTGGTAGTAAAAACCATTTTTTTTGGAATCTTATGCGAACTACAAATAACCGATTATCATTACTTATTGATCAATCCTCGTAGAATATGACAGAGACCTTCAACTGCTATCTTCTTTCCCGTATTAAATGCATCTTTAAAAATTACACAAAAAATGACACGAATTCCTTTCTTACATAGACTGTCGACCGAATTCCAATCAAACTTAACGACGAACATGATAATAACTTTATCTCAGAGTCTTTACGCTGTGTTTTAGTTGAACCTAGTGTGCAAACGGGGTGCTTCTCTGCTGGTAAAACATTTTGTCGCCTTCATTGTATTGTAGTGTTTTTTGGCAATGAATAGAGGTCAAGCAATTCTTGGTATTTAGCAGCAATTATTCTCCTACTAATAAATATTATATCTGATTTAAACTTCTCTTCTATTTACTGTTATAATTTTAACAATATTTTTATTGGTTTTACCACAATTGCATCATATTTTTTTTACTAAATGTTTATCATATCTGACTATATTGAAAAAATTATAATTCCTCATTTACCACAATTTTATTACTTATTTACCATATTTTTATCATGCATCATATTTTCATTATTTATTTACCATGATTTTATTTATTTAAAATATTTCAATTACTTATGAAAATTATTTCTATTATTTACTTGCTATATTTTCATTTTAATATCATTTATTTAAAAAAAAAATGTAGTAATTTTGACCGTATCATCAGCCAAGAGAGTCTAGTCTAGCTACGGCCAGCTTTGACATATATGTTTATATACACAGCTGATATGCCAAAACGAATGATAGCGGACATTCTTGTGGTACTTGCAATTTGCGTTCTATTAATCTGACCCTCGATTCTGATTCAAAATGTTCTGCACTTGAGAAAGGATCCTACGGTATGTATAAGTGGAAAATAATTTTTAAATTCCTGCATATTGAAGATTAATTCTGCATGCCAGACTTTGATGAAGACCTTGGCTATATCGAGCATAACCATTTAGGTTAACGTTGTATGGTTTAGTCCTTGTATGGTTTAGTCCTTGTATGGTTTAGGCCTTGTATGGTTTAGTCTTTGTTTGGTTTAGTCGTGAAATGTTGAACCACCTTTGCTAGCTAGAGTTACGTGAAATTGTTTAAAGCCAAATTTCTCTTCCGGGAGAATGCTGTTCTCATAGACTTTTTCGCTCAAGCGAAAAGGAAGAACTCTTTCAGGCTATTTAGTTGGGAATTGGGGAGGCTTATTGGTCTCCAATTTTAAGAAAATGTGAGTTGTTCAGTAAAACAATAATGATGCAAAAGAGCCAAGTGAGTATTGATGTTATATCAAGCTTTTTTGTCGGTTCAATTCTAACACCAAGTTCTTCTCTTTCTTCTCCTAAAGGTCAAAATTTAGAATGCTTGCGATCTTTCGTTCCTCATCTTAGTCATCCTTAAATGGGTAGTTCTCCTCGAACAAACGCATTGACTGTTGGTTTTCTGGAATTTCAAACCCTGTGTATCGCTCGTGGATTGGTGGCATCAGCAGCTTCTTTTTTAACCGGAAGTACTGAGATAACCACCAGAAGATGTCAGTCCCAGGGTCAATGATTTGCACCAGACTCTTCTACTGCTCGTTCTGGTATTAAGATAACTGATGACAAATAACTTTGGTAAGTCGGTTGGCTTTCCGCTTTATTCTAAGAATTCTTGTGCCTGTAACTCTTTTTCGAAGTTGGTTTCTCCACCGTTAATGCAACTTGACTGACTTAGGAAATTTGCAAGGACTGTGGTTGTTATTTACGGGTAATAACATTTCATTTCTCTAAATTTCTGGCAGCTGCAAATGCTTCAGGGGTTGATAATTTGGTCAATATGACTCGAAGATCTTTCTTGTTGGTATTTTGCTCCTTTAATACTGGATTATGTATGTAGAAGTTCTGTACTTGAAAGGTGTCCTGCTTATGATTAAATGATAGCTCATCGAGCAAGTTGTACACATGTTAGTCCAGCGCATATGAGATCCCTATATAAAGGGCATAGTTGTATAAACGGCCGAATGTTAATGTTTAGTGTTGTTGTAGTAATGTTAATGTAAAGTACGAGGATTGCAGATTCTATCATTTCTGTACACGAGTTGTTGAGAGCCCGGATATATAATCTATCTTGAATCGTTGTTGTTAAATAACCAGTTGTTAAATAAATTAAAAGTTGCATCAGTTCGCCCTCTTTGGGGCAGTAAGAAATTTGCATTTTACCTAAGAATTAAGAGATTGTTCATTGGGCTAATTTGCAACATGCTTTAGGCTCGCACTTGCCATATGTGCAAACGATATTCTCAAATTCATCGGGTTGCGCGGGCATCCCTCATTGCTCGAAACGTGTTTGACTCCACAATTCAAGCATGTTGGCTTCTCTTTCTCTATTTTGTCATATATATACATATATACTATACCTAGATTTTTATTATATTATTTGCTTTGTTTTATATTTTCACTACATTTTTATTATTTTTTTTTACTGTATTTTGATTCTTTTCAATTACATTTCTCTCCCTCTGCTACTGTGTTCGTATTTTAAATTTTTAATGTATTTCTATTATTTTTAACTACATTTTTATCCATTCTTATTATTGTACTTTTATTATTTTATTTTCGGTTTATTTTTATTAGTGTTTGATTTTTTATTAATTTTTTTAAATCGTTTTTATTTTATTTTCGATTAATTTTTTATACTTATACATCTACACATTTTTTTGTGTTTTTACTAATCCTGTAATTTTTACCGTGCTTCTGTAATTTTTTATTATATTTTAATAATTTTCTCTATTTCATTATTTATTTTCTATATTATTATTTGTTCATTATTTTTATTAAAGCGGATTATATATTATTTGTTGTGTAGACATTTATATTACATATTTTTACATAAATTTTTTATTTATATTACTTTTGTGCGCAAACCATGAAGTTTTTGGACAGGAAATATTGAAGTCCTTGCTGTTGCTCCTATTATTCTTATTGATGTTTTGAATCAGTTTAAAATTATATAATTTGTTGTATAAGTTTTAATCAATCGCTTTGTATCCCAAAAATTAATTTTCATTGCCACCAAATTCTATATAAATTTCCGTATCGCTCGCACTGTACTGTTGTACATAACACCTATCTAATCCTTCTTAGTCCTTTTTACAAAATTATAATATTCGAATTTGTGAATTTTCGCTCTGCTATTCACTTTCCATAACTTTACATCACTTCCATTCACAATCCATTCTCTACAATCGATTTCAATAATATAGCTAATACACCCGACCCGCATATGTACTCGTCTTACTTTTGCGGAAAAACATCTAACTTTTCTCTCTGCCCATATACCACTTTCTAAAATGAAATGTCGAGAAGTTGCTGCTAGCAGTGCCTGTCTGTTCGAATTTCCCGTACTATTTTTAGGAATTGGAGGAAAAACAACGAGCTGCTACGGGCCAAACAGCTCAACTCTTGTAGTCAATGCAATCTAATTATATTAGTGTAAATTTTTGTGTGTGAAAGAAATGAAAAAAGAAAATAATGAAAGAGTTGGGATGATGTGAGTTTTTCTGAAACTAAAGAAAATAGCTCTTTGGAGGAAATTTTTAGGCAAAATCAATGAAAGTGTACACAAAAGTGGTAAAAAAAAGTAGTATTGCAGAATAAATGCGATGCAGAATAAAATCTTCTGTTAAAATTTAACTCGAAACTCTTGACCAAGCATTATTCAAAAAAAGAGAAGCATCAACTTGTCATGTCTATTGTATAGCAGCTCATAAATCTCATAGCAAAATGTATTTAGATCCAAAATCTGTAAAAAAAAAAATCAATATGTATGTCTATACCTAACTTCAATGGTTTATGTTATTTTTAGCTCAGATTCGACTCCAACAAATATTTATATCATTTTCGGTGTAATTTAAATTTCATTGACTATTTCCTTCCTACTTTCTCACTCACCAAACTACCCCATCGCTACCCCCGTAATCTTCACTTCGACCGGCTTCGTCCTTGTTTTGTCTATTTTTTTTTTTCAAAAAGTCAACTCCACGCAAAAAACTCATCATCTGAATTGCCTCAAGCTCTCTTTGACGGATCCTGAAATATGCAATCAACACATGAGTAGATGAAAGAAGCGTCGTGAAAAAGCGTTGTATTCCGAACCCGCATATTTCGTGTTCTCCTTCTGATTATTTTGTGATATCTTGTGGCAGTGCAAGCTGCAAATTATGAGAAAACTCTTCCGAAAAGTTTCAAAAAGAGCTTCCGTTCCTCAAAAATTCATCCACGTTCATCCGAACACATGTCCTTAACGCGTATCTATCTGGTCGCTTTTTTTCAATGTTTGTTCGAAAAGCTTGAATGTCCTTGCGGCACGTGGGTAGTAACCAAAAAGACAACAAAACAAACTGTGTCTCATCTTCGGTTGCCAACAAAATTGCTTTCTCTGAGGGTGCTGTCGGAAGCTACCGAGCAACTCAGAGAGAAAGCCTATTACCCTTCGACTTTGAAAGTTGTTGGAGTAGGACTCGGAACATCAAGCTACCGAGCAACTCAGAGAGAAAGCTTATTACCCTTCGACTTTGAAAGTTGTTGGAGTAGGACTCAGGACATCAGAGGATGGGTAAAGATGAGAGGCTTTTCTTATGTTGCCTGGCAAATTTGCACGCATGAGTCCTTGTTGGATTTTGTTGATGGCGTAACTATAGTAACCTAATACCGTCGCTATGTTATCTCTCAGAATTTCTCAAATTTCAACTCGTGTCGGGTTGTCTACTGAGTTGAATTAAGGGGTTGATAAGATTTCTCTTCGATGCACAAGTACCTACACTCTCTATGAAAACTGCCCTTTATTTATTTTAGCAAAAATACTACTACTGCACTTCATATTTGGTTGCCAGCCAACCTGGCCTGCCTGACTACCTCCTGAGTTGTCTAACAAATTCTTCGGCCCTTGTGCTCCGGCAAGCACATTTGTGTGAAGTATCAATATAGCGTTTAGGCAAACGTCTCCTCCACCAGGATGAAAGAGCGGCTGGTGCGAAATTTCATATGAAGTCCGACAAGTGGAAGAAAAGGTTTGCATTCATTACGGCGGGTAATTTTTGTTTGTGAGTTTTGTAAGTGAGACGGAAGTTTTTTGAAAATCTTGTAATTTATGTGGTTATAAAGTGCTATTGATTGTTCTTGGACTCGTTAAGTTACTTTCTGATATCAATATGAAGTTGTGAAATCCTGAAGTGATGACCTAGATTTTTGAGAGCGCTTAAAAGTGTTGATCCTCTTGGAAATCGAGTCCCGAAAACCTTTTCCAAATCACTTCCTGCATTAATCAAACACTTTCCCATAGATACAATTAATTCGAAAAAAAAAGTTTGGATATGTACACTCGCATAGTTGACCTTGACATCCTTCCCTCCTACCTCTTCCTCTCTGATGTTCGTCAAGTCATTTATCCTTCCGACTACTTCCATCAGCCTGAACTTCCCCCACACCCTTACATTAATAATTCATTGGCGAGCCAAACCAACCGATTTAGCGCTACTGCTCGACTTTTAACTGGCCTAGACTTGAAAATTTGTCCACTGTAACTTAGAAACATGGTGATGACATGTAAACATTTTGTGTTGTTATGGTACCCGAGAACGATATTACGGTTTTATGCGGCAAATGTGAAGTGATTATTGGTTCAAAAGACGAAGCATTTTGTTGTTTTCTGCTATATGTTCCCTGGAAACGGTGATTTGTAGGAGCTTAACTTTTTTTTTGGGTTGACTTCATATGAAAATTGAAAGAATAGGTGAAAGTGAATGTGCTTCGTAGGGTGAAATTTATTGGGCGGTTAAATGGCCTGCATGGGACAACTAGTTCTTTGTTGCGAAATCCCGTAGATAGAAACTGAAGTAATTTGATGGTGTTTTGTGCTTTCAGATTTTGTGTGTTTTATTTTTGTACCCTTGTCCGTATTATTAAGGCTCTTATATTAGCATTGTCAACTTTTTCATTAATATACAATTTTCGAGTCAAATTCACAGGTTTTCGGTACAAATTCATGAATATTTTCGAGTCTAATTCATATTTTTCTCAAATGAATATAATATAAAAATAAAAATAAAAAATAATTTTTCGAGTCAAATTCATAATTTTTTTGAGTGCAATTCATAAATTTTTCAAGTCTCATTTGTAGATTTTTCGCAACGAATTCATAACTCATTTGTCAACATCAAGATATAATTTGTTAATTTGATGTGCAAAATATAAACATACCTTAAGAATGTTTGAATCTAACTCAAAAAATTTATGAACTTAGCTTGTGAAAATTATGAATTTGAGCCGAAAAAATTATGAATTGGACTCAAAAAAAAATGTTAAACTTGACTCGAAGTCTTATGAATTGGTGTCGAAAATTTACGAATTCGATTTGAAAAATATGAATTAGACTCGAATGTATTATGAAATTCCGCCAAAAAAATCCATGAATTTGACTGAAAAATGGTGCAATTTCTGTGGGAAAATTTGAAGAAGTTATCTTTTCTTTTCGTTGCACTTTTTATCGTCCATGCAGCAGCATGATGTAGAGTTTTATATCTTCACTGATGTTTGGCCTACAAACAACAAGTCTTTAGTTTTTTTTTGCATTAGAACTCTCAAGCGAGCCTATTCATTTAATTTTATTTGGCTTGGTGTTAGCCATTCTTTCATTTGAAAACTCCCACTTTTGGTCGCCCGAAAACACTCGCTTCCGAGTTCTCTCTCCTTAATTTACTCCCTGAAATAAATCATCATCTGTGAAGCAAAAATTTGTTAAATTTTTGATTGACGTTTTTAGAAGCCTCCTTCCGCAGAGGGAGATCCACCTCTCATTCGTTCGTGCTCCTCCTGTAGAATGTTTCATAGTCCGTGTAATCATGCCCGTAAATTCTGTATTTGTCCGTAAATTGTGCCATTGCTTATTAGCTTTTTTTATAGAATTGTCAACTCTTATGGGATTCCCATGGACTATTTTCTTTATATCTGGCGATTTTCTGGGCCCTATTTTGAATGCAATCCTCAAAACCTCTGCTGTATTCTCTCCAATAACCACTTCTCTATTCTGACTCCTTCCTTCTTCTGACTTCATCCTTTCTCTTTGTTCTGACTTCATCCTTCCTCTCTTTTCTGACTTTTTCTCTCGGTTCAGACCTCTTCTCTCCTCTCTGCTCTGACTTCTTCTTTCCTCTCTACTCTGACTTCTTCCTTCATCTCTTCTCCTTCCTCTTTTGTTTAAGCCTGCTTCACAAAAAACTTAAAGGTCTCGGAATTTTTGATAACCTTCTCTCATCGCCGTCCTTTTAGAGACACCCATAATGGCCCGTTTTTTACTTCAAGGTTCATTGGTGCTTTAGTTTTTATCCTGTTTTGGCAATTATATTAATCCTGTTGTCAGTTTCTTTTGTCTTCTTTATGCAGATGACCTAAAATTAACAAAGCAATTAAATTTGTAGACGATTGTCACCAGCTTCAAGCTGATTTGATTGTCCTTCACCACTGGACCCAATCCAAATACCTTCCTTTAAACATCTCGAATAAAATTACGCCACATGTATTATTCAGCTCTTTATGTGGTATTCCCCTGTCGGTTGTATATCAGTCTAGAGAATGTGATTCAAATTGGGCAAACAGATCCGTTGGAAGTATTCTTGGTTCCATTTGCGTGAACGGCGGACTATTTTCACCCTCCTTTGCTACTACGTTTTCCTAGGATGCACAGTTCCCTTAAGCTTGGTCCTCTGTCGCATTCATTTCTTGAGTTTAAAAACGTTCTGGGGCATGTTATATTGAAGTGTTGCTAACAATAAAACTTAATTACTTTTCTTAGTTATTATTTCTTGCACTTATTCATAATAATATTGTTTTTTTATGTAGCAGAATGGAATAAATAAATAAATGCTCCATAATTTACTGTAACGCATATTGCATGAGGATCACAATTCAAATATGATTTACACCAGCCTGTAATTTTAGAAGTTACCTACCAACGAACTTTAAAGTAAAAGGTGGAAATAGACTTAACTCTCTCAGGTGCGCTGTGAACGAGTATATCGTCCAAACGAATTATGAAAGTATCGTTTTCTACGATCCGAAATTTCTTGCAAATTGCTATCACAACTGCCACCCATCATTAGTCGATAGATGCGCTGGTAGATATATTCATTAAAAAAACAATTCGTGAATTTCACTGATTAATGGTTTTAAAGAGTGGCAGCCGCAAAAAAAACCTCACTTCAACCTTGAGCAATTCTCACTACACAAAATGCCTTTGCTCCGATACAGAAGAGAATAGAACCATGCCGCAAAAACAACGGTCTAGTATAAAACAACAGTGCATTCGCTAAGACTGACATAGGCTGCTGTATTCACGGTGGTACCACAATACAGCTGAAAATAAAGGGAGAAAATAACGAGTATAAACCACCACAATCGATAGAAAATAGAAAAAAAAACTAACAGAAAACTACCTTTTTTAACTTTCTACACATTATGAGAGCTTTTTCTAATTTCCTAACTACCAAAACATCCCACATAACCTTGAAAAAACCAAAGCCACCTCACAGAAAAAAAGACAACTTCGCATGAGCATTTCTATTTTCCATCAGCACATTCTATAGTTCAGCACGTGAACTACCAATGAGGAATAGAACATCTGTACTAGTGAATTCACTGGTACAGGAGTGTTGTTGTTTTCAGTGCGTATGCTCTGTTCTCTGCTGGATAGAGGAGCAAAAAAACGCGTCTATTATTTGCCGAAATTATATCGAATTACCTTCAGAGCACAGAACTCATTCACATAACGTTCAAAAGTATGTAGTTGCACAAACAATTTATCTCTCCCTGATATAATACAAATACAGCATTATCTCTTCTAGACTCTTCTTATCAGTAGCGCGTTTCAACTAACAAGCGAATCAGCCATTCATTCTTAGCATCGAGTATCAAGTCAAGACTCGGGTCAGTCCTCTCTTTTTTGTTCCTCCTCTCTCGATATACACTGGTTCATATACACTGCATTCTACTTCTGTCACACATGCTGCAACTTGCGTTTTCGATGCGTAAATGTGTACTGCTGCGCTCCTAGGATTCGAATCGGAAAAGTCAAGAAAAACTACATGGAAATTCTAACAAAATCATCACCGTCATTATCACACATTTGAAAATTTATGTCGACCACGCGTTGTCGTGAGGAGCTACTTACAGCACTCTCACTCACGCCATAAGACTCGGAACGACGATGTACTGTAGTATTTGTAGCTATTTGCTGTTAACTTACTCTGAAAAAGATTTGAAGCTTGTATTCAGATTGTTTGTTTTCGCGTTTATCGTCATTGTATAATACGTACAAAATCTTCCATCGTTTTGGGTATTGAAATGAAAAAACACGTGGCTTTCGGTTGAACATTTTAGCTCGAACACTTTGTGTTGTTATCGTACTATGAATATCTTAAATAAAAAAATTTACTTTAGGTAAAGTTTCGATATCTAATAGATGGTGTCCTACTTCAACAAATTCTCAAAGCCGTTTATATAGATACTCATTCGTTCATCCCTTAAAGATCTAAATCATTAATTAAAATACCAAAACTTTGAAGAAGCTTATTATATTAATTGATTATAAAAAAGATTGGCTGTTTGTTTGTGTTTATATCTAATAAGTCAAATAAGTTATTACCTACTGTAATTCATTGAATTTGTTTGCTTCTACTTTCAGAATGTCTCCAGAACGTCCGCCTTCGCAAAGTATGGGCGGTAACAATATAATTGAGCAGCAATCACAACAACAACAGCTGCAGCAGCAACAACAAATCATCTCAGCGACAAATTCAACAGCAAACACCGCAAATATGGTGCTATCAACAATCCCAATCGATAATACCGGTCACGTTGTATTTCATCATCACCATCAGCAACAGTCCGTAACAGCGAACGGAACAAATGGAACGACCTATACGCAAATAACACGAAACGGTGTTCCGCAAAATCTAGTTGTATCATCTAGTCCTCCGCACTTGACGTCGAAAACAATTTCTGCCCTATCGGCAGCTACCTCATCGCCCTCAAAGTACGTTGTGATTCATCAGAACGGGAATGGACAGTATCGGACTGCAGACGGGACGCCAGCATATCTAACGACTCAATCGAATGGCGTCGGAAATATTGTTCTTCTCGCCACGGAACCAATGGACATGACAGGCACAGAACACTCGAACATAATTGTGAATACAAATGGCCAGGCAACTGATGAAGAACTAACACCCTTGACTTGGCTACAAGACAAGGACTTACTCAAAGATTTGGTCGCTCGCACAAATGGCGCTAAAACAGCAGCTACGGCGAGTCCAACAAGACAATCGAACGGTAATGGCGGTGGAACCATATCGCCTACCAGTGACTTTTTAGAAGACTCCTCAGTATCCGAAGACAATGTATCGTCAGTGAACTCAAGCTCGGACCAAGGAATAAGCATCTCTAGTGCAGAGTTCTCTCCGACGTCGTCGACCTCGTCATGCTCATCAGCCCCTAATTCATCTTTTGCTGCATATCATCAGCAATCCCAGCAGAACACCCAGTACCATCAAGTTAGCGTGGCTACAACAAACCACCATCAGCCACATCCTATCTCGCATTTTATCAATAATAACTCAGTGACGAAAAACCGCAATCATCTGCTATCCCCATCGAAAGCAGCATCGGCACTAACACAATCACTAGCTGCAACATCCTATAGCAGTGCCCCAAACGATGTGAACGCACCAAAGACGGTAATGTTCAATGGCCCTAGCGGTACAACAACGGTAGTGGAGTACAAAGCAGGATCGAATTTCTCGCCACCGTCGGCTAGAAAAATCCTAACGAACCATACAATCCTCTCTCCACAAAGATCTCCGACAATTTCGGGAAATACCACTGTAACAATAACGTCAGCCGGGTCTTTGGGCTCACAGACTCCACCGCCGAATTCTTCCTTGACGTCCAGTTTCGGAGGAGGTTCTTCGTCATCCGTCTCTATGTCGATGACAACTTCAACTCCATCAACTACTCCTCATCAACATTTCCACAAGAAGTACATTCGCGAGCAGATGAATGGTGTGGAGCAACAATCGCATCATCAATTGCAGCGAAGTAGGAATGATAGTTTGGAATATGGCCCAGGAGGTTTGGCGAATGGTAATCAACAGCAATGTATTCAGAAATCGTTGCAGCATGGGTGAGTAGGTTTTTTTTTGATGAGGGCTTAGATAAGTTGTCTTTCATTCAAACCCTTTGTTTCTTGGTATATCAAAACATTTTAAATAACGCATTTCTTTCCTTCAAATTGAAGAATGAATAGTCCCGGCCCAGAAGAATTTCATCGGACACCAATCAAATCTACCGATCAGGTTTCGTCTTATAATCACAATGGCAGTAATGGTCACGATGAACGACTTTTATCGCGTGAAACGTTTAATTTCGATAGTCCTACAGGAGTGACAACATTGGCCAGTGGTGGACGTAATCTATCGACGCAAAAGGTTTCATCTGCTGCTTCTTCGGCATCCTCATCGTCTTCGTCGTCATCGACATCAACAGCACCATCACCGTCACCTGCAGCACAACCATCGGCAGCAGCATCACCAAAGCAAAAACATCCAACCAATGTGCCATATGATCCAATGGTGCATACAACGAATAAGCCGCCATATAGTTTTAGGTAAGTGTGTGATAAGTTTTAAGAAGAGGTCAGTTTATATTACAATAAGACCAAAAAAAATGTAAAGACCATTTTTTTTTATTTAGAAAGTATATTCAGATTCTTAAAGAAAATTTGGTGTCGAAAAACTATATGATTTTTAAAACTATAACAATTTGAATCAGACCAATTTTATTAGATAAAAATAATAATATATAATCGAAAAAATTAATGTACAATGTTAAAAGAACTCCGAAACAAGTTGTGGCTGGAGAAAAAGATTTAACTGTAAAGTACCTGCGAAGAGTTTTCGTCTTTAATAAACTAGCTATTAGAGTGTCATTAGAACTGCCAGGCGAAATTATGAAGAGATAATTATCACCTCCAGCAACCCGAAAACCCTATTCAAATTTGAAAGAACTAATCTGAACTTTCAAGGTTGGGATAACAGTATTGAATAACTTAAACAAATAAAGACGTCATGATAACGATGAATCTCGTTCACAACAGAGCCAGATGATGCACCTTTTCCTGAAATATTAAGTGCTAGAATTGGTTCAGCTTAGCCCATGTATCCTTTACTACCAGAACGCCGAAAAGGCTATTTTCAATTTAAAAACTAACTCTTCTCCTGGATTAAACAGAACAAGTCCTTCCTGAAAAAATATGTGAATATATGTATTTATATACAATATATGAGTGCCTCATGTGGCAAATCAATAATTTCTGCTTGCTGGAAAATAGCATCAATAACTCCTGTATTTAAAAAACGTGAGAAGCTTAATCTACAAAATTACAAGTATATCAGTCTTTTATCAGTTCATTTGAAGATTTTGAGTCCATATTAGCTGGCGCTATTAACAATTTTATGTCTTTGCATAAATAACATTATTCCTCCGAAACAACATGGCTTCGTAAGGAAATGGTCAATCCTAACAAACTTATTGAAGTGAGCTAATGACTGGACCTCATCTCTTGACAATGGTATTATAGTGTAAATATTCTTCACCTTGATTTTTCTAAGGCTTTTAATAAGGTACCTTTCGGAAGAATGATACATAAGCTGGAACACTTTGGTATTCGAGGAAACCTGTGCGGAGTTATTATGTCATCGGTAGAAAATTAAAAGTAAGAGTTGTTACAGTGTTATCTCAAAGCTATGCGATAAGCCGTGGAGTTCCCTAAAGTTCGGTTCTTGGTCTAATTTTGTTCAATATATTCACCAGTAATCTATCATCTCACAATCCCTCAGAAAAATCGTTTTATGTAGATGACACTACAATTTACGCCACTCCGTTTGTAGACCATTCAATGCAATATATAACTGGTATTGCGACTGGTTCTTATACTTATATATTGATTAGTGTGTGATACTACACATCGGAAAAACAATCATTGCTGGACATATAAGATAACCGGTGTCAGTTTTGAAACTGTGACGTCCCACAGAAATTTATGTGTCATTATTAGCTCTGATCTCAGTTGGTCTGCCCCAGAAGCAAGCGTCGTTTTATACTTTTTGTGCAAATCATTTCTGAATGTCTCCTTTTCCCCTATTAATAACCTTGTTTCAGATTTTTGTAAGACCCATCGTCGAACATACCGAGCCAGTATAAAATTCGGTTCTTATTCTTAATCAGGAAGCCTTGGAAAACGTTCACCGCCGTGCAACGCGACTATCTTTTGGCAATAATAGACCTTATGACGTACGATTCCAATACACTAGCTTGTGCATATTTATGCAAAGACGTCTTAGAGGGAGTCTGATTATCACATTTCGCATATTAAAGTATCATTTCGCAAGGTCTTAACAACCTATTTGTAATAAATGCCGACCCTAAACTTCGCGGACACAAGCTCAAACTTGAAAAAGAGAAATTTACAACTCGTTGTCAAAACTTTCTTCCAAATCATGTTACATTTTCAGCCTACTCGAATTCGGCTTTTCTCTGCAGCTTAATAACTATTGGCCAAGTCCCTCAAAAAATGGAAATATATACTAATTGAAAGAAGTCTAAGGACACTTTCGCAGAATTGTTTTTTTTTTGTCGTAGGGTCGGAATTGCTTACATGTAAGACAGGCGTCTTCAAAAATTTGACGACAATGAATAAATTTGGCCCGTGAACTTGATGGCTTATAAAAGCTACCGCGATTGCAAACATATTTCCACCATATGACTGCTCCAGAAATAGATCCGATGAATACACTAGCTTCAAGATCCAATTAGTTTTACTATATTTTGACTACTTAAAATGCGAAATTAACCTGAAGTTAGCGTACCAATATTTGATGCAATTAGCAGATTCACCCGGATCGTCATTTTTCAACGCTACTTCCCGGATGATAGGTTAGGTTTGGAACGAAGGCTGGCTGTTGCTAGTGCGACTTGCATGCCTCCAATTTGGGCCCATTGACGACCCGGCGCTGCCAAATTAAAGCTGTCCAGTCCCTTCTCCACGAAATTGAATCAGCTAGCTAACTCTTGAAAGCGCTAAGAACCTAAATAAATGTTGTCCATAATGTTGTCCTTACCTTCCAGTATAATCTATTCCCACAATCGGACTTTAGTTTAACTCATATGGCTGCATTTAATTTACTTGTGGTATCCGCAAGTGACCGTCTTACAAGTATACAGTAGATCTTTCTAGGTCCTGAACATTTCCCATCCAACTTGTCGGCCTGTTAGTTGCCTATAACACCAATATTCCGTAGTATCCACATATTCTGGAAAAAAAGGAACACATTTGGTTTATCTGCTGGTGGTTGCCTTATAATTTTTTAATACTCGTAAAGAAATCAAAAGAGGTCACATTTCTCAGAATACATATTAAAAAATATTAAATATAGTTCAAAATTAATGAATCATCCAAACAATAATCATCGATTTCCTTACCTAGCTCCCTCATATTCATGGCTATCGAAGATTCACCTGAAAAAGCATTGCCCGTGAAAGAAATCTACGCTTGGATCATGCAACATTTTCCCTACTTCAAAACCGCCCCGACCGGCTGGAAGAATAGTGTCCGTCACAATTTATCGCTGAACAAAAGCTTTCAAAAAGTCGAAAAGGCACCGGTAATAGCTTTGTACGTTCTAGAACCATAAAATTGTTAATTGTCTTATTTTCGCTTCTTTCACAGAATATGGGTAAAGGCTCCCTGTGGCGAGTCGAAGAACATCAACGCCAAAATCTAATGCAAGCGCTTGCCCGTTCACCATTCCATCAATCAACTGCTGCTGATAAATTCTCGTCGTTCAAAAGCAATTCGGCATCAGTTCCGCGACCCGTAGCGCCTGATAGTCCTTCGTCACCGATCAAATCCACCTACGATCCCGAATTGTTTCCGAATTTGTACAAAACTTTCAAGGACATGGCCAATAAGAATGGTAATGGCGAATCGGGTACGGATCATCAAATGTATGCCTACAATGGAGTGAACGGGAGCCATAATGGTACGAGAGAATATTATCGAGGCAGTGGCCAGGAAAGCGAAAATGGTGCTGGCTTATTGGACTATAGTATAGAACGGTTAGCTAGGAATTGCGGTGCTGATAGTATTGATGATGTGAATGCTGCCACGGCTATGCTCGCTCTTAAACACGGACCAAATATTTTCAATGAGAACTTTCAAAATGGGTAGGTTTTGTGACGATGTAATTATTTGTTCAATTATTGATACGAAACTTGTCTTGAATTTTCCAGATCGCCTGTCATAACCTCATCGCCGAGTGAAGATCATACGTATTCGGCTGGTGGTGGGGGAAGCAGTGGCGGTGGTACCGGAGGAAACTCAACGAATCATTCACAGAATGGAAGCGATAATAACAGTAGTGGCATTTGCTCGGATGCTGCTTATGAAAGCGGAGATGAAAGGTGAGAAATTACTAAACGTAAATGAAACCTAGTTCATTTTTGGCAAGCATATTGGCTAATAAGGTTTAATAAGCACTTCTGGTGTAAATTTCAAAGTTTTCACAATCACAGTTTGTATTCAATTTTGATTCGCAGTTCTTGAGTAGGAAGTATATCTTGTCCCAGTTAGACACGCACTCACGAACAACTCTATTCCTACCAATTTCAGACCTCATCGTTCGATTTCCGCTGAAGACCTAGAAGAACAGCGTCGTCGTGCCGAAGGTGTCGACGCCTTACTATCATTTGCTTCATCAGCAGCATCGTCACCCGCGAAACGTCCATCTTCGACGTCAGTCGATGAGGAACATATGCTATCCTACACCGAGAACATCCCACAATATATATCAGCAACCGAAAATGGTACTACCACTGCTTCCTCCACCCGCTTTTTAACACACGGAGACGGAAGTGAAACAATCCTGTATCATCATCCTGTACCACGACTCTCAACTTCATCATCAGGAGAAACACCCAACTACTACCTATCGGCACTGCCATCGGCTGCGAAAAAATTGAAAGCATCATCATCGCGTGGAATCCGGACCAAATCGAAGAGGAAAACAACCCTGATTCGGTAATAAACCATACATAAACTATATAGTAAATGAATATGCATGGAAAAAAATACAAAAACAAACACCTCTAGCCATTAGATATTTACGTATGTATGTAGCGTTAGCAAAATACTACAAAAGCACACACATCACTTCGGGAAATGACATCGGCTAGGAGGATGATGGACAATAGATAGGTTGGACGGAAAGCAAACATGATTGGACTGAGGAGAAAAATATTGATGATGATTGTTCGATATCGTGTATTTTTTTCGCCGTAAATAACCAACCGCTGGTTGTAGTTAAGTGACGGTTAAATATTTGCTTGTAGTATATTTTTAGGCTCGGTCTTTATTTTAAATTTAGTTTCGAGACGTAATTATGGTCAATGCGGGCGAAAACGGACAATTTTCCTCAATATAGATTTAGCATAAAACATGCAAAAACAATAAGAGATGTGTGTAGACTTGAACGAAAAACTGGAAACAAAAGAATGTACAACTTCACGGAATTCATGGGAGACAATTTAAGTTAGTCGTGGTGTAAAGTAAATTTTCATTGATTAATCCAATCAAATGCGAGAACATTTAGACTTCTTTTTTACTATTCTATCATTTCTCCTGTAAATTAACGAAAATTTACTGATCTCCGCGATAAGCAATATACTAAACTACGCATTCAAAAAGTAAAATATACAAAAATTGATGGGCTTAGTGCAATATGTAAATGAATTGAATTGTAATTGAGGAGGATAAAATATTCTATTGCGTAGTGTATGGCTTGATTATAGGAACAAGAAAATGATTGAAAAGTGCCTTTTATCACTTAAAAGTTAATAGAGAAGAAACCATTAGAAATCATTATTCCATTTGTAAAGATTCAGCCAAATATTACTGTTACTTGTTTTTTAATTGAATTTGAATGTGTCATTTGTTTGTGAATTTGGGTTTATTGACGAAGTGTAAGAAGGATATCAAAAGACTAACGAAAAAACTCACATTTTGAAAATTTGGTGACTAGTCTTGGCTATAATGTTTATCTCCTTCTATATTCTGATCGTGATTGGAAAAATTTGATCGTAAGTTCTTTGTTGTTTCTGAGAAAATTGTTGACAACGCACTGGTGTTTTGATGATGTGATCGTATTATTTCAATTTGAGTATTAATTTACACTATATCAGGAGTCTAATATGAAACGCGACAAAGTTCGCTAAATAATAATTTACCAACCACTCAAATGATTGCTTCTTGCTCAACTGATTTTCGTAATTCAAAAACTTCGCATTCATCACCTATTATGGTTGATGTAGTATAGTCTACAATAATAATGACGTATTCTTGTGGATCCACAATAACTTTTCTTTTTGTATATCTTTCATGATATACTCGAATATTCAATCGGATGCCAAACCCAAAATGCATATTCTTTTAATATTCTTCAGTTTTTTTTTTTAAAAAAAACCATACCTTTGCATCGCGAAATGGAGGTACTACGAAATTCAAGTCAAGGTACTTTAGAAATGATTGTGAAGGCCCCTCATTCGCATTAGCGGAGCACTCACTTGGTGACCATTTCGCTAGCTCTACGCGGCTTGGTTTGATCACTCAGAAATGGGATGAATATTCCCCAACAGGTTTCTCCTACAGGTTTCCATGCGTAATGGAATAGCACAATAGTCGCTATATATAGCAAGGACAGAGGAAGAAGTTTTGTCCGAAAAGGTTCAAAATGATATCAAGCACATGAGTTGGCAAGTCAGATTCAGCTAAAAGACGTGTCTGCTAGAAAAGAAGCTGAAACAAACATACAGACATAAATACATTTCAATGGGGAACCTGTTTGGAGGCAGACAGCTTCCTTGAAAAGAAAAGTATTTCTGGCCTACCGCCTAATAATTAGGCGAATAAGTTTAGTTTAAACAATTCATTATTAGGTGCGTTGTTTTGCGTCTTGATCAATAGCAGGTTACTGTAGGCAGCATTGAAAACAACAACAATCCTGCCTCAATTATTGCTGCCTACCCTAATCTGCTATTGATCGAGACGCAAAACACGCACATATTCAAAATTCTTAGGGTTTTCCCCCAACATAAAAATCACACACGTGTGAGCATAGTGTGCAAAGAGGGGTATCAAAAAGAACGGTGGTATGCTGTTGCCGATCGCATCTGCAGCCAGTGCCATTATATCGCTTTGCCAGATTTGACGCCATTTTACGAGTTGCTTCACAATTATTTTTTCCCCAGTCAATCACTCCACCGAAATTCCTTTTGTATGATAAAATATTAGTCCAAAACTAGCAATTTAAATAAATTGCTTGTTCTGATTTTCAAGCTATTCTAATTTTCGAAATTCTACTCTATTTGAAGCAGCGATAATTCAATCAATAAATTTTCCTAGATGCTTCGACATTTGGTATATTTCGAAAATATGGATATTAAATAATGGCTTTTCAGAATCTTTTTAGATGATAGCCTGTATTGCTGAAAATATTAGATTTCACCATATTTGATATTATACCCCTGATATTTGACCTTGAGTAATCCCCGTTGATAATATGATCCCCGTTAATAATAATGGCGAGAGAGAACGTACGAAAAAAACATTAAAAAAGATTTGACTCGGCACAGAACAAAGTTATTATGTAGTTACGCTCTATCGTTCCAATCATTAAATTCGCTAATTTGGAACAGGCTTTCAGCACAGCAAATATATAGATAAATCATTTGTATTTTACTCCCAATTTATATATTTAGTGTCCCGAAATTCGAGTCCAAAACTATAACTCGTCAATAGAACCAACAAAGTACTATTCAAATCATTACTATTTTATTCGCCAGCAGATAATAAGTATAAAAAGCGATATCGTAATTATCGAGAAAAGATACATTCGAAGCTATAATTCAAATCGAATGGAAAAAAATGCCAATTCTGTCATTGATTTGGTGAAGAAACTTCACACAAGAATTCTTAGACAATGCCAACATATTGCACTTGTTAACAATTTTAAAAAATATCAACAAAACACGACACAGATTACACAATTCGTGTAAACAAATTGAATTGTGTTAAAGTTGAGTCATGGTTTTGCTTTAGAGAATAATTTTATTATATTGTCATAAATATTAGTATTTATAAAAAAAATATAATTAAAAACTACACAAAAATCAAACAATGTCAAAAACAACAATTTTGTTCATATAAAAAACGCATATACCTACATTGTTATACGAATCGAAATGAATTTTGAATTCGTTTTGCTCTGCTTTCTTGTTCGTTAACAATAAAATAGTTAATTAATTCTTAATATATTGTTTACTATTATTATAAATATCTTAAATATAATAACTAACATTTAGATCAAATTTAACCTATGACATATGTATGTGTAGATAATTGAAAACAATAAAATTATGATTAAATTTGTAGTCTTTTTTCGTGAAGACTAATGTTAATGGCGGCGCAAAAGATACCGCAAGATAGGATTGAAAAACAGCCTACCTATGAGACAGTGAATCTGAAAACAGAGCACTTAAATTTGAAGAAGGCAACAGAGTTTATTTTTTAATTTAAAATATAATTATTTCTCCGTGGAGAGATGTTTATTCGCATGGATATTTTATATGTAAGCTGAAGCAATCAAAAACATTTCAAATCCTATTGTTAATTTTACGTGGAAAATAAGTCAAACCATATTGATGACTATTGAATGCAAGTTAAAAAAAAACTTCCACTTGTTGACACAAAAATACCTCGATGTAATATTTGTTTAGTCCTTTTAAATTAATAATTTATATTATTTCTATGAAAAAACAAATTACTAAAAAGAAAAACTTTATAAAGTGTATTTTTCAAAATCAAGATTGATATCTTCCATTTTAAAAAAAAAAAAAAGAAAACAAAATTCGTAAAACCTAAGAAAAATTTCAAAACGTAAAGAACATTATAGGTTATTTTTTAATTCTAGTATATTATAATGCTTGTTATTTTGTTTTGTAAAATTCATAGGAAATGTCGTGATGAGGGGGAAAACAAAAGAAATAAAAACATGCTAAGAGCTAGAATAAAAAAAAACAGTTTCATCTAATTTAAGACATTAACCTATAGCAAGAGAAAATTGAAAAAAATTAAACTGATAATTGTACAGCAATATTTTTTTTTATACATGAAAATGAAAACAAAAACAAATAAAAATGGAAATATTAGCAAAACAATAGGAAATGATGTGCAAAATCTTATCATAATGTAATCTAGTGCATATATATGTGTAGTGAATACCAATTTAGTGCGACTTAAGTAGAAAAATGTACCGCGTTTGGGTTTGAATGAAAACCTGAGACCCAGATATTCGAATTCGTCAAACAATCATTAATTCCTGATAGAACGGACAGTGACATTTTACTTTTTAATTGCAACTGGCTTGTCAAACGGTAGATCTGAACGTGAGAATGCTCTGATGCAACATCCACTCACTTTGCTTAATATAAACTTCTTAATAATGACTTGAAACATTCTCGAGTTTGAAGTAAACCTCGGTATATTGATTGGGTCATAATTATTGTGAATCGACTGTATTCATTTGACCGAGACTAAGCACATAATTTGAAATTAATTAGGTTTTTTTAATTTTTGTCTTTTAGACAAGATCCTCTATGACCTGTGACTTATAAAATATCTGATATTTTTTTCATTATCTAATCCGATACAATTAACGCCAGTCAAGTGATTTTGCTTAGTTCGAACTAAAATAACAGAATCAATCGTAAAATAAATCAAGAACAGAATTTTGACATTTGAATGCGATATAGTGAATCGGTTATAATGAAAATCATGCATTAATAGAAACAATATGCATGAGAATAATTGTGTTATGTGTAGTCATAATGACCATTCTCGGGCTCAGTTCATTCAGTTTTGGTGCAAGTTCATAGATTTCTGATTAAAATGTGTAGTTTACCAGTCAAATTCACAGATTTCCGATATGAATCCATTGTTTTTTACAAGTCAAATTCCTAATTTATTTAAATCTAACAAGCTTTCTATATTCAATTAAGACGACGTAGATTAATATATTTTAATGTTTCTTGTTTTTATCAAATTGCTTTGCAAGAATCCTGTCAAAAAGTTATCCAATATTGTGTTTATAGATTTTGCATATTTTTCATCTTCCGTTCCCATATTCTGCATTCGCTTATTTAGTCTTTACACTACATTCTTTTTAGCTAAGATCGTCCGCTCATGCAACCATTCCTTATTCAAGTAGTTTCTTTCGATAATTGGATACACTTTTTCGATAAATTGTTCCTTCGCTTCTTCTACGCTGCATAATTCTTCTCTTTACCAGAGTGTAGATCCAGGGGGTGAGTACGATTTCCGATTCCAATAAGTGTTCGGCAAATGATTTTTTCTTCTTGTGGATAGCCAAAAAATTATTTTAACAGTACCCGGGTCCCCAAACCACGGGATATCTAAGGGTTTTATTTACTAATAAATGTCAATTTACAGGCCACGAAGCTTGCATTACTTAAACAACTAGCAGCACCCACTGACATTCTTCTTCTCGCTTTGTACGCAGTATTTCCTCATCGTATTTGAGACTGTACGCCAGCTATTCTCGTTGCGCAGCATCGTTTTCATGATCGACTCTGGAATCCTTGTACTCTCGAATCTCCTATTAGTACTGTACGGATATTATCCGTTAAGCGCTTTTCAGACATGCGTCCATGCGTTTTTAGATTACACGAGTCAAGTCAACTCAAATCCAGTTTTTTGAAGGCGGGGCTAAGGCGATAAGTGGATGGATTCTACACGCTTATAATGATGTTTTTTTTGCTCCGTACAAATATATTGGTAACAGAAAATTGTATATACTAATCCATATGACTATATATACCTACATATATATGTTTGTGTCTAGATATTCATATGCATTCAATTTTTTTCGTAATAGTCATGCACGTAAAGATGCAAAATATATATTATCCACATCATTATATAAGAAAATAATCATCCACAAAACATATATTTAAATGATCACCAACAAATCATCTACACATGCCACTGAGCGAAAGAAATCATTTTAAAATCTATTGTACATGAATCAGCATAAACCACCTCCTTCGCTTTAGATCCGCCTATATAAACAAAATCAAATTGATTCGTGTAAGCAAAACACGCTAGATCGCATGGACACATGTCTGAATGGCGCTTTAAAGATAACTTCTCAATACGATCTCAAAATATGAATAGCTTTAAACATGCGTTTATTTCATCGGACGTTGGTGATTATTGCAATGCACATTGTATCCTTCCGAAAATCCTTTAATGTTTTATCTAGCACTTCGAGTGATTTTCTATGGGCCATGATACATTCGTTTTATGTATAGAGCCGTCGAAGCAAACCCGGAAAATATATTGTGGAAGTTAAATTTCCAATTCGAATAAAAATGGTTTTATTCAATAGCACAACCGAAAACATGCTCGTTTTACCACTATTCAGGAGGATTTAGGAGTACTAAGTAGTATAAATGGAAGACTCTAATTGTTTCTTGTTGAGATTGGCTATATGGCAATTTATTTTAATTTCTCTGAATATAGTAAGTTAGAAAAAATCAAAAAAGCCATCTTTTATCTTTGCGATATAATTCGGGCTCGCGAAAGCTCTTTATTACGCTTTAACATTTTTTCCTTTATATTTTCCTTATTCAATTTTTCACTTTTTGTTTTATACGTAACCCTTTCATTTATAGAGAGTCAGGTGAGAAGTATGTAGTGGCTGATTTTCGGAAGAGGGTGCCCATCATCTCGTATGCTTTAGAGGCTTTACTGAAGGTTATCTGTTTGTGTTGGCTGAAAGATAAAGAAGAATCAAAAATTAGCCCCAGATATCTGACCCTTTTTGACCACTTTGATAGAGTGGCTTCGGATGTTAAGCTTCCGATTTTTAATGGTCCTTTTCCTTTTGGAAGACGGTTATTATAGGCGCTTAAAAACAATAAACTCACTTTTCTTCACATCCTTGAATTGTAACCATCACACTACGCCAAGGGGGTCGTCATTTGACAAATTTCGAGGGTTATTTATGCTGGCAATATCGAAGTAAATATATTAAAAAGAATTGGGCCAAGGATGATGACACCGGAGTCAAGAAAAAAGAGCTTGGGTTTTGTGCGTTGCGAGTCTGCCGTTGAGAAAGTTGGAGATTCATTCGATAAGATACCTAGGGAGGTCAAGAGTAACAAGTTAGGGGATCCGGCAGTTGATCCAAACTGAGTCGAAATTCGATTAAACAAGCTGTGCTGAATTTGTCCTCAACCTGGGACCTTCGTAAGTGGGTCGTGAAAACCTGTAAGGCATCAATAGTGTCGTGACCTCTTTTGAAACCTAACTGACAGCCAGGAACAACATTCTTATCAACAACTACTTTATCAATACTTGATTAGATTACTCTCTCCAGTAGTTTCCCTATATTCGATAGAAGGTAGATGGCTCCCGTGTTGGCAATTTCTATTGCCAGGAGCTTTGTAAATAGGGAGGAATTGGGCACGTTTCCAAGTACATACTAGCAAAGTAAGCAATATTCAAGCTGTTGAAGATAATGGATATCAAAAAAGGAAGTTTCTTGATTAATTAGTTTGATACATTGTCTTCATGATTTCTTAGGTTTATGATTGGACGCCAGCACTTGTAGATTCACCGAGTTGATGAGAACATCACTGCTACTAGGACAATCAGCGATGTTGTATGCAGATCATTCAGTCAAAAAAAGGACCTTCGTTGTTCCGAACTAACTAAGGTACCCTACACTTTATTTGACTTATCAAGTTGGTATTTTCACCGAGTTTTTCACCTGCGAAGAGCTCAGAGAAGTGTTATCACACAGTGAAGATCAGAGCGCGGTCTGTCCTAGTGCTGATCTTTTTGATTTCCCTATAATATCTATACCCGGCTCAATATTTCAAACCTCTTGTTGAGATGGGCCCTAGTTTTAATCATAATGAGGAAGCTGGTTGCCTTGAGTATGGATTATGTACTAGGCGATTTTTCAAAGATCTGCATCTTGTATGTTTGTAAGAATTTCATCCGGGAGGTTTCGGTAGACAATTTCTGGGGGCCTATTATGAATCAAAATCCGAAAGCGGAATTCATACGATATCGTATTTTCGTATTATAATTTGCTATTTACACGGGAATCCGCCAACTTCGGATTGTAGATTCCGAAGGCGAGTCGTCTAATCCGACAGCTCATTTGTGGTCGGATATTTTGTCGGATTCTGGCGGATTTTTAATTTTCAAATTTCTTTGTTTTTTCGGTTCGATTGATATGATAAAGTAAAATCTGGAATTCGGGTAGCTGATAGATACCGTGGGTTATAAATCGCAATTTTGCCACCAATTTAAAAATTTGTGATATTACATTCTTATCAGATTCTCCTTACCTACTGGACTCATTTCGACTTATTAAATTTTAATCCACACACACCGAACCTAAGAAATCCCGAATAATATAGAAGACTAAACATTTGATAGAAATGTATGAAAATGTTTCAACCACTATTTACGAATTTGTCAAAAAATATAAATTTGATTTGTAAGCATTATGAAAATGACCTAAAAATTAAACTTATATTGAAAGTCTATGAATTTGTAGCGAAAATCTGTGAATTAAGCTCGGAAATGATTTCAATTCGATATCTAATGAACCCAATTTTGTTCTGCATTTGTTGCATGATTGTAATTTTCATCTGTACCAATAGCTCCCTTGCATTGCATTTTTTAAATGTATATTTTAAAACATCATACTTCCTAATATTAATTACAATAAATAATTACAATAATCCAATATAATCTAAATGAAAAATTCAATGTGTTTCTTGTTTTGTGCGTGTGTGTGTGTGTGTGTGTGTGATTCGTTTAGGTATAAATTTATTTAATTTTTTTCAAGTTTGATACCTGGTGAATCGATGCTATTGAAAATCTACAATAATTTTAATATGCCAGTGTAATTACTTAAAGTATAAAAAGTAAACAATTTTTTTTAGTTGATTGCATTTGTAATTTATGTATCGATCAATATTGATTCATTGTAGAACACATTTCTGTGTGCATATTTAAATTTCAGTTTTGTTTATGTTATAGAAAAACATCAATGGTTCCACACACCACATTTAAGTTATTCAGTCGTTTTAAAATTGGCAATGCAATATTGTTCTTATTTTGTTGTATCAGTTTAGTGAATACCTGTTGCAATAATTTATAACAAAAAACAAACAAAATTAGAGCCAGAAATATGCTAGATTCAATTCATAAAACTCAATAGTTAATAGATGTTTTTGTGGTAATTAAAATTATTTGATTTTATTTATCTGTTAAGTACTTAGGTCGTATGTTTCTAATCTATGTAAATGTCAGATGTATTTCTTTTTTTTTTTTTAATTTTCGTTATGATGTATTGTATTTTGATTATATTGTGTATTTAATATGATAAAGTGACATCTGTGTCAGTTTTCTTTTGATTTGATTTTCCAAAACATAGAATAAATCCTTCAAAGAAATACTATAACTATAATTTTAATGAAAATATTATCTTGTATAATATTATATTATGTATGGTTAAATCATTTTGGAACTAGAAGTTACGATGTTGTTATTTTATTATTATTAGATCTATAAAAAAGAATTGAAAAATTGATTGATGATAAATGGAAAGAAATAAATATAATAATGTTCTGGGGTTTTTCAAATGAATATTTAATTTTTGTTTTGCTGTGATTTCAAACGTGTGTCGTTTGACGTCTCGTTTCGACTATTTTTTTCGGAATGGATTGTGTTCATGGCATTTATTCAACAATTTACAGTGTATGCATGAGATGTATCTAAATTTTTGCAAGATATCGTGTTTTTGGTGACTGTATGAAATTAATTTGTCTGCATCGATGAGATATTCGTTCGATAGAAGGATATCGTAATCTAAGGAACTATTATGTTTTTTTCATGCAGGTATATAATGTGTGTAAAAATCGAACTATTGGATCAAAAGCAAAGTGAGTGTGTGTCAATCAGTGTTGTATTGTTTTTTTTTTCTTTATCAACTATATTAATGAATTATTTTAATATCATAGTTGTTTACAATCGTTTGGTACGAAAACTAATGTTGCGTTATCTATCGGTTTTATCTTGGTTAGTAAAAGCAAATCGCCTTAACACGAGGTGTGTCCAAAAAGTATCTGACATGTGTTCAAAAATCACCGCTATTATTATTATTTTTCGCCATCCGGCTCATGGCATCCTTCGAAATAATCCCCGTTCAGGAAGTTAGTATTCGGAATGACCTTCAGTACACTTGTCGCATTCGTTTTAATCGCCGCTGCCCTTTGAGCGGATTTGTCAATTTTAGGAATAGTCAAAAGTTGCAGGAGGCTACGTCGGGTCTGTATAGAGTTTGAACAAAAACAGTTGTACAAGGTTCGTAGAATTGACTGGGGTATTATCTTGGTGAAGAAAGCAATCTCCGCTTTGCCAAACATGCGACCGTTTTTTTCTCACTGCGACACCCATTCTTTTCAAAACTTCAGGATAAAATTCTTTGTTGACCTCGGACCCCTTGGAGCATATTCAC
Organism: Nemotelus nigrinus; assembly: GCA_947369275.1. NCBI lineage: Eukaryota > Metazoa > Arthropoda > Insecta > Diptera > Stratiomyidae > Nemotelus > Nemotelus nigrinus. The sequence continues at coordinate 134,670,164 of OX376373.1, read as the reverse complement.
AGTGCACAGCACCTTCATAATCGAAGGAAATAATCAACTTGGATTTTACTTTGATGCGACTTTGGCGTGTGTTCGTCACGGGTAATGATATTTTTAAGCAGAGTTTCATCATTAGTAACCGTTTGCTAGTTGTCCTTAGTCACTTTTAAAAGAAGCATTTTTTTCTGCTCTGCCGTGAGCAATTGCGGAATGAATTTTGAAATTTTCGTTTTGAACTCTCGAAGATCACTTTCTAGTGCATGGATAGTCAAACAACGATCATTTGAAATCGTAAGTTACACTCGGACGATATTTCGAAGTATTATGCTCAAGGTTGGGCAGAACGCTGATCACTGGCAACAAAAGTGTGGCCATTTTTAAACCGTTTGTATCACTCTTTTATCTGTGTGTCTAAAGACCATCTGCGCCATTTCAACGGTTACCGCAAACATTTTTTGAGTTTAATGGAAATTCGTTGGTCACATTACTCCATCATCTTCAGCGATAACAAAATCCGAAAATCCGCGCAAACTAACACATCCAGTTGGTAATAGCGGAAACCGGCGAGCTCGTGAGGAGTCACTAATTGCGCTCGTACTCCACAAAAGTCGCTTCAACGGTCTTGCACGGAACTATGAATGTAGTTCGGATTCTTTTGGGTCACACCTCGTTTATCAGCTGAAACATTGTTCTTTGAAAAGTGTATTATTGCAGTGGAAGATTAAAGACAATTTTGCAAGATGGATTTGGGAACAATTTGATATGTTTGATTTTATCAAATAAATTGTCGAGTAAATCCTAATGTGTTTGAAAGATCTTCCCAAAATATGGTGTCTGGTCATTAATTTAGAACTGCTTTTAAGAATTCCATTTTTGATAGAATTTCAGTACTTATTGCTGTGTGTTCAGAGCAGTCGCTATACTAATACCTGCTCTTACTTGCAGGTATTATGTATTAAAAGTATAAATATTATACCGCGGTTTTGTATTTGTAGCTTTATTGTAGAATAGTAGTTACGTATTCATTCTTTGAAGTATTGTCGATCGTAAGCCACCGATTTTTTCCAACTTTCTGGAAGCATGCGGATCCTGTATTGATAAAGCTGGGGACTGGGGATTAGGGGGACTCGCGAATCAACCCAATTTCAGGCCTCTTCATAATAATTGAAATACTGTCCAGCCAAGGCATTGTTGATCGGAATAGATAAAAGTCGGAAAAGGCGATGTCAGTAGAATATACCAGGAAGGGTAGAATCTCCCATTTCAGATTCTAAATAGGTTTTACAAATGGTTTTAACATATGGCGGAGCGATGAGCAGCAAAATAGATTTATGTGTAATGATGTCGAGTACTTTCAACTAAAAAGCTGCATTCAGTGTAGGCCTGGTAGAAAATGCTGTGGTGGAAAATGCCTCTGACGTCATAGATGTTAATAAGCATGGTTTTGATCCTAGACTTACTCATACGTGCCTTTTCGGGCCAGGGTCATGATATAGTATGTCACTCTGAGTCGTTTTAAAAATTCCACGACTCACTACCGGTGATAACTGAGCTTAAGAAACCAGGATCTCTTTCACACATTCCTAAGAGTCCTTGGCACCGAAGCACTCGCGTGTTCTTTTGTTCGTTGGTCAACATTTTAGGCAACAATCTGGCACAAACCTTTTTCATGTTCAAATATTCAATTACATTGAGGTAAACAGCTGGCTTTCGTTATTTGAAGAGTGTCTGATATCGATTGAAGGCTCAACTGTCGGTCAGAAACGATCTTGCACTCATAGAAGACTCACCATTAGTTTCAACAATCTTTCGATACACCTCTGCCACAGATTTGATTTTGAGTTCAAGCTAAAAAGTAAAACTTCCCGCAAATGACGTTTACTTGGTTCACTCTTAGACGTCTGAGAAATCATAGAAACAAACTTTACAAGCTAATGAAGAATCAAGTCGACATTAGCCGTCGTATTAAAGAAGAATACGATTTAATTGCCCATAAATTCTATACTAAGTCTCACGAAGCGTATGACAGATACATTAAAACTACTGGGGAGAATATAATCCGCAACCCCAAAAATTTTTTTGATTTTGTTAATATGAAGCGGAAAACAAGCGACTACCCCTCTTCAATGTCCACTGAAAATTCGTTGTTGTCTTCTTCTCCTCAGGAGATCTGCAACTTCTTTGCTGACCATTTTCAAGAAGTTTTTGGTCCAGTTAGCATTCCAACATTGTATCGATTCCCGGGTGCGACTCAAACAATTTTTGCTGAGGAAAGACCATATCGAAGAATGAGATATTTACTGCCATTATGGAGCTTGACAGTAAGAAGGGCCCTGGACCTGACCTCCTCCCTGCTACTTTTCTGATCAAGTGTGTAAAACAACTGATCTCGCCCCTTCATACTATATTCAATAATTCTCTCTCGTCTGGGCTATTTCCTTCGTATTGGAAATCTTCTTATATTACACCAATTTAGAAAAGTGGCGATAGACGTTCTATTCAAAATTATAGAGGCATCGCCATTCTATCTGCTATTCCCAAACTTTTTGAAAAAATCATCTACTGCAAACTTTCTCCTCTGGTCGACGCTTGACTGAACGAGCAGCAGCATGGATTTAGAAAAGGTCGTTCTACTACAACTAATCTTATGGTCCTTGTTTCTGATGTTTTGTGCAAAATGGAGAAAGGTGATCAAATTGACACAGTCTATATAGACTTCAGCAAAGCATTCGACCGAGTTGATCACTCCATTTTGATCCCCAAGCTGAAACAATTTGGAATTGCAGGATCTTTACTAAAGTGGCTTGGCTCCTACCTCCACGACCGCTTGCAATTCGTGAAATTCCAAGGTCTTATTTCTAAGAAAGTTGACGTGAAATCCGGTGTACCTCAAGGAAGTCATCTTGGCCCTCTTCTTTTTAATATTTTTATATATGACATATCGGAGGTTTTATCTGACATTTGCCATTTACTATACTGCCCTACTAAACGCAAAAGCGGTATCTCAAAAAAACTCGAAAGATTGATTTTTAAAACAATACGCATCTAATGAACTAAGCCTTTTAATGGTATCTTATTAAGAACATATGGAAAACACCTTAAGAAAATTTTCTAAATCTAAGTACCCGATGTATCCAAGAGCGGAAGACCACTCACCGAGAAAAGTGGAGTAAAGAGAATCCTCCACCAGCTCCAAACGAACCCAGTTCCTCATCGCCTATCTCAATTTTTCCTTAAATCACTAAAGGAATTAGAGGTATATCAATATTACTACTTTTACAAAACTTCAATTATCTCGAAACTCGCTTTCATTAAGATACCGCTTTTGCGCTTAGTAAGGCAGTATATGCGGACGACCTCAAAATCTACCATGTCATCAGGACAGCATCTGACGCTACCTTTTTTCGGTCTAAACTGAACTCTCTAGACCATTGGTGCTCTGCGAACAAGCTCCCTCTTAACATTGCTAAATGCCGCGCAATCAGCTTCTCTCGCAAAACTGCACGCTTTCATTATACGTACCACCTCAACAACACGTCACTCAGCATGGTTGACAACATATTAGGTATCGGTATCATCCTGGATGAAAAGCTCCGCTTCAATCTACATTACGATAGAATGCTTTCCCGAGCAAGTAAACAACTTGGTTTCATTACGCGACGGGCCAAAGAGTTTAAGAATCTTTGGGTTACTAAATCCTTATATATTTCACTCGTGCGTCCTCTTCTCGAATATGCGTGCAATATCTGGAATCCGGCTTTTGAAATTCACAGCCAAAGATTTGAGCCTGTTCAGAAGCAATTTTTACTATTCGCTTTGAGGGACCTTTTGTAGAGTAATTTCGTTGGTTCTTTTGATAAAATTTTTGAGATTTTTGAATTTGTAATTTTGGATTGATATGGCCAGTATCAGAGGGTGGAGGACCCCAGACCATCGGGGTCAGGGCTCCACTACCATCGGGGGCCCGGGGCTGTCTGCCTCACCCGGGTTCCTTGTAAAGGAGAGGTAGCGTTTTTTCCCATTTTCCCTTTTGTATATTTTTCAAGTTTTGGCTCCGTGTTTTGTCACGAGCACTGGGTCTGCTTAGTCAGCCCATGTTGCAGAGCCTGGGTGGTTTCCTTTACGGAACTATGCCCCCTTTTTGGTCCCTGGATATGTTCCATATCAGTTTGCGGCTACGAAATTCATGACGGATGAATACTACGTAGCATCCCGTTTCTTGAGAGCCAACCATCCCCATTTGTTTAAAGAACCCACCCCAGCCGCAGCGAGCTAGCAAAGCGGCACCCCAGCATCCGTCGGGGTTGGTTAAAGGGTGCTCCGCTAATGCGGACGAGGGGCCTTCACGGCCATTTCTAGGGCACCCTGCTCTCGGGGCAATTCTTTTTTTTTGTTTTGCCTCTTGAATGGCACTAGCCATTCCACTTTTGACCTTAGCACTCTTGGTTCTGGACTTCGATCAGGTTCTAAGTTGTGCTAAGGCCACATCCACATCTTCATAATCGCTACACTTTTCAACCCTTATGATTTCAGTAATCTACCATCATTTTTTTTTTTTTTTTTTTTTTTTTTTTTTTTTTTTTTTTTGGGAGCGGATGTCAAAAACCTTCAATAGGTATCTTGCGAACTAAACAAGATTATGTGAGATTCTTACTCACTAAAAAACGTCACCCGCCGACCACGTAGGTCCGAGCCGGAACCGCTTTCGCATTACTTCAACTCGGCCGTGCTACTTCCACCCATCAGGTGTCCCATTGGCTTACTTCCGTTCTGTCAAGCTTTCAGGAGTCTATGAGACATCCTTCCTCTTTTTTTAAGCGCAATACCAGCTCCACATATGCTGACACAGCTGACCAGGCGTCTTCTGACTGTAGCATCATCTCCACGATTGACTCCGGCGTCACAGGGCCAATTGTAGAGAAAAGCATGTGTCGCTCTCTTCTGAAGCGGGCGCAATGGAAGAAGGTATGCAAAGCGTCATCACTTTCCTTAGCACAGTATTTACAGAACTCCGTCCTGACTTTCCCCATTCTGTGAAGGTATTTCCTGAAGTAGCCGTGGCCCGATAGGAACTGGCACAGGTAGAAGTTTATTTCACCGTGGTCGCGATTAAGCCAAGGTTTTAAGGCGCGAATTAGCCTAATCGTCCATACTCCCTTCGAGCTCGTAGCCCAACGCTCCTCCCAAAGCTCAAGCGTTCGCGCTCGTGCTTGAGCAACCAAGATTTCTCTTCCCACTTCTGCTCTGTTCAGGAACACTTCCCTGCGTTCGTTCGCCAATAGATCAATTGGGATTACTCCCGCTATCACTAACACGGCGTTTCCTGAAACTGTTCTATAGCTGCTTGCAATTCGCAGCGCTCCCCTACGCTGGACGCTCACCATCCTAGCTCGATACTTTTCAAACCTTAACGCAGTGGCCCATATCTCCGCGCCATACAGCAGCATTGAATGAGCCACTGTCATAAGGAGCTTACGTTTACTCGGACTAGGACCGCGAACGTTTGCCATGAGTCTCCCGAGCGAGATAACAGACAGTAGCGCCCTATCGCATACTTTTCGGATGTGCTCCCCATAAGCCAGCTTCGAGTCCAATATCACTCCAAGATACTTAGCCGATTTCCTGGTCTCAAGTACTTCAGAGCCAACCGTCATGGGTATAATGGTTGGTATTCTTCTTTTGGTCAGCATGACAATCTCAGTTTTCGCGATCGCCAGCTGGAGACCATGGCTTTCCATCCAGGCTTCGACCCTTCTCATTACTTGGTTGAGCTTGAGTTGGGCGAGATGAGGATTTCTCGACGTGATGACAGCGGCTACATCATCAGCATAGCCCACCAAGAGCACATCTTCCGGCATTTCGAGGCGTAAGAGACCATCATACGCAACATTCCATAGGTCTGGCCCGAGAATGGATCCTTGTGCTGCCCCAGCTGTAATGGTTTTGCGTACAGTTCCCTGATTCGTTTCATAGATCAAATGGCGATCTTTCAGGTAATCCCGTACCATTGCCAGCAAGTATTCCTCTATTTGAAAATGTCGCTGAAGAGAATCCAGTATGTCTGTCCATCTCGCCGAGTTAAAGGCGTTACGAACGCCCAGCGTTACCAAAAACACAATGGGTCTAGCTCGATGACAAGCGGCCTCTGCGCGATCTACTGCGCTAATTATTTCGCAGATGGCACTTATTGTTGAGTGGCCACTGCGAAATCCATGTTGGTTTTTCGAGAGGTCACCTGCTCTTCGTATAGCTGCCTTAAGTCGAGGTTTCAGCAGCCCTTCCAAAAGTTTCCCCGTAGTGTCCAGCATGCAGAGAGGTCTGTACGCTGATGGTGTGTTAAAATCTCCCTTTCCCTTTGAAATTAGGGCAAGTCGCGCCACTTTCCAGGGTGACGGAAAGACACCCGCTAGTAAACATTCATTGTACATGCGTAGCAATGTTGACGGGTGTCGTTCCACCACTACCTTTAGGACTTCTACTGGAATATTGTCCGGACCTGGGGCTTTTCGGTTCTTCATTTTGGCACTCGCGCTTCGTAGTTCTTCTTCAGTGAACAAAGGGATATCTTCCTGGCGGACTGTGTGGTTGTTCTCTGCTCTTACATCGTGGGCTGGGAACAGTGAATCTACAATATTCCTCAGGACATCCGCCTCCATGGGTGGGTCGGGACACATGCGGCCCAGCCTACCCGATACTATTTTGTAACCCTGGCCCCACGGGTCCCGGTCCACTTCTTCGCATAGAGTTTGCCACATTTGCCTTTTCCTCCGTTTTATAGCTATTCCCAGTTCTTTTTTTGCCTTTTTGTGGGTGGCGACAAGTAGCAACGCTTCCGGTCGTCCAATAGACCGCTGTGCCCTACGCCTGCATGCTAGAGCTCTTCGTCTTAGTTCCGCTATCTCCTCAGTCCACCAATAAGCGCTCTGTTTGCCCGGTAGTGACTTTCGAGGTGGCATCGACGCATTGCACGCTCGCCGAATTTCGCCCATGGTCGAATTTACAACCGTACCTATTTCCCCAGAGCCCATTGCTACCCCTGCTTGTCCTGCGCTGACTTCGTCAGTAAAGCTGTTACCTAGTGACTCCAAAAGCTTCCCCCTATCCAACTTTGAAATATTCCACCCGAGTATCTTCCGTCTTAAGTTCTGAGGGGCCGGGCTTTCCTCCGACAGCCAGAAAGTAATATAGTTGTGGTCACTTCCAGTGTACTCCTCCATCACCCTCCAATCCTTTGTCATCATGGACAACGTCTCCGAGACAAGAGTTATATCGGGAATGGACTCACCGAAGCCTGGCCTGCGGTAAGTTGGTGTTGAGCCCCTGTTCACCACGACCATACTCAGCCTGGACACCATTTCCATAATTAATCTCCCTCTTGTGTTTTGAGTCGGCATCCCCCATTCCAAGGCTCTCGCATTGAAGTCACCAGCTACTACCAGTTTGCCAGGAAGGTCTCGAAGAGCGTCTTCTAATGCTTCTATCCTTCTACGGAATTCCATTATTGGGTCGTTCGGTGAAAAATAGCAGCTGACAAAACTGATGCCGCAGTTTTCAATCCAAACATATCCATCGCCCGAACCTCGCCGATCAACCCGGACTTTCCGAGTGTCTGCAACCCATAAAGCTGCATAGCCCGAAGTGTCTGAATACCATGTCTCTGGATTTCTCCTTCGGTATGGTTCGCTGATCATTGCGATTTGAGCTCTGGATTCTTGCATAAGCTGCGTGAGTAAATCATCCGCAGTGCGGCATCTTTGCAGGTTCCCCTGTAGAACCCTCATCTACGCAGCAACTTCTTCTGCGCATCGAGCGCTTCTCGGAAAGCTTTGCATGCTCCTGATCCCAGAACATGCTTCACATCTCCTGTCTTACCTTTGTCGTTGCACAGCAGGCAGAATGGCTCCGCCGAGCATACCTTTGCAACGTGTCCCACTTGTCCGCACTTCCAGCAGTTAGTGCTACGGTCTGGTCCTTTGCAACCTTTTTTGGTATGGTTGTATCCCATGCACTTGAAACAGCGCACAACTTCAGGTCGCTTCCTTACCCTAGCGTTAACCCAGCCAATTTTAATTCGTCCAGTATCAACTAGTTTCAAAGCTTTTGCTTCGTCCAGTTCGACGACGGCTTTCCTCTGTTCCCTTGTATTCGGGGGAAATAAGGTAACTTTTACGTTCTGAATCCCCTCTTCTCGAATCGCTGCTATCACTTCCTCTTCTGTCGTAAGACTGTCGAGGTCGAGTATCTCGATTTTGGCTTTGGAGACGAGCCTTTTAACCTCTCCAAAACCCCCCACAGCTGCCTGGATTGCATCACCGAATTTCGAGATGTCTTCACACTTTGCCATTGTCACAAGTACCCCACCGTCTGCCGTTTTTCTGATTTGGCGAACGTGTGCCCCAACTTTGCTTGGGCTTACCCCTGCCCGAATATGCTGAAGGACTTCTGCATAACTCTTCCCTTGGGTGGGCTTTATTACCACGGCTTCCTTTCTTGTCCTAGGCGATTTCGTTTTTTTCCGCCTCGGTTTTTTCAGGTTAAGCTCTGAATTTGACGCCAAGCTCTTGGTTGATCCAGAATTTGCCGCTTTATCTTGCCGGCCGTTACTTTTACGTGACTTTTTCAACACGGTCACCCATGTGTGCTGTTCGGTGGTGCCTACTTCAGTTCGTGCTCGAACGATATTTTCTTTGTTAGGACTACCTTCAGGCGTTCTTGCCCGTTTTTGTGCTTTGGCTTGCACAGTGCATAGAGTTTCGGTAGTATCCTTTACTCCGTGCTCTCTAGGCTGGGCTCCCTCAATTTGCCTCAGCTCTAGCTCAGCCTTCTTCCAATTTTCTCTGCAAGCTTCTACAACTTCCAGAGCCTCTTCGAGTTCAAGAAGACCGTCTTTCACCTGCCGCGATATATTTTTCTGCACTTGGGATGCAGCTGCTATTTTTTTACTACCATCATACGAATATCGCCTTAAATGTATTAATTTGGTACCACTTGCGTCTAGAAGAGTAATGTTATCTGCCTGCTTCAGCTTCGATGTCATCAGAGACGTGGTTGATGTCGTTTACTTGAAAGAAAATTTTGTACTCAATCAGCCCTTGAGATTCACTAGATTCCGACGATTGCTTATTGAATACCAACACAACACAATATATGCAGCAAACGAGCCAATAAATAGGTGCTGCAAGCTATTCAATAGCATGAGCGAGAGTTTTCCCCTTCGATCTCTAAATACTCGTTTAAAAATAACATCATCAAGGCTCTCTCTTCATAGTCTACCGTACGTAATTTTATGCATGTACTATTTTATTTTATTCTTTTTATACATGTACGCCTTGCTTGGTAAATAAATAAATAAATATAATAAATAAATAAATTTCGGACAAAAAGACGATGAAATTACCAAATGCAATGGTGAGGAATTATTGAACGATGACTAAGCTTACTTATCATATAACGTTTCTGGCCTCACATTTTCCAACAGCATTAGTGCTGCCACGATCTATTCGAAAACAGCGGTTTTCTATTTATATTCCCAATAATTTTTTTTAAATCAGACAAAACAAATTAAAATCGAATTGAAGTACGCGATACTGGCAATTAGTAATATTTTTGTTCCAAATTTTACTCTTTACTTATCTTACTTTTACTTTTACCTACTTATTTTACTTATCTTATTATCCAGATGCTGTACTGTAATCTGTAAAAAAAATAACACAAAAATCCCAACCTTCCCCCTCCCCCCCAAAACATATAGCTTAAAACACAAAACAAAAATGACAACATGTTCGTCATGAAAATAATGTGAGCAAAACAATCATTAATATGCCTTTAGGATAAATTAAAGCAGTTTAAGAGCAAAATACCTATATATGTATATTCCTAAGCTTAAGTCTATGCAGTACGCATGATAAATATTAGTTTTAGCTTAAAAATTTGATATTGCAAACGCCAAACAGACAAACAAAAAAGCAATAGATGTGTAATGCTGAAAATATTGAATTAGACTTGGAAAATGTTTGAAATAAATTGTGAACATCATTTGGAAAAATGATTGAAAATTGTGTATTTTAGAGTTGTTCTGGAATGGATATTGCTATTGTGATGCTCTAAATATGTGCTGAAGATACAAACAAATTTACTTCTTCAAGCTTTGCACAAAGCAATGACTGACAACAATTGCTTAAATATATCGTGGATCGTCATCATAATTTTTCGCATTGATTGCGTGTAGTTTCGTTCTGGCGAACACAAACAAAAACAATAGCAGTAGCTTTCCCCTTATTTTTCATATTTATCTGACACTTATAGTCTTTGACTTAGCTTATATGTGTACGAAACTTCGTTTCAAAATTCGTATTCTAAATGTATGTATATATCATATTATATGATCTTTGAGAGTAGAGACCATTTAATGCATCTAAAATGAATCAATAAAGACGTATACTTTTGAGTAAGTTTTTTGAGTAAAATTACAAAAAAAAAGGTTTAATTTTATCTCTGTAAATATTCCAATAACATACATTTAAAAAATCCCAGAACCAGCTGTGTCTATCCCTGTATTATGCCAACTTAAACGAGAACAACAATTAGATATTCTAAATAAAAGTAAGTTGAAAGAAATTTTTGCAGTTGTATCCACATTTTATTAATAAAAAATATCTTTAAGATACACACACATATATTTGAAATTATACACAAATTCACACACTCGCACACTTATAGATCTAAGATGAATGCAAATGGTATGTAGATATCGGGGAATGCAAATATATACATATAGGTCTAGATTGAAGCAATACAAAAAACACAAAATGTAAAATGTTTTGTAGATAATTAGATGTTGGTTAAATAATAATTGCTGTCCAGTCAAATAGTCACAAAAAAACACGAATGGATAGATTAATTTGAGTAGTTCTCATTTTTCCATATGATAGATAAGTTGGTACACTGTTGAACATTTTCAAATCCCCCACCACAATCTTGACAAAACTGATCCAATCTGTTACTTGTTTCACTGAGCCATAGATTCTCTGGAGCACTTTGCGTTCAAACACGTCTACTGCCTTATTGGAGTTGTTTTTTAGGGTCAATGTTGCGTTTCCATATAGCAGCACAGGTTTAATGAGTTGATTGTAAATGCTAGACTTATTTTTCCTGCGCATGTCTCTAGACCCTGAAATAGGAAGTATGGCGAAATAGGCTTTGTTTGTGGTGTTTATGAGTCGTTCGAAGTGGTTTTTTAAAAAATCTTTTCTATTCAAATTGGCTCCTAGATATATGGAGTTACCCACTATTTCAAAGTTTTAGTCAACCTCGTTTGAGTCTTGAATTTATTTTTAGTTTCAATGACTCGTAGGCCTATTTTGTTTGCTTCTGACTCTAGGCTCAAAAATTGCATTTGAGATTGGTCGTGGTATAATTTCGTCATACGCTATCCGTTGTGTAGACTCGAATATTAGCCCACACGTTGTGTCAGTGTTCCAGAACAATATTGAAGTGTATTGGGTTAATAAAGGTCATCCCCTTGTTTCAAACCTGATTAAAGCTGTCCGTTAAATCACCATTAACCTTGACCATGCAGAGAAGTTTTGTTTGCGAGCCAAAGTCAAGCATTATTTTGTACAGGGCATTACTGTCGACGCTGTCGTATGCTTGCTAAAAGTCTACAAATAGTTAGTGCATATCGATGTAAGAATGTTTAGTCAATTATGCACGGTCGGCTTCAAAAGATATCCTGATACTCCTTTCTATGATTTGCCCATATAATTTTCACACCTCAATTTGTCTCTCTTTTTGAGTAAAAGACATACTATACTCTTTCGCCAATCATCTCTCTCTACATTTTGCATATCAACCGGTAGAGAAGATTATATAGTTGAGGAACTCCTCTTTGGAGCAATTCTGCAGGTATTCCATCTATCCTCAGAGCCTTGTTTTTTTTCTGAGGTCACGTACTGCTGCCTGCATCTCGAATGTAGTTGGTGGTGAAACTGGAACATCTTGTTGACTTACAGGATTGCTCACAGCTTTAGTAGTTTTTACAGATGCTGAGAATATTTCCTGGAAACATTGCAAACATTTGTTTTTTATCTCGTTTGCATCATGCACTCGTTTAGCATCATGCACTCGTTAATTTGCTGGATCCTGATGTTTATATTCACTCGTTTCTTTCTTCGGGACACTTTCTCTGCTTGTCATCCGAGTTTGTTGAAATTTTCCGCCTTTGCCCAAATTTAGGACTAGGTTTCTTTTATCAACTGCATCGTTACATTATGCATCGTACCAGTCGATCCAATTTTTCCTTAGTCGATGTTTTCCGCCGTGTTTGTTACAGCCTTCCACATGGTTTCGGTGTCGTCACTGCTTTCTCTCACCTACGGGGCTTTGCTTGTATGATTTGTCAGTGCTGACATACATAAATGTAAACATTACTGAGCTGTCGTTTAGCTTATGTAGCTGGTATCTTGGCGTAGCTGACTTTTCTTGTTTACAGCTTTTGGAGATGCGGCATTGAAGCTTGATCCTATAAGGTACAGGCCCATATCGCAGACATCGCCGCGGAACGAGCGCGCATCGAAAATGCTGGTCGAGGCTCTTTTTTGTATGAGAACGTGGTCGATTTGGTTAAATGAGCGATCATCTGAAGATGCCCACGTTCTTTTGTGGACATCTCGGTGCGGGAAATTGGTGAAGCTTAAAACGAGGTCTAAAACATATCAGAGGCTGTTTCTTGGTCTTGGTCTCTGTATGTAGACTGAACCTTAGAGTTTTTCCTTTGTGCGACATTTCTCGGTCAAATTGCGCATTTGTTTAGAGTAGGGGAAATTTTCTTACTCTGTTCGGCCTCTTCCCTAAGAAAGCAGACAAGGATCTAGCGCCAGAATCCTTCTTTCAATGCATTTCAGTACTTGCAGAAAAAGGTTACATGAATGCTTATGTATGGAGGAAACAGGTATGCATTGTTATTTGCTATGCAAATATACTAATAGACACTCTTGCGAAAATGCAATGCCAGTAACTTTATATGACGATTCTGATTCACAGTCACCTCACGTGAGAGTCACCTCACGTGAGATTTCTCGTCACTTGCGGAGTCACTTCACCTACGAACCGGTATTCTGAGAGTCTTGTGAAGTGACTCTGAGTGAGGTGACAACAAATTTGTGTTTGAATGGTATCGCCTGGAAATTGACATTTAAATTTTATTTTTTCATCGGAATTTTGAAGGCCTTAGGGGAATTTCCGCATCGGTTATGTGGTTTTTAAAGGAATTTATTGAACTAACAATTGCATAAAATATATGATGAAGTTGGTTGCAAAACAGGTAGGTAAGTGTAATCAGATGTAAGAGCAAATGTTTCTTAGTCCGTCTGTCAGATGTCGCTGATGTACTTGCTTTATTTTTTCAACACTTCCTTCTAAAGTAGTACACCCAGATTTTCACGCAAAGTCCGAAACCACTCATGAGCCAGTGGCTTGGTCATGATGGCTGCTGACTCATTTCCCCGTTGATAAGTTACACTGCAATCTGTCCACTTCGATAGCATTCCCGAACGAAATAATATCTTACTTCAATCTGCTTTGATCGTTTGTGAAACTCTGGATTTTGGGATAGTTTCACGGCACTTGCATTATCGATATGTAAAAGTGATTTCTCCAACATTTGACAAATAGTTCTCCCAGAAGACGCTCCCACCACACCAAGTCTTTAGCGCCTTCACTTGCTGCAACAAATTCTGCTTCCATGGTTAACAACTAGACTGACCTCTATAGCTGACTTGTCCAGGTAACTGCATCTTTTGCATGCATCCCTATTATACCATTCGCCGATCATCGTCTCTTAGTATCCCCAGCAAAATCAGCATCACTGAATATAAAATATTCTGCAGCTACTTGTGCCTCCCATGTATCTAAAAATGCGTTTAACATTCATCCAATCAACTTCTTTTGGTTGTTCTATAGCACGTGCTGCTTTAGACACTACAAACGCCATATCTGGACGTGTTGTTGTCATCAGATACATTAGACAACCAACCGCTTCACGATATGGTACCTTAATATACAATCCTTCGATGCTTCTCCTGTAATCAGCAGGTAGGCCATCCTTTGAAGCTTGTTGAGCCTATTAATAGCGGTTTTTTGCATGCAGCTCCATATAAAAGGATAGGTCTCACCATTTGTTTGTATGCCCATAGGATCTGCCATGGAGATAGTCCCCAATAGCGTCCAAGCATTTGTTTTGTCGCCCAGAGTGCCTTAGTGGCATTCATTGTCGTTTTGTTTAGATGATTGTCCCAGTTGAGTTTCCTGTCTAGGTGTATTCCTAGATATTTTACCTCTACCTGCAGACATACGACTGTGCCTTTAATATTTAGGACTCCTATTTCAATTTTTCTTTTTCTGGTGAATGGTATTATGCTAGTTTTCTGAGGATTAATGGATATACTCTCTTTTTCGCACCATTGGGTTGTTCCATTTAAGGCTTTTTGCATTCTGGATCCCAAGGTATCCACGTGTGAGCCTCTTATTATTACCGCTATGGGAAGGTCATCAACTAGTAGGGACTATAACAGGGGGGGATAATACCCCTCCCTGTAGATATCCCCTCCTAGTGTCCGCCATTTGCTTCGCCTCCCCCCTCCCACACTTCGATTCCTTAGTATTTTACTCGCCCACTTCACTACTTCTTGAGGAGCATCCCTCCTCTGGAGAGCGAGGTACAGCGAGTCATGTCTTGCATTGTCAAAGGCGCCTTCTATGTTCATGAAGGCACATAGTGCGATTTCCTTGCCTTCCAATGCATTTTTGCTATTGTTCTAAGAACATTAATATTCAAATTGATTTTCCCAAAAATGCATAATTCCATATACATATATATATATATATATATATATATATATATATATATATATATATATATATATATATATATATATATATATATATATATATATATATATATATATATATATATATATATATACTATATATCATCAAAAAAATTCAGTGACTATTTCTCAGAAACGCGCCATCCGATTCAGCTGAAACTTTCAGGACACATTGATGTATGTGCAGAATAGGTCCAGGTTTCACTAAATGTCAATTATCTTTAACCTTTTGGCGCCGATGGTCATTTTAGTGATATTTTTCATATACCTATTGTTCCGCCCACAAATTATTTTTGCCAAAATTAAGGTAATGGAATGAATTTCAAACGTGTTCTAAATGTGAATCAGATAGTTTTTTTTTGGAATTTTTCAACCCCATGTGTGCACTAGGTTCCTAAAAAGAGAACGGAAAAATTTAAAAATTTTTAAATTGCGATAACTTTTGACAGAGCTATTCAATCATTATGAAACTTTTAAAACATATTGACATTGTTTAATTGTAAATTTGTGTAGCTTTTATTAAGAATGTTGGCAACGCTGTAGCTAGGGCAGGCGCTGAAAGTGAAAACCTTCAAATCATCGACACTCCGGAAAAAATTTCATTTCTTGGAAAAAAAAGCCACTCATATATAAATCTAATGCTTTGTCTACACAGCCATAGTAAAAATTTTAAAATTTTACAACGGGCACGCCTATTAATCCTTTCCCAACTAACCAATATTTTTAGCATCAAAAATTTCTGTTCACCGAAGCTCACGATCCGATAATCAGAATTACTTGAAATTTACAGGGTGTATTGGTCTTAAGTAGGACCAGGTCTGATAGAAGTGATTTTGAAATGCGGGCAATTTTGAGCCAATGGTGCCATTTTGAAAAATCATGAAGAAAAATAACTGCTTTTGGCCCTATAAATTCTGATTCAGTCATTCGATTTTAACGAAATTCACACAGTAGCGTTTGGTAGAAATTTGGTTGAAAAATTCGGTTGGAGCTGCCAGCTATAGTAATTTCGGTGTCCTAAATTTGAAAAATTCCTGAGGAAAATAAAGCTCTTTGCCTTGTAGCTTCCAGTACAGTCATTGAATCATATCGAAATTCAAATGCCAAATAAAACTTATTGTAGACATTATTCAGTAGAAATTTAATTTCAAAGCAATGATAGGGTTGCCAGCTATGGTTGTTTTTGTATTTTTTTGGCATACCTTTAGTAAGCGATTTTATCATAGAATTTTCAAATCGCAGTGATCTTATAGTGAAAATAAACATCAAATATTAAGATCTAGAAATTTTCAAAACTTTTGCGATTGGTACCCCTAAATTTCTTTGCATCCCTATAATTTCCAATGCAGTCATTGGGTCAATTCAAAATTCGTACAGCAGGTTGCAAAGGGGTGCCAGCACTAGGCCTTTTTGTTATTTTCGTTCCAATAAATGCTTGCATTAAGTATTTTCATCGCAAACATTTGCAATGAAAATAAGTAAACAATGTTTAAATTTTCTAAGATCTGCACATTTCTCGGATGCCAACCCCAAACATCTTTCTATCGCTGTAAATTTCGATGAAGTCACCGAAATTAAAATAAGCTTAGATTCTATTATTACTTAGGGTGTATTAGTTTTAAGTAGGAAAAGTAAGTAGCGGTAGAATACACACTCAATATCTGTACAAATTCTCTTCTGTTCTTCGAACATTAGTGTTTCTAGCGGTTCTGATGCGCTAGGGTTTTTTCTGTTATTTGTATCCCCTTATTCGGAGCAGTTTTAAACCTAGGTCTAGAAATGGTTGAGGAATAGTATTTTGCGAAGCTGTTGAATATTTTGCAGCATCTGTTGATTGGCTCATTGTTGGCGTAAATTGTGTGGTGTTGGTGTTCATTCAGTAAACGTGTGTGCCTCGTTCGCCTTACTGATTCATTGAAGGTTAGCTTATAGGACAGGGACATAACAGGGACACTCTAATAACATCATAAGTAAAGTAGGAGCTTATGACTATCCTCCGGAAAGATAGACTTGATAGATTTAAAAGATTTAGCCTGTATTTGTATGAAGGTAAATTATCAAATTCGTATGGATTATACATATCTCTCAACGCAAAGAGCAAAAACTGCTTCTCTGCTTCTGTACTGATTCGGGTCTATCGCTATGGACATCAAAAGTAGGGTACCAGACAATACATGCATATTCGAGTAATGATCGAACTAGCGCTATGTATAACGATTTCGTGACCCATAGGTTGGTCACTTTTCCTGTCACAGAATTTTTTTTTTGTTCCGGGCAATTTTCGTTTATGTTGTGTTTGGCTGTAGGCAGTTTTCTTTTTAATTATCAGCTTAAAGTCACTCTATAGCACACATATATTTTACTGAATACGCTTCCGGAGGATAATTTTAAATTTACTGTCACATTTCAATAAGAAATTGTATAATATTTTGCCCCTATAATTTGATTTTTATTAGTAATCCCAAGCAATTTAATTTGTCTGTAATCCCAAGCAATTTAATTTGTTCATAGAAATTTCTCGTTTCTCTTTTATCACTTTCCGAAAAGTTTTGTTCCGTCTGTCGAGTGTAGAGTAAATTCCGCTAACTGAATTAAGCACTCGAACTGCCGTTCGTCAGTCAATTTGAACCTTATAATTATAATCGAATTATGAATATTCTGAGGCTAATGACTCTCAACTCAACAGAATGGATCGACTTCACATATACTCTTACAATAAGCAAAAATTAATAAGTCATATGGTAATCGACTTTGATTCTGAGTCGTAACATCTAAAATTACTAAACTAAAAATAAGGAAGTTAAAAATAATATTTACTTGCTTTTTTTCATGATCTAAGGTCTAAACCCTATAAAAATTGTCTCTTTCTTGTACTTCTGTTCAGACCCTCTTGATTTCATCTAGTGACTCAAAATCTCACGTCACGTGACTCTCCTTCTCAGAACAGAGAGATTTAAGAAAATGAAACAAGCGTATACATATACGGAATTAAGTGATTTTTGATCGATAGTAACTAGTGAACCCTAGGTCAAATTTTTACCCACAAAATCATCAATTAAGTGAAGCAATTTCAGTACAAAGGTTAAATCTATAAATAGAACAAATCGAGAGAATTACTACCTCAGATTTTCCCTTTTGGTTCTTACTTGTCAAAATCGTGTATACATGGCCTACTATATCAGTGCATATATCGGCCATTTTCTGTTCACGGAGGAGAAGACTGTCAGTCCCATAGTTTTCTTTCACTACTACTACTTCTCACTGCTGTTTTCATTTCCTTATACGAGGGTTGATCCAAAAGTGGTGATAATCAGCTATTTCCAGTTCGCATAAAATAAAAAAAAAATTTTACTACCTCATATACCCACTAAGTCAGCATAAAAAAAAACATACAAACAGGCCACGATTCCAGAGAGGTCCATTCATTTGAATACGCACCGTCGAAGAGAGAACATCAAAATGGAGAATAACGAAATGAAAGCTGTCATTAAGTACCTGTGTTTGAAAAAAAATGTCTGCCAAAGACATAGACTGCGACTTGGTGGAAACATTAGGAGACTCTGCTCCTCTACATTCCAGCATTGCATGCTGGGCCAAGGAGTTAAAGCTGGAGAAAACATCAACTGAAGATGAATACCGCGAAGGACGTCCATCCACGTACCTCACTGAAGACAAGGTGAAAAAAAGTCGAAGATGTTGTATTGGCAGATCGAAGAGTAACCATTAGTCATGTAGCTGAGGTTAACATGTAGCTGAGCTTATTACGAATTATACATGTAAATGGTCTCTGCGCGTTGAAGGCCAAGAATGTTAACCGACGACCAAAAGAAGAAACGAGTCGGCTTTTCGAGGGCGAATCTCGAAAAGTTCCGGGCAGATCAGGAGAATTTTTTGTCGCGTTTCATAATCATGGACGAGACCTGAATTCACCATGTTAATCCAGAAACCAAACAGCATTCGATGACGTAGAAGCGACCCTCTTCGCCGACGCCGAAGAACTTCAAAGTGTCGAGCTCGGGGGGAAGGCTATGGCATCAGTTTTTGCGAAGGAATTATTTATGGAATATTTGGAACACTATATTAGGTTTTTACTACGCAAGCCAAATAAGAAAATTGCGGGAGGCTATTGAGGAAAAAAGACGTGGCAAACTGCGAGTCAGAGTTCTGTTTCACCAAGACAACGCACCGGCTCACAAGACTGCATTTGCGGTGGCTGCAATTCAAGAAACAGGATTTTAACTGCTTCAACATCCGCCCTATTCACCAGATATAGCTCCCAGTGACTTCTGCCTCTTTCCTCGGCTCAAAGAACACTTCGGGGCAAGAAATTTGAAAATGATAGCGAAGTGATGGCCGCTATTGAAGCGTTTTCGGAGAGCAGAGACAAATAATTTTTTTTCTAGGGGTATCTGGAGTTTGGAAAAATATGGACTAAATGTATTAACTGGCTAGGAGACTATGTTGAAAAATAAGTATTTTTTTAAAGTTTACTCACCTTGGCTTATATTGATTATCATTACTTTTGGATCAACTCTCGTATCACTATCTATTCTGAGCTCTTATCACTTCTTGTGACTCTCGGAATAGCCGAGAGAACAAAAATGTCACTGGAAGTGGGTTGAAGTCACCGTATGTGACTCTTAAAATACCAGATCATACATAATTGAAAGAACTACTGAAAATATTACTGATTTCCTTTAAAAAAAACTTCAAAAGTATTCTAAAGAATGTATCATAGAGTATACATATAGGTCCCAGCTGTACGAATTTGATTCGTAACTTTAGCGATTTAACCCTACTACAAATTTTGTTGGTGCCACTTTACAGACAGAAAATCTAGACTCAAAATCTGCCTGTTTTAGTTTTCGAGAAAAATTCTCTAAATCAAAGAGCTCTCTCTTCATCATAAAATAATTCTTCCCACGATGGTGGGAAGACGAATTCGAAAAATTGAATTTTTTAATAGTGTACCAACTTATACTTGATATAAAACAAATCAGAACTAAGCTAATTAATTGAACCATATATGACAATTTGACTGGACTATTATAACATATGTATGTTCAAAATTCTAAATTCATTTTAAATTTGTTTGCCGTCTATCCTCAACGCAAATACTTTCGAATTCGAGTTAATGTGCATTACTGTTAAACAATTATAAAATTTTCAGTTATTCCAAATTTAATCACACATTTTGTTTATTCATCAAAATAAACACATTTTTCTAAATATACATCTCATATTTTTTGTATTGAAAATTTTCACATTGCCTTTTTGACATGAAAAATCATCACAGATATATTTTGAAAAATATAAAAAAAATGTTGTGAAATCTTCGCTTGCCTTACTATTTATTACCTTCTAAACAAAACTAAAAGAAAACATCAAGATGAAATCAACTTTAAAATGTATGAAAATATTTGAAATTCAGTGTAACAAGTCAGATGCATAAATAGTGCAGAAATAAGTTAACAAATAAAACAAGCTGAATAAATCGAGTGTAAATACAATAAACGGCGGTACATATTTACTGATTTAATAAAAAACCATGAGGTGGTGAAATTCTCAATCTACTTCTAATTTTATTATTGTCTCTGAGACAAACAAATCTGTAACAGTGAAAGCTGTCAAAATGTGAAGTACTAAATAAATTAAAATAAAATTTCGAAGTAAATTTTAAATAAATTGTAGGCATCTTTTTTATTGGCCCAAAAAAATCATTTCCATGAAATCAAAATTCAATGTTGTAAAGAACTATGTCTTCCACCGAAATACGAACTTAGTTGAATGAGATTGTAATGATGTTTTTTTTTTGTTTAAGGAAATTCGGTTGAATTTGGTTTTGAACTGTTAATCGTATCTGAAAAAATGTATTTAGATCTTATAGTACCTAACTACTTTCATTTCCTACTTATCTACATAAATATAGTATTTGTAAGAAAATTTCAGTTAATTACTCAACAAAGTATTCCGTAAGAAAAATCAACAAGAAATGATTAAATAACACAGCCAGCTCATATAAATTATTCCATTTAAAAAAAACATGAGAGAAAAATTACTCTGATTGAATGTAATTGTAAACAGAAATAATTGTTATAATTGATCTAGAGAAACAAAAACCCAACAAACAATAAAATCGAGGAACAAGTAAAAAAAAAACAACAACTATAGAGATGAAGTATGTATCCAAATATTTGAATAAGTATATTTATCATGAAAATGTAGATTGATTGATTGAAATTATAAACAAAAATAGTTTCTATTTGAAATATCTATAAATGTTAGCATAAAATAATAGATAAGTGAAAGAACGAAAATAAAATGAAAATTTAAATGAATTAAAAGAGTTTTGAATGGGCAATGACTGTGTTTTCTACTTCTCTTACAATTTTACTGTAGCTGTTCTTGTAGACACTTAGTCTTTAGTCTTCACCCTTTGTATATTCTTTAATTTCGAGGCTATTCGAGGCTGTCCGTGTTGCAGTGCATGGCACCCGCTCTTCGTTTGAGTTTAGTGGTACTAGTATTTTTCTTATTTTGAATTTGTACTTTTTCACTTTGATTTTGTTTATTATTGTTCTTTATTTTGTATCATTATCATTTCATTATTATTTTGTTCATTTGTTCATTCTTTCGTTAGTGAATTATTTGTATTTTATATTTTCTATGTTCAGTAATTGGATTTTATCTGTTGAATAATAGTAATAGTAAATAAATAAATAAATAAATTAGCTAGTTTCTGTTGAATCTACCTACAATTCCATATGCACACATATTACCGACATAAGGTAAACTTGCCTAATTCTTACCCCTTAAGGTAAAAACTTCATACATTCGAAATTAATACAAACAAGTTTTTACGAATGTTCGAAAAATATTAGTATTAAAATCGATTCGGCCATATATACATATATATACATATATTATATATATATATATATATATATATATATATATATATATATATATATATATATATATATATATATATATATATATATATATATATATCATATATATATATATATATATATATATATATATATATATATATATATATATATATATATATATATATATATATATATATATATATATATATATATATATATATATTTATATATATATATATATATTTATATATATATATATATATATATATATATATATATATATATATATATATATATATATATTGACAGACAGTTTAACTGTCAAAGCGAGTAGACGTTGTGGCCAGCAGCTGTTGCTTTCCGATTGAAAAACAGACTGAACAGTTTTTTCGTTCGATTTTGAATTTGTCGTGTGTGATTTGGAGGTGGTTCTCCTGTTCCTGTGGATATTGGACCTTGGTGATATCTTTCCATTTAGTGTTAATTTGTTCTTGAAAAATTTCGTAAACATTAACTGTTTTTTATTTCCTGTTAAAATTTCTTGTATGACTGTTGGTGTATTTTTGAACGAGTGTTTTTCGGTTTAATTGGTGTGTGTCTGCGATAAGTTATCGATAGTTTTTCAGTTGCAGCGAAAGTGAGTGCTGCCAATCATGAGCAGCGGCACTAATTGTGGCAAGTGCCGAAGAGTGGTGAAGGACGACCACCAAAGCATAGCTTGCGAGGGCTTTTGCGGCGATAGTTGGTTTCATATCACCTGCATCGGTATCTCCACCCAGGAATATAATAACATCGCACAATTGGGTGACTTGGTAAAGTGGTTCTGCAGTAAATGCAATGCTGCTTTAAAAACAAGCCGTGAAGATAAAATTATTTCACAAATTGAATCAACTCACCGGCTAGTAAAGAAAATAGAAGAAAAGCTTGAAAATATTCAGGTTGATGCCTTTAAAGAACCTAAAAAGCCATCATATGCGGACATGCTAAGACAACCAAGTGAGCCAAAGCCCAAAAAATTCAATAGAGGCATCGTAATCAAACAAAGGAAAGAGCAGGATCCTGGGAAAACCATCCAGGATTTAAAAGAAAAAATAAAACCATGCGCATTGAAAACTCCGGTTGAGTATACTAAGCCACTCCGAAGTGGGGGCATAATAATAAAAACAAATTGACTGGAGAACTCGGAAATTTTATTAAAAGAAATAAACGAGAAAATGTCAAACAAATACAGTGCAGAAATTACTAAGAGCAAGCTTCCCCGACTAGTGATCAAGGGTCTTCAAAGAAAATACACAACGGACGAGCTAAAAGATGAGATAAAAAACTTAAATCATTCAATTAATTTGGATGATGTATTTGAGGTTGTGCACACGAGACAAATTAAAAAATCTGGTAAATGGATAGCATTTGTTGAAGTCGGGGGAAGGCTATTTGATCGAATAGTTAACCAGTACATCAACATTGATTTTGGGACACATTTTGTCATCGAGGACCATAACATCATGAGATGCTACAAATGCCAGGGATTTAATCACAAAGCATCAAATTGTCAAAAAAACGACATCTGCGCTAAGTGTGCTGGTAGCCACCAGACAAATGCTTGCACGGTTGCAGAATTAAAATGCATAAACTGCTCCCAAAAAAGGAATAACAACGTTAAACATCGAGCGGATAGTTACGAATACCCTGAATACAAAAAAATGATTGCAATTAATGAACATAAAATAGATTATAGTTTTTAATCCACTTCAAAATGAATCAAAGTAAATTGTTAAAAATATTGTAGGAGCATTCGTAACAAATCCGATAACGTCTATCTAGCTACAAATGACATCAGTGTAGTTATTCTTAATGAAATATGGATATATCCAACTGAAGAGCATTTATATACACCAAACGGGTATACCAGCTATTTTTGCTGCAGAAACGTGGGCCGTGGAGGAGGTACAGCAATATTTGTAAAGTCAAGCATAGGATCAAGACTTATCACATCTTCTGAAGTGTTCAACACAATCATAATGGAACTTCAACTGGACCGGGAGAAGATTAAAATTGGCACTTTCTACAAAGCCCCATTCGAGGACAATAATTGCTTCCTAAATTACATCGATCAGCTTTACTCATCAAATGAAAAGATTATAACAATTGCCAACACAAACATCGATCTTCTGTCTTCGTCAAATGTTAAAAAAACCTATGAAGATGTCATAGCATCCAACAATGCAGTACAAATAAATTCGATCAGGCCGACGCGCGTTACTGAGACCTCGAAAACCTTACTTGACCATATTGTTGTAAGAGGTTCAGACCTGATGGAACGAGTTTCTTATAATGATGATGAATGGCCAGACTTAGACCATAAGGTACTGAATATCTTGATCAAGACTTGCCTTAAAGAAAAGTTGCCTCCGAAGAAAATAACGATCAGCACTGTCAACAAAATCGAATTCGTGAAATATGTGACGCAAGAGTTGAGCAGCAATCCGCATGTAGATATTGAAGAACTAATAAGAATCCTATCTGAAGCGAAAATCAAAGCAAAATCTACGAAGCAGGTAAGGGTTCGCAATGAATCGTGGATCTCTAAAAGCGTTATATATATCCAGACTCAAACGAAAAGCCTATAAAATGTGGAAAGCAGATCCCAACTGTGTGATGAAACGACAAAACTACCAGCATCTAAAAAACTAGTCAAATCGATTAGTAAAGGAAGAGAAAAAGAAATTTTACGCTAAAAGATTCGAAGCTTCATGCGGAAATAGCGCTAAATACTGGGAAATAGTAAATGAACTGGCTAAAACACAAAAAGGCACTTCTCGGACCGCAACATGCATCAAGGAATTACAGATGGATGGATCATTGATTTCCTCTAGTGAGGCAATTCCGGATCACTTAAATAAATATTTTGCAGCGATTGGATCAGATATGACGCAACATTTTCCTCACATATCTGAACAACACCATTTTTCAAACCCAAGTCAAACATCTAACATACATTTGAGACCAACAATACCTAGTGAAGTGGCAGAAATAATCGACAATTTAAAAAACGGCGTGTCACCAGGTATCGATAACATAACATCAGAAGACATCAAAATGCTTAAGCAGCAAATAACGAAAATTTTAGTGAAAATCCTCAACAGCCACTTACAAGCCGGTACATTCCCGGCATGCCTTAAATTGTCGAGATTAACACCAATTTTTAAAGGAGGTGACCCTACCAATCCTTCAAATTATCGTCCAATAGCAGTCACCAGTGTGCTAAGCAAAGTGTTTGAAAGAGTCATAAATGCTCGAATAATTGATTACATCAAAGAAACATCACTTTTGGCTCCAATGCAGTATGGTTTTCAGGAACACAGCAGTACTATTGCGGCTACGCTTGACGCGGTTCAGTTCATAAATCAATCGCTGGATAAAGGTAATTACGTGGCAGCAATTTTCGTCGACCTTAAAAAGGCTTTTGATACCATTGACCACGAGATTTTGTTTCTGCGACTGGAAGAGTATGGGATTTGCATGAAATTTAAATCTGTTATTAAAAACTACCTTTTGGATAGAAGAATAGTGACAAAACAAGGAAGCCTCACCAGTCAGGAATGTTCTGTAAACAAGGGTATTCCACAGGGATCTATCTAAGGACCTTTACTTTTCCTTATCTATGTGAACAACGTTCAAGATCTCCGGCTTTCTGGTAAGATAGTTTTGTTTGCTGACGATACACTCCTGTTATATGCTGGAAAAGATGAGACAGCCATCCAAAGTACAGTAAATATGGATTTGGATAAATACTTAAGATGGCTGCGCCAGAGCAAACTCGTTATAAATGTCCACAAAACTAAATACATTATGTTCCAACAAAAAAATAAACGTCCTATTAATCCATGCATTCAAATTGATGGAGTTCAACTGGAGAAGGTCGAACCAATAAAATACCTGGGATTGATTTTGGATGAAAAGATGTCCTGGACCCATCACATCAACTACATCAGGAAAAAAATTGCACCATTTATCGCAACACTAAGAAGACATGATTTCCTGGAAAAAGGAACTCAACTTCTAATTTTAAATGCGTTTATCTTATCTACTGTTAAATATGGAGCAGTCTTGTGGAGTCAAACATCTAAGCATAACATCGAGCTAATTGGGAGACTTGTCACTAAGGCGATAAAGGTTATATTTAGGTTGCCGACCTTAACACCAGCGGTCGATGTGTACACTCGATCAGGGTTGTTGAGCATCCAACAGATTATAAATCTTGAAAGAGGCAAAATAATTTACCAAATTTACCCTAGGCCCGGTAGGCCCGGGCCTAGGGCGGCAAATTTCGGGGGCGGCAAATTTCGGGGGCGGCAAATTTTCGATTTTTTTTTTGGGCGGCCCCTTTTCCTCAAGCCAATCGAATTCTCTAAAAAATCAATGCACGCGAAAATTCACCTCTAATGATTTTTTCGGACATTAAAAAGTTTGACTTATAATAAATATCGAAATGCGATCACGGTAAAGGACCAAAGAAACTCAAAAATACCTAATAAGTACCTAATAAATATCTGAAAATAACTTAAAAGAGCCTAAAAAGACCTAAAAAGGTCCTAAAAAGAACCCAAATAATACCTCTTCAATTTAGGGAAAGCTTATCAGAGGTAAATATTTGCGTGCATTGATTTTTCAGAGAATTTTTTATTAATTTTTATGATACAGGGTATATCAACTACATGCGAATCTCTTTATTTTTGACGTGTTTTTTAAATTGTACTTCATTACTGAAATTAATTTCTATAACAAATTTTCTATAGAATGAAATCTAGAACATACGTCGAAATATTTCGGGTTCATCTTTCACTAATAACATATCGAACATTAATTTACAATAGTCGAGCTCATAGTTGATCTCCAGTCAAGTGCGGAAGCAAACTTTGAACGGAATAGTAAACTTACTTATAAAAATTTTAGCGAAGACTTTGGAATTATATGCGATCCAAAGGTGTATACGGTTTTGGACTGTTAAAAATTGGTATTTTTGGATTCTTTTTTTAGGTTTGTTTAAGTTCTTTACCGTGTTTGTATTTTAATACGTATTTGTGTGGCAAGGGCGCAATAATAGTGAGTTTTTACGAACGAAACGGTGCCGGTTTTGCTCTGATATTCCTTTTTTTGTGAGCTTGGGCGCAACGAAAAACAGCGAAGTATTCTAGTGAATCGAGAAAAAATCGCGCATTGTTACATATAATATAATTCACAAAAAGGGCGGCAAATATTTCTGAGGCCTAGGGCGGCGAAATGGTCAAATCCGCCCCTGACTAGCAGAGAAACAAGATCAGTCAGCAACCTTTTAGTTTGCAAACCAAGAACGGATAGATTAAAGCTAGATCCAATACAACAGGCTATAGCCTTCTACAATACATTGCCAGATCCGTTAAAGAACTCAACCAATATCATGAGATTCAAAGAAAACTTAAAATTGCACATAAAAATTAACAACACACAATGACGAATAACACCAGAGTTTTTTCTATACTTTTCTCTGGACACAAGTCAATGAAGACAATAATAAGTTAATAAAAGTGAGTCTATCTTATTGATAAGAATTATGCTGTCCCTTATACCAACAAATTAGTTGTCTGGGAAGCACTATGAAAAACTTACTGGAGGGTAAAGATGGTGCACATGGACTGTGCACGCTGATAGAGTGATGGAGAGAGTGGAAGGAAGGAGGAAAAAAAAAAATATATATATAAACTCGCGATTGTGAACTCCAACTGTGCGGATGTATCGTTTGAGCCTATGATCATTTGCAGTTTTTCGTAGTTTCTTTAATTGCTTGCTTACCAGAATCTGTCTTGCGAGTTGCATGCTCTGTGGCGCTTTGTTTGCTTGCGTTAGTGCATATTTAACACTTAATGACTCGCGCAACAATTCAAAGTACAAGTACTCGCTACTGGGTCCACTGGACCCAGAGCCACCTTATATCAATTTGGGGCCCTGGGCACTTTAAGATATATGTGGCCCCTAAGACAGAGGAATATTATTAACAAGCAATAGAAAAGAACAGGAGCAGGTTGGCGAGATTCTAGATATGTATATTTATCTACTAGTTGACTCGGCGAACTTCGTACCGCCTCAGAATCAATGAATGTTGTTTTAACTTACCAGCTGAATTAAATTCAGTTTTTTATTCAGATCAAAATGAAGGAAGTTCAATAAATGTACAAAAATCTAAATTAAAAGTATTTTAATTACATTGAAATGAATGTAACTCACGTGGCAGCAAGGCATTTGTTTTATTGAAGCGAAACAAAATGATTTGCGCAATATAATTGCACTACTTTCTGTTAAACTATTTGCTGTATGAGCTCCACTTGGGCCGATTACCTTCATTGCAGCAATTTGTGATGTAAAAAAGTATTTCTTCTTGTGCGATGAAAATACAACAAGCTCAACTATTTCTCCTTGTCAACTGAGCCGTAAGCGTACAACTCAGTGTTGCCACATAGGCGCTGCGGTTTACTCCCAGACAATTCCTATTTATCCCTGAAAATACCCTAAGTAGCCATAGTAACGTCATTTCCGGGAAATTTTTCGGGATTCTCAAAAAACCAGGTTATTTAAATATTTATTTTTATATGTGTAAGACTTTCTTCACATGAAGCAAACTTGTTTAAGGTGAGGTGAAACTTTCCTTCATTCATCCTAATCTTGTGGGACTAATTTTTTCCGGGGTGCGTTAATTTTTCATTTAGAAAAAATTAGTCCCGAAAGGTTTATTATCGACAGAGTCGCGAGAGACAGTACCATGGGCAGATTTCATCGGTTGGTTAATTAATAAGCGAGCTCGGAGAAACGAATATGACTTATTCCGATATTTTGGAATATCCCCGTGTTAAATGCAATACACATCAAACAATGATAGAGCGAGGGCGGTTAAATGACCCCATCATGGATTTGACGACAGCGTATTGCAAATAGTACCTACCAAAAAGTGAATCGGTCACTCAGCTGATTAGATAGAGCTATAGGGTACGGCAATCGCGGCCTCTGTCGTCAATCGGTAAGGTAGAAATATCAATTTTGAAACAGCATCACTAATACCCGCTTATTGGTATGATTGAAGATTGATATTTCATATTTTCTTATATCAGAAAAAGGTGGACATGACGTATTTCGAAATTATTATTTATCGAAACATCCGTTCCGAAAAAATGCATTATCAAATTTCAGAATACCCTAAACAAAAACCTGAATATTTTTTCCCCCTGTTTGTCCCCTGAAGACTTTAAAATATCCCTAAATCTAGGGTTAAAATCCCTAATCTGGCAGCACTGGTACAACTGTCGTTCTTTGCTATTGCATTTGTGAAGCACAAAGTTGGGCCATGGCCATACCCAAGGAAATTGCTGCAAATCATTCTCGCCGCATGCATAAAGCAAATATTCTCAGCAATGCAGATGTAACACATGAAAGCTGTTTTCCAAAAATTCCATGATTTACATATGAACATTAGGCGTGTTTTTTGCTCCTCTATCCAGCAGATAATAGAGTATACGCATTGGAAACAATAACACTCTTGTACAAGTGCATTCACTATTACAGAAATTCTATTCCTCATTGGCAGTGCACGTGCTGAACTCAAGAATGTGCTTATAGAAAAAAGAAAAGTTTATGAGAAGTTGTCTTTTTTGCTGTGAGGTGGCTTTGGTTTTTTGAAGGTTATGTTAAATGTTTTGGTAGTTAAGAAATTAGAAAAAGCCCTCATAATGTGTAGAAAGTTATAAGAGGTAATTTTCTGTTAGTTCTTTTTCTATTTTCTACCGATTGTGGTAGTTTTTACTCGTTATTTTCTCCCTTTATTTTCAGCTGTTTTGTGCTACCACAGCGAATACAGCAACTTATGTCAGTCTTAGCGAATGCACTGCTGTTTTGTACTAGATCGTTGTATTTGCGGCATATTTCTATTCTGTTCTGTATCGGAGCAAAAAAACGTATGCTGTGCTTATAGATTGAAAAGAATACAACTATTATTTACAGCTACTTAAATTAACTCAAAAAAAAGAAAACTGATATTCGAAGAAATTTTCTTTGAGTGACAAATATATGTGGAAAGACGTTATACACTTTTTTGTAGTATCATATCAAAGCAACAAAACCCAACTGCAACATAAATGATGAAAATGTTCAGTGCTGGCAACACTTTTCTAACGAAGCAGCAATAAGTTTACCATAACAAGCTCATACTTAAATAAACTTATCCTTTGAATTTCATTCTCGTCGCAGGATTTCATCGAAAGCGGTTAAACGTTGTTTGAAGCTGCCATCCGAAATATTTCTCAAAACTGGGAAAATTTAAAAATTGGTTCCTTATTTTTATTGCAAATGCTTTGCATATGAATATGTTATGGAAGCATCTGCTGGTGCAATATTTCAGAAAATGTCTGATGCTGGTTACCCTGTGTTAGCAGCAAAGCAAAAAATATACCAAATCCGCTTCAGGTTAAGTTCAACCCACCCTGTGAATCTCGTTTCGATTAAATCACTGTGCTGGAAGTTATAGGGGTGAAAAGAATTTTAGGGTTACAACCCTCAAAACAAATCTTTAAAACGTTAATATTTGTTGTTGATTTTCATTGCAGGATCATTCCCATTATGAAAGCATTCACCATTTTCTTGACTCTATAGATTGGACGAATATTCTTTCAACTTTAGACCTTGAGGAAGCCATTTCTACTTTTTACAATAAAATATTTGACGCCGTTGAGAGATATGTACCAAAGATAAAGAAAAAGAATAAACTCTCTGAACCATGGCTTGATAGGGACCTTAGGCATTTACGGAATCGTAGGAACAAGCTTTATAAGCGGATTAAAAATAATATTGACGTTAGTTCGGCTATTCAGGAAGAATATAACGAAATTGCTAAGCAGTTTTTAACGAAGTCCCACGAGGCTTATGACAACTACATTAAGACTACCGGCGAAAATATAATCCGCGACCCGAAAAATTTTTATGATTTTGTAAATGTGAAGCGGAAAACTACTGGTTATCCATCATCGATGTTCTTTAATGATATCACTTCTTCCTCTCCTAATGTGATTTGTGATTTATTCGCAGATAATTTCCAGAATATTTTTATTGCTACTGACTCATCAAACTCACATCTCCCTTCGTCCCTTTCTAATCCTACAGCTTTTATCAGTCACTTAGAAATTACACGTGACGAAATACGTAAAGCTATTTCGGAACTCGACTGCAACAAAGGTCCAGGGCCAGATCTTCTTCCTCCAACTTTCTTGTGCAAATGTGTAGAGCAGCTTATAACTCCCTTTCATATTTTTTTCAACAGATCACTTTCGTCTGGAGTTTTCCCATCCTGTTGGAAACTTTCATATGTCACACCCATCTTCAAAAATGGTGATAGACGCTGTATCGGAAATTATAGAGGTATTGCCATCTTATCTTCTATTCCGAAACTTTTTGAAAAGATTGTCTACGATAAACTTTCTCCACTTGTTGACTCCCGACTGAACGAACAACAACATGGTTTTAGAAAAGGTCGCTCAACTACCACAAATTTGACAGTCCTAATCTCAGACGTCCTGTGTAAAATGGAGAAAGGATACCAAATTGACGCAGTCTATACAGACTTTAGTAAAGCTTTTGACAGAGTTGACCACCCTACCTTAATTCTAAAGCTACTGAAATTCGGACTTGGTGGATCTTTGCTTAGCTGGCTGACTTCTTATCTTGGAAATCGAACTCAGCTGGTAAAATTTCAAGGACTTTTATCGAAAAATATTTCTGCTACCTCTGGTGTACCACAAGGTAGCCATCTTGGCCCACTTCTCTTTAATATATTTATTTCTGACCTATCTGACGTCCTATCAAATATACCTCATCTACTTTATGCCGAAGATCTCAAAGTCTATCATATCATTAAATCTAAATCCGATGCACTCTTTCTCCAGTCCAAACTTGATTCACTTGATCATTGGTGCAATGAAAACAAGCTCTCTCTCAACATTGCTAAGTGCCAAGTTATAAGTTTCTCCCGAAAATGCACCGTCTCACATAACACATACTTCCTCGGGAATAAGTTGTTAGCTCGAGTTGATAACGTTGTCGACCTTGGTGTTGTCTTGGATGAGCGACTCCGCTTCACCTTGCATTATGATAAAATACTTTCCCGGGCAAACAAACAGCTAGGCTTCTTCAAAAGACGTGCCAAGGAATTTCGTAACCTGTGGGTCACACGATCCTTATAAATCTCTCTAGTACGCCCCATTATCGAATATGCTTCCATTTGCTGGAATCCGGCTTTTGAAACCCACAGTAGCAGACTCGAGTCCATACAAAAGCAATTCTTACTTTTCGCATTGAGAGAACTATACAGCCCTTACGATTTTAATACCCTTCCTCCTTATGAGTTTCGACTGGGTCATCTAAACTTATTAACACTTGCATCTAGAAGAAAGATGCTTTCGGCCTGCTTCACATTCGACGTCATTAGAGGCGTCATCAAAGATGAGTTCCTGAATAGCAAAATAGTTTTGAATAACCCTGTAAGAAACACCAGGTCCTCTCGTTTACTTAAGGAATATCCACACTCCACTACTTACGCCGCTAATGAGCCGATAAATAGATGCTGCAGGATATTCAATAGCATAAGTAATCTGTATTCTCCAACAGTCTCAAAATTATCCTTCAAATCCTCCCTTTTCAAAGCCATCCGCAACCCTTTATCCTAAGCTATATGTTCAATGTTTTATTTATTTATTTGTTATTTATTAATTTGTTATTGATTTATCTTGTTAATTATTTTATTTAATTTTTCGTTTTATTTCTATGTACTCGTAATTTCCAATTTTGTTTTTTTACTGTTTACGTTACTTGTACCTTGCTTGGTTGAGAAATAAAAAAAAAAAAAAAAAAAAAAATTCCAAACCTAATGACATAATCGCTTAGTAAAGAAATTCCAAAAAATTACAAAAATGATTATAGCTGGCAGCCCTTTCATGTTTTTCGTATAAAATCCCTACGGCATTTGGTTCATATTAAGGTCCATTTACTGCATGAACTTCGTTTTGATTTCATGAGTGGACCGAAAGTTATAGGGAATGAAGCTTTATTTTGTTGAGCAAATTTACAAGATTTAGGAGACAAACATCACCATAGCTGGCAACTCTTTTCTAATTTTTCAACCAAATGTTATCTTAAGTAAGAATCGGAAGCTATAGGCCAAAAAGCAGTTTTTTTTCTATTGTTTTGTCAAGATGGCGCCCCTGCCGCAGGGTTGCCCGCATTGCAAAATCACTTCTATCAGACCTGGTCCCAGTTACTACTAAAATGTCCTGTAAATTTCATGATGATCGGATTAGCCGGTCATCAGTTCTCGTGAACAGAAGTTTCGAGTGCTGAAAATAGAGGTAATGTGGTGATGGGTTGTCGTTCTTGTGCAAATCGGAGTTTTGAAAATTTCAACTTGACAAGATGCACAAAGGTTGAAAAACATCAATAATGTGAATTTCTTGCAAATAAGCATAAATATTTCAGGATGGTCGATGATTTGAAGGATTTTTTTTCAGGAGCCTTTGCAAACTGGAATTTTGAAAATTTCAACTTGACATGATGCACAAAGGTTGAAATTTATCAATAATGTGAATTTCTTGCCAATAAGCATACATTTTTCAGGGGGGTCGATGATTTGAAGGATTTTTTTTCAGGAGTCTGCTGTAGCTACAGGGTGTGCTAAATCCTAGTCTACACAAACACGCTCTGCAAATTTCATGATGATCTAATATTTCTGTCAGAAGTTATGACAAATCAAAATTTGAAAAAAATCCTTGCCTACTTTTAGGCACTCACGCATGGGTCAAAATTTCCAATTCTATATCATAGGCAAGCTTAAAACATAATGAATTTACATCTCAATTGTTTTTTTTTTACAAAAATTTATACTGCATGGAATTATAGGAGTACCTGAAAATTCACTAAAAAGCCTGCCGCCATCAGAGGATTAAAAATAACTTAAATCTAGCAAATCATGGACCTACCCACTAGATACATATATGTCCTTCGAAAGTTTTGCTGATATACATACATATACATATATATATATATATATATATATATATATATATATATATATATATATATATATATATATATATATATATATATATATATATATATATATATATATATATATATATATCATATATATATAATTATATATATATATATATATATATATATATATATATATATATTATATATATATATATATATATATATGTATATATATATATATATATATATATATATATATATATATATATACA
The DNA here is from genome assembly GCA_947369275.1 of Nemotelus nigrinus. NCBI lineage: Eukaryota > Metazoa > Arthropoda > Insecta > Diptera > Stratiomyidae > Nemotelus > Nemotelus nigrinus. Next base: position 134,636,075 of record OX376373.1, on the reverse strand, counting down.
GTACAGTCGCGATAATTTCAACCTGCGATAATATCAACCTTTGATAATTTCAACTAAATAAATTATACATTATATACTCTGTAATATCAACCAAATAATTCACTGGCCATACTGACTTTTCGATAATATCAATTTCGCAAAAAATTCATTTAGTTTTCCTCTTTATGTGCACACAGCAGTGTTGCCAGAAAATGTTTGTTCATAGAGCCCAATTTAGCTTTTAAAATAGCCCAAAAGAGCCCAATACTGCCAAACAACAGGTCGAGGCCAAAATTATGCCAAAAGTTTTTTTCATTAGATGTAAAAAAAATTGTATCCATTTTAACATGGGTATGTATTTTTTATTTATTTATATACAAATCTCTTACATAGTCGAAAATTATATTTACAGGTGTGTTTTTTGCACTTTTGGGCTGGGTAAGTTAAGGTAAGTTTAGGTAAGTACATTGAAAACAACAACAATCGCTGCGCTATTGTTGTTGTATTCAGTGTAATAACTTAACTTACCTTAACCTACACTGCCCAAGAGTGCAAAAAAACTCACCTAATTTCATTTTCTGATGTAGTAAACGTATAAATTGCCAAATTCAGTATTTGTATTGTATCTGGTGTTATTTTATGGTCATTGCAACATATTTTTTTGAAATTCGAGAGAATTAGAATTCGCATCAAAGATGTCGTTTAGTCTTTATGTTATTCATCATACTAAAACATATATCGAATATTGCATTAGATACAGGAAGATATAGTAATAAAAGAGCGAGCTCGCATATATCTTTGAAAATTTGTTATCCAGCAGCATTATTTACTTCATTGGCTTTTGCCCAATTTTTTTCCGTGCTCAGTGTATTTTGACTATTTGTTCGTACTTATGAGTTTTACAAGCACAGATTTAAATTTCAATCTTATTGAGGACCATTTTAGGCGGACGGTCAAATAATAGACTAGAAATAAAGTTTACGTTCAACCGGTATTTAAAACATGAAGTGAATATTTAAAGCATGAAGTGAAGAGATTTCCGTTCAAGATTGAGGAAATCAATTGTGAATTCAACTTTACATATTTTTAGCAGTTCAAACTTGGGGTGGTCAGTGGAGCCCAAAAAGTCGCCAGTAGCCCAATATTAAATTTTGTCGCCAAATGCAACGGAAAGATATGGCCCAGTCATTTTAGCATAAAAAAGGGGTCAACCTCGGAATGAGAGATAATAAGCTGAAATTTCGTATATACCTTCATTTTGAGGTCTTGAAAGTTGCCTCAAAAGTCTCATAAAATCTCGTGTCTGCGTCGAAAGTTATTCAAGGTCAAAGGTGAGAAAAAACAGTTTTTTGCGATTATCTTGGTTTCTATTGCTCCAATGATGTTAACACTTTGGATCGAAATTGTAGAACATAAAATTTGCGACACATTTTATTTGAAGCATTTTTTCCTGCGCTCAACCGTTTTTCCGATAGAGGGCGATAAGCGCGCAGCACTCAGCCATATGTACTGTAATGCAAGATCAACCGTGAATACCTGTGAATACTACCTTCAGTTTTGAATTATTTGTATTATTTATCAGTAAATACATTGTATTTAATAGCATTTTACCTATTTTTAAACAATGATTATGCCAATTCGCCAAGAAAAATTTTTGTCAAATCGATGTAATAATAAGAAACTTATTGGTATGCTCATTGAAAAGTTTGAGAGTGTAAATATCACAACAAAGCAAGAAAGAGATGATGCTGATGTTCTAATTATAGAAACAGCTATCGAAGAATCCAAACAGGAAAGGACAGCCATCATTATAGGAGAAGACATAGATTTACTAGTTGTTTTAATTGGACGCACCCAATTACATCAAGAAGACATTTTCTTTAAAAAAGTTGGCAAAGGCAATGTCAAAACACAAATATACTCTTCAACAAGTTTTGACAAATATCCCATTTCTAAAAAACATGTTTTATTTTTACATGCATTCAGTGGATGTGACACAACTTCTGCGCTGCTTAAAAAAGGAAAAAAAACTTTCATAAAAGCACTCGAACAACTTGCCAATTTCGACGAACTAGCTCAAGTTTTGCTAGAAGAAAACTGCCCTGTCCAAAAATTATACGATAATGGCATTCGGATCTTACTAGCGATATACAATGCTCCAAAATCTGAGGATAATATCGATCATCTTCGATATACTCAGTTCATTAAATCAACAAAACTTAATAAACCTGTCCAATTATCTAATCTTCCGCCGACAAGTGCAGCGGCCCATCAGCATATAAACCGTGTCTATTACCAAGTTCAAAAATGGTTAGGGCATGATTTAGAACCCCAAGAATGGGGTTGGGTGCTCCAAAATGAGTTCCTGGAACCAATGCCAACAATATTACAAATCGCTTCCGATGAATTACTGAATACTCTATTTTGCAATTGTAAGAATGGATGTGGTGCACGGTGCTGATGTAGAAAATCGGGGCTGCAATGCACTTTAGCTTGTGGCCACTGTAATGAGCAAGCTTGCCTCAATGCTATTTCATTACAAAGTGACTGTGAGCAAGAGAGTGCTTTTGGCCATGAAATTCAGGAAGGTCTGCAAACACCAATTCAAGGCAACGAAGATGATGACAATGATACAGAAATTCCCGAATGTCCAGAAGATGACGATGAAGAAAAAGAAACGTAATATTTTTGTTATTTAAATTTTTAAAGAATGGTAGATTGAAAATATGTAATATATATACATATTAAAATAAATTAAATATATGTCAAATGTTATGAAATACAATGTATTTACTGATAAATAACTCAAAACTGAAGGTTTCACGGTTGACTTTGCATTACAGTACATATGGCTGAGTGCTGCGCGCTTACCGCCCTTTATCAGAAAAACGGTTGAGCGCAGGAAAAAATGCTTCAAATAAAATGTGTCGCAAATTTTATGTTCTACAATTTCGATCCCAAGTGTTAACATCATTGGAGCAATAGAAACCAAGATAATCGAAAAAAACTGTTTTTTCTCACCTTTGACCTTGAATAACTTTCGACGCAGACACGAGATTTTATGAGACTTTTGAGGCATAGTTGAGGACCCCAAAGTGAAGGTATATACAAAAATTCAGCTTATTATCTCTCATTCCGAGGTTTTATGCTAAAATGACTGGGCTAATAGCCCACTTGGCGAGAAATCGCCCAATCTGGCAACAGTGGCACACAGTTGGTTCAGTTTGACTTTAAGTGCGTTTCGTGCGTGTTTTTAAACGTAATGGCGCCTAGAAAGTTTCATAAGTTTTTATCGATAAAAGATAAAATTGTCATACTTAATCAACTTGGAAAGTGCGTAAGTGGGAAAACACTAGCGTTTCAATATGGAGTCGATAAATCTACTATCAATCAAATAAAACGAAATGAGCAAAAAAATTAGGCAATTCGCAGCTAAGGCTGAAAGTGGTCCCGGTAAGAGGAAAACACTAAAAACAACAGAATTACCAAAAATGGAACGTGCATTATACCGTTGGTTTCTAAAGCAGAGAAAACGCCATGCTCCTATCTCTGCTTTTGTTTTATCAGAAAAGGCCAGATAATTGATTCGCAAATTTAAAGAGTTATCCAATTTTACCGCTAGTTCAGGTTGGATTGATAATTTCAAGAAACGTCATGGAATACGCCTTTTAAAAATTTGTGGTGAAAAATTATCTAATAAGCTTGAGCCAGTAGGGGAATTTGTTGACTGTTTTAATAAAAAAATTGCCGAAATGAATTTAAATTTTGAACAATACTACAATGCTGACGAATCGGGATTGTTCTGTACTCCTTGAAAAAACGCTCGTGCACTTTAAAGAATCAAGCGCTCCCGGTCGGAAAACCAGTAAAGAGCGTATAACATTTATGGTATGTACTAATGCTTCTGGTAGCCACAAGCTCAAACTTTTAGCTATCGGAAAAGCACAGAATCCACGTGCTTTCAAAAATATGAATTGTAATCCCGTAGAGTACCGCCATTCGAAAAATGCGTGGATCACCACTGCAATTTGTAAATCCTGGTTCCATGACAGCTTTGTACCTCATGTAAGCGCAAATACGATTTTACATATGTTTTCATATTAAATCATATTTGGACTTTTTATTTTGGCAGGTGCGGAAATTTATGCGATCACGTGGTTTACCAGAAACAGCCCTATTGTTGCTTGACAACGCTCCAGCTTATCCTGATCCCGAAGAACTTAAAACTGATGATGGTCTTATTGTTACAATGTTTTTCCACCAAATTGTACAGCACTAATCTAGCCAATGGATCAAAACGCAATTAATTTGGTCAAATTGAATTACAAAAAATTTCTTTTATCACGTATAATTGAAAGTGATTTTGATATCGAAACATCTGTTAAGAAATTAAACTTAAAGGATTTTCTTGAGAAAACATAAAAAAATGTTGAAAACAGATCACCAGAAAAACGGAAGACTATTCGTCTGAAGATGATTTGCCCTTGCAGACTTTCCAATTGCGAGCGCTTTCAGAGAAAAATAAAACTGACTCAGTATCTATCATGCTGACACGTATAACGTCAGCAGAAACTCATAGTAACTGTGAAATTGAAAATTGGTTATTAGAAAGGAATATTGTGAGACTGTACGATAATTCTTCCGAGGAAGAGATTGCAAACCAACAAAATGAAAATATCGTTGAGGCACCAAAAGTGAAAGACGATGATGCTATTCGATGTTTTGATATTGTCTTAAAATGGGCTGCGCAAAACTCAATTTCTGTAGACAAAGTTGAGACACTTCAAGAACTACGGAGCACGGCAATAAATAGGTGCTCACTACGCACTTTTAAGCAAGCGAAAATTAGCGATTTCTTTGAAACATGAATTGAATTAAATGTTATAAACAAGTATATATAAATGTACACCTTATTTGAGTCGAATTAAATGTTTTAATAACAAATTTATAAGTGTTTCGATAATTTCACCATACCGATGGTTTCAACCAAGCTGGTTTTTATTAGTTGAAATTATCGCGACTGTACTGTATATATATATATATATATATATATATATATATATATATATATATATATATATATATATATATATATATATATATATATATATATATATATATATATATATATATATATATATATATATATATATATATATATATATATATATATATATGTATATATATATACAGTGGGTAAAAAATGAACGAACGAACTCGTAGTAAGAACAAAAAACGTATTTGTAATGCGACTTTAATAATAAATGATGGTGGTTTTGTATGTTTACCTTAAGAACAATATAAAAAAACTGGTAGCGCATCAAATTTCACAACATTAACGTAAAATTTTTCACTGAAGTACCAAAATAGCGCAAAAAAGTTAAGGCACAGCGCAGTTTTATCTGAAATTATTTAAATTGTTTTAAAGTGATCAATTCCAAATAAATGAACTTACATAGCACTAATACTTTTTAGCTATTCCACACATTTTTATCATTTCTCGCAGTTGTTTCGGCAACATTTTCACATATTTTTTTTTGCAAAAAGCGGGTGAAATTTGAAATCTCTTGAAATTACATCTTGGAGCTCTTTGTTACACTTTACCTTTCGCAATGCTACTCTGATTTTGAAATTATGCCATAAATGTTCGATCGGATTTAAGTTCGGCGACTTATGGGGGATTTTAATAGCATTTGGACAGTTACAAATAGACCAAAGCCGACATTGTGCGAATCGTGCTTCGGATCGTTGTCTTGATACAGGCCAAAATTGTATAAAATGCCTAATATTTCAGCACTTTGTTTGATATTTCTTTTAAGAATACCCAGGTTCCCAAATTCTATATTTCCAGGACCAGATGTCCCCATACAGTTTCATATCATAATTTTCCCTCCGCTGTGTTTTACAGTGGAAGTAGTATGATTCCTCCTAAACTCTGTATTAGGCTTTTGCCGAACATATCGCTTCCCATCAGATTCAAAAATATTAATTTTTACTTCACCAACATAAATTATGGACTTCCAGAGTGATTTTGGCTTTTTTACGTACTCTTAAGTAAAACGTAATTTAGCAATTCAATTTTTGTTACTAATATAAGGTTTACTTCGGCACATTCTACCCTTAAATCCCAGTTTCTATATTATATTTCGAATAGTTTGAGTAGAGAGTTCCTTTTCAGCTCGTTCTTTTACCTTAATTCGTAAAATTGAGGTACTTAATTTAGGGATTTTCTTAATTTCTCTGATAATCCACTTTTTTAAAATTACTTTTACAAAACACTTTACAAGCTAGACTGAATATAAATATCATATTTTCATGATTATTTGAAGTACATTTAACGGTATTTGTCTCCAGTAATTACAAATAATTTCAGATAAAACTGCGCTGTGCCTTAACTTTTTTTTTGTGCTATTTTGGTATTTCAGTGAAATTTTTAATTTGATGTTGTGAAATTTGTTTCATTACCAGTTTTTACTCTAAAAAGTGGGTCTATAATTAATACTTTGATAATAGGATATATATTCATTTTTTCATTTAAAATAACGAATCACAAATTTTTTTACACACTCGATGTGCATGTTTACTAATTTTTTGCTTTTACGTCATATCAGCTGATTAATCACTGAAAGAAAAACTCTTGGTTGGTTCAACTATTTTTAATAGTATTGCAACGATTCATTCAAAATCGTTAAACGAACTACGGAAAATAGTTATTTTTATTATGTTAATATAGTTAATTTAACGATATAAAAGTAGTTGGTTCTGGTTGTACAAAAAATATCGCAACGTTCATAAAATCAACTGTTTTAATTGTTTCATAACCACGAAAATTAGTTGATAAATAGAAAAATTTTCATCAATTCACTCAAAACTTCAACGTTTCGAATTATCAACTGTTTTTATGGTACTTACTTTGCAATAGTTGATTTCAACAAACGTAATTCAGTGAGCAACGTCTTTGGAATTACTCTACGCAAAGTAGAATGGTTTCAACATTAGGATGTTTTTCATGCTCCGAATGAAATTGTTTATCAACCACGCGTCATGGTGCATAAAAGTAATCAACAATTTTCTTATGGTTGTTTTAACTATAGCCCTAGTTGATGCAAAAACAACTAAGGAAAACTGTTGATTTTTCATACTCCTCATACTCATACTCCTATTCTATCTTAGAAGTTTCATATGCTACATGGCAAAATTGTGTTCGGTTTGCTGTTCGATATAATTCATATTCATGTTATGCTGTGAAGCCTTTATATTTCCCTTCTTCTATTCACAAAATATAAGTCTTCTGTTTGCAGATCACTGTTATAAAACAGGGAGTCCCGAAAACGAATACGATTGTCCCAATGCCAGAAATTGTTTAGCAGTTTCAATTGTTTTCATAGATGCTGCAGCTTGCAGCTATGCATATGAACTCAATTTCACGTCTCACGTCCTGTTTCTATTTAAGGCTTGGATGGATTATGTTGCTTTGGTTTATGGCCTATCAATGCTCCTCTAATGATACAAGCATTTAGAGAAAAATAATCATTACCGCCTGAACAAGTACTTTTTTGCACCACGGACGTTGTTTATCAACCACGCGTCATGGTGCATAAAAGCAATCAACTATTTTTTATGGTTGTTTTAACCATAGCCCGTAGTTGACGCAAAAACAACTAAGGAAAATGGTTGATTATACCAAGATTTTTCTTTCAGTGATACACTGCTTTTTGTGAATTGAAGCAAAAAGAGTGTAAATTTACTAGTTTGCTATTCACCTTTGCGTCAAAGCCATAAAATTGCATCATTATTTAGGGTAAAATAACACCATTTGGTTTCTTTTTACGCACTTTTGTAAATTTACATCTTTAAAAGTAGGAAACCAGTTTCCTACTATTATAAGGGCAAAATTCAACCAAAATTTTTTTTGGGTGTAGTATTAAAATCGATTTGGCCAAAAATTCATATTTCCATGTTACATATATATATATATATACATATATATATATATATATATATATATATATATATATATATATATATATATATATATATATATATATATATATATATACAGTCAGCGACAAAAGTCATGGCACCTTTAATTGTGTAGAAAAACAATAAGTACTATTCAGTATGGTTTTTAATTTTTAAAAGTAAATTACTCAAAATATAATCTTTATAACAGCAGCTATATTTTCCCATTTACGGGATTTCAATATTGCATTGCGTTTGTCCATGAAGCGTAAAATTTGTTGCGTAGTACACAAATGCCGCGACAAAAATCATGGCACTCAGCGGGTTGCTTATTCAATAACAGTAATTTCCAGGAACTGTGTAGCCTGTTGCAAGTAAATATCAATTTGGTGGTCTATCTATTTTAGTTTGAGAAAATTTTACGTTGATTCAGTCAATTTTTTAAGTGTTTTGTGATTAAAAAAGATGTCAAGGAAAAGAAGAAAGGAAAATTGTGTTAAATATGAGAAAAGATGGGAAAACTTATGAGGAAATTGGAGAATATATACAAAGGAGTAAGTGAACAGTAAGATATATAATTAAACGAAAGAAAATAGAAAACAGAATTAAAAACAAGACAAGAACGGGTCGGCCCTAAGTTTGAACCGACAGCGATAAACGGATTATAATGCCCAAAGTTAAGGTTAATCCAAAAATATTTGCAAGTGAACTAAGCCAGGCAGCTTCAGGTGAATCTGGAAAGAAAATTTCTCCAAGGAGTATTCAAAGAGTCATACAAAGTAATGGACTTAGAAGCCGTGTCGTTTGCAAAAAACCGTTCATAAGCAAGAAAAATAAAAAAAATTGTCTAGAATTCGCCAGAAAATACTTAAATGCACCAGCTGACATCTGGAACAAGGTTATTTTTACCGATGAATCGAAATTCAATATTTTTGGAAGTGGTGGTCGCATAAGAGTGTGGCGTCGACAAGGCGAAATTTTACTGCCGAAACATTACATCCTACAGTAAAACATGGTGGCGGTGGCGTTATGATATGGGGATGCATGTCTGCAAACGGTGTGGGAAATATGAAGTTTATAGAAAGCACAATGGATCATTTCGGATATCTAGCCATTTTGAAGAAACATTTGCAAAATAGTGCAGAAAAATTGGGTTTGAGTGGTGATTATTATTTTCAACAAAATATTGTGATTATTATTTCCCAAGCATTCAGCATACATTGTGAAACAATGGGTAATCTATAACACTCCTCATATGTTGGCTACACCTCCTCAGTTACCAGACCTCGATCCGATTGAGAATCTTTGGAGTGAATTGGAAAAAAAACTTAAGGAAACATGAAAGCACAACTGAAGAACATCATACGGCAAGAATGGGCTAATATCAACAATTCATATACGCTAAAATTAGTCCAATCAATGCAAAGGCGCTTGAAAGCGGTAATACAATCCAAAGGATAGCCAACTAAATATTAATTTAAATATACTGCTATTAAAAGATACAATTTTCTAATCAAGTGCCATCACTTTTGTCGCGGCAAAAGTATAATTTTTGTTTAAACGAAGTTGTTTTGTTTTATTAATCTTGTGAAATTTGATTTGTTTTTATATATTCATAATCTATGTTAATAAATATTTATTATTTCTAAAACACAACCGAATGGCTTTGATATTTTAGAAGATATGTATCTGCAAAACGATAAGTGCACTCAGGTGCCATGACTTTTGTCGCTGACTGTATATATATATATATGTATGTATATATCATCAAAAAAATTCAGTGACTATTTCTCGGGAGCGCACCATCCGATTTAGCTGAAACTTTCAGAATACATTGATGTTTATGCAGAATAGGTCCAGGTCATACTAAATGTCAATTATCTTTAACCCTTTGGTGCCGGCAGCCATTTTAGTGATATTTTTAATATACCAATTATTCCGTCCACAAATAATTTTTGCCAACATACCAAAATAAATTTTGAACGTGTTTTACATATGAATCGGATAATGTTTTGGAATTTTTTAACCCCATGTGTGGGCTAGGTGCCTAAAAAGAGAACGGGGAAATTTTAAAATTTTTAAATTGCGATAACTTTTGATAGAGCTATTCAATTATTATAAAACTTACAGGTTATTTAGTTGTAAATTTGAGTAGCTGTAAATGAGCATGTTGGCAACCCTGTAGCTAGGGCAGCCGCTGAAAGTGAAAACCTTTAAATCATTGAATCTCCTGAAAAATTATGGTATTTTGGATAAAAAACCACTCATACATAAGTCTTATGCTTTGTTTCCATAGTTAAAGTAAAAAAATTGAAATTTTACAACGTGCACGCCTGGTAACCCTTTCCCAATTTACCTATATTTTTAGCATTAAAAACTTCTGTTCACGGAAACTCACGATCCGATAATCAGAATTAGTTGGAATTTACAGAATGTATTGGTCTTAGGTTAGGCTAGGTCGAAATGGCTGCCGATCCCCAGAGACCTGACGACCGGCACACATAGGCACAAGAGAGGACCGTTGTGATACCATACTAAATTAGTGACCCTCTCCTACTCACTAAAATCAGGAAACCATCCGCTTCCTTTGATAAAACGGACTATCGCCTTTAAATTGACCGGGGAGAGTTCCGTCAGGTTTGAGGAAAATGGTGCACCAAGTGCCGCCAATCTTCTCCTTGCCGAAGCCGGGCACTGGCACATGAGATGGAGGACGGATTCCTCATCCTCAGAGCCTCAACTCCGACAAAAATCATTAAACTCTACGCCCAGTCGTTGCGCGTGCCACCCTATGAGGCAATGGCCGGTTAGCACACCGACAGTGCAACGCAAAGCGCTTCGAGTCAAGCCTAAAAGCTGCCTGGTGCGATGCGCATCCATGGATAACTTGGACTGCCTTGCTATCGCACAGGATGATTCCTCTGCCCAGGACTTCCTAGCGTCCTCAAGATATTTTTGCCTGATGGCCAATTTCACCGATGCCATCGGTATTCCTATTGTGGAGCAAGAGACCACCGGTAACAAGGTTCCAAGCCTTGCTAGCTCATCGGCCTCACAGTTGCCCTGAAAACCCCTATGTCCAGGTACCCAAATCAATTAAACAACCGAATGTCTCGATATCTCCCTAAGAGATGCTCGGCATTCAGCAACAATGATTGACACTGTACAAGGTCCAGCAAGGGACCTAATAGCCGCTTGGCTATCTGTGAAAATACCAATATTGACCCCGAATATTCGATTACACAGAAGCCAGTCGATAGCCTGAAAAATAGCCGCAACCTCTGCCTGAAAGACACTACAGTGGTCTGGCAGACGGAGGGATAGCTTAAGATTCAGCTCATCCGAGTATAAACCACACCCGACTCTGTTGTTAAGCTTAGAGCCGTCGGTGTACACATGGACAAGCCCACTTTCGAGGGTGACGCCATAGCGCCATTCATCCCTACGAGGAATGCGAGTGGTGAACTCTAGATCTAGTAGGCATTGCGGTGCGATGTAGTCAACACCCGCTGGAGCGGGAACTCCCTCGGCCAAAATTTTCGCATGACCGACTTCTGTTCTATTCCATGCTGAGATGCAATTATGTCTCACAGCAGCAAGATTGGCTTGCTGTGAGATAAGTAGTTTGGTTGGCAGCCAATGAAGCAGCACGAATAGTGCCTTAGTAGGAGTGGATAGGAGCGCTCCAGTTACCAGCAGTGCACCCATGCTCCGCACTTTTTCAAGCTGCCGTTTGCAGGTTGCCTTAAGAGCAGCCTGCCACCAGAACGCTACCCCAAACAATAGAATTGGCTCAACCACACTAGTATAAAGCCAAGCAACAGTACGAGGCTGTAACCCCCAATTCGCTCCTATGGCTCTTTTACAGCAGTAGTAGTTACCACTCTACTTTTAAGAAGCTGCACAATAAAAGCGATCAGCCGCTCATCGACGTGTAGCACCGAGAGTGCCCCAACAATTGCGTTACACTTTACGTTGTTGAAGGCTCCCTCAATGTCCAAAAAGGCAGCACAGGATCTATTGATTTTTTTAAATGTAATCAATGATCCTTTCCAAAATTTTAAGCAAAACAGAGCTAAGACTTATTGGACGATAGTCCTTCGGCTTAACATGCGAAACTTTTCCTGCTTTAGGGATAAACACAACTCTAGTTTCCCGCCAGCTGGAGGGAACATACGAGAAGCTTAGGCAAGCTTTGTAGATCTCTCTTAGCCATGGTAGCGATACTTCCATGGACTGCTGAATGTCAGCCATCAGGCCCTGGAGATTTAAACGGCTCAAAGGAGTTTATAGCCCACCTTAGTTGAGAATTGGATATTCTGAATGGCGTTGTTGAATTGTGAGCCTGCTCCGTTTGATGCACCGCTTCTAGAGGCCAGTAATTGCCCGGAAAATGCGTATCCATAAGAACGGTTAGTGTATCTGCGCCCGAACTAGTCCAAATGCCCTCAGGGTTCATGATGCACACCATAGCCTTCGGTGTCGTGCTTAAGACCTTGCGAAGACGATTTGCCTCGCTGAGACTCTCTACGTTTCCACAGAAAGATCTCCACGAGGACCTCTTTGCCTTAAAAGCCTTGAGCTTCGTTTTGTACATCGACCAGTCATTAGAACTTTTCGAGCTGTTGAACTCCCTCCTACACTCTCTTCGCAGGGTGCGTATCTCCATATTCCACCAGGGAGGCTTGGGATTCCCCCTGACTATGGGTGGTATACACGCTGCCTTAGACGCGGAATTGAGAGAACTAGTGAGGGTGTCAACCGCCTGATCTAATTCATGGTAGCAGTCAATGCTCTTGGGAGCATTTTCCAGTGAGGATCGGACCAGAACTTTAAATAAGTTCCAGTCCGTCTTTATTCTATTAATAAAGGCTACCTGCACATCAGAGCTGTGGCCAGCCACGTTAAATGAAATGTACCTATGGTCGGAGTTAGAGCACTCCTGTAGAACCTTCCAGTCACGGAGCAAATGTTAGTGCCACCCACTGACCAAGGTAACGTCAAGAACCTCCCTACGATTTGAGGTAATGAAGGTTGGTTCACTGCCAGTGTTGGCGATGGAAAGGTCGTGGGCAAGGATGAAGTCAAAAAGTTCCTCGCCACGGCCATTTGTGTTGGAGCTACCCCATACTTCATGATGCGCATTAGAATCAGCCCCTAGAAAAAGAGGCACCCCAATTTTCATGGTTTCAGCCACAACACCCTTGACAATGTCGCAAGGAGGGCTATTTCCATGATCGTGTGCCATGTAGGAAGAAACAAACCAGTATGATCTCTGATCGATTTCCACTGCGACAGCCATGTTATCCTTGTCACAGAAATTGTGCAGTACAAGGACGTTAATGGTTTTCTTGGCAAGAATACAGACACGTGGCTTGTGCAAGCCGTTAGGTACTATCAGTCTGTATCCATTGGTACGTAACCCGCAAACCCGGTTCTTGGCAACCCATGGTTCTTGGATTGGGATTAGCTCCTCCTCTGTCTTGGACAAGCGGAGCAGCAGGGCAGCTGATGCTGCTATGGAATAGTGTAGGTTCACCTGCAGTACCTTCACCATCATGCTTTAGTTGATGAGGGTTAGGTCGAGGTCCTCCTTAGAAATAGAAGCCTCCTCAGCCCCTTGCTTTGCATCCAGAGTCATGAGGTCCAGGCAGCCACCCAACTCGGAGGTAGTACCGATGCTAACCCCATCAACAGAGAGGGATTCAACATCCGATTCCACGTCAGATGTCGTCCTCGGACAGGCGACAGACTCTTCTTCAAGCGGCTCTCCGGCCGTTTAAGCCACCCGCTTTGGGTCAGGCTTTACAGTTTTCGGATCTCCCCGAAACAGAGCTCTTTGGCCTGTCGCTTCGGTAGATGCGCAGGGTCAATGTTTCGACCCCGTAGCTAATAACACCCTTGCGGGCATCCAATACTGGCAGTGCCTCTTCATTAATGATGAAAAGAGCCTCCCGCCGATTGTCTACTGGCTCGCCAATCTTGGCCACCCTCCAATCCCCCGTTGGAAGATCCGGGTTGAAGAGCCGCACTATATCCAGGACTTCTACTGGATCTGAATGGAAGCAAGGAATCCATGTCCTGCATTTTGGCCGACTGGGGATTTCCTCCTTAAGCACCGCCTTGATTTTGGCGCCTGGCCAGAGTTCTCCCAGCTCGGATATTGCCTGCTTGTAGAAATCGGCCGATCGTTGGTCTTCGCATGCAACCAGCCTGATTCCCTTATACCAGCCCGCGTTGTTCACCGTAAGTGGAGGATAGGGGCTGGCTTTCTGCAGCTTGTAGCAGACTCCGAATAAAGCCTGCCTTAACTTGAGCCAATTTTCAGGAGAGATGATACCACCTCCCTTGCTGGCATCAATAAGAGCCCAGACAAGGCACTCCTTGGCCATTTCATTAAATGGCCGAGTTATCCCTGAAGTGGAAAGCTTTTGCTTTTTGCAATCTTGCCTGCCCTGATTTTTCTGCTCAGCTGACCTCTGTCGTTTCTAAGCTAAATCTGCAGGGTTTAGAAGGAGCGGGTGCTCCCCAGTTTGTTTTCTTGCCCATTGAAGGGACTTTTTGTCCTTGTCGGACATTGTGTCAGGGGGGACATTTACAAACTTCCTTAGAACCTTGAAGGCTGCCCTTCTAGTTCCGTAAGCCCGAGATTTGGGGGAGGAGCGTTGCGTGCCTGAAGAGGAGGCGGCACCGGAGGTAGCACTTGTCGATGGCCGGGTTGGCTCATTCGTCATATCCTTTTCATCGCATTGGCCACAAACGGGCTTATTGGCTTTCCCGGGGTCAGGCTTGGTAGCCAAAGCTCCGGAAACACCTGAAACAGGGGTTGAGGAAGAGCTGAAAGCCCGTGGAGCTGGCCCATTCGTCATATCTGCACAGCTTTCAGTATGTTTATCCACTGTGCTGGTAGGCAGTGGAGCTGACTCAGTTGCCATGTCTCCACGAACACCAGCAGCCTTATCCTCAGTCCGCGAAGCTAGCTCATTCGCCATGTCTCCACCTCCTGGGGTTTTAGCTGCAACCGATGGCACAGCAATCTTCGACCTTTGAGAGGATAGATATTGTGCGTTGCCAGGCTTTTGCCTGACAAGTTTAGGTTTAGGTTTATTATTATTTTTGTTCATGCATAAAGGGTCCCCACTCAAAGACGCTATCTCAGTCCGAATGTGTAGTCACCTTAATGATCCCATGGAGGCCATGCGAGGGTTGCCACTAGCCCTTATGGGGACAAGTGGTCAGAGCCGGATCGGTGTGAATCAGGAGTCCGCCTCAACTGAACCTATACCGCCAACTTAATGGCGACGATACTGAGAACGTACTAAGAGGCCTGCCAGGGTTTTAATGGGACGGAGATGATCGTATTAACCTAGAGCCGTTCACGAAGCGGATTTCACTCCGTCGCTACCGCGCCTGAGGACGACTAGGTCCGGAATGCTACGACCACCAGCCCAAGTACGACAAACGAATCGTTAGTCAAACAGTAGTCCGTGGACGAAAGCGGTCGTGAAGAGAGTCTAGATCATTTAGCGTAACCCAGGATGCACCGCGAGGAGGCGATCTAGTTACATCCCTATTGGTCTTAAGTAGAACTAGATCTGATAGAAGCGATTTTGAAATTCGGGCAATTTTGTGCCAGTGGTGGCATCTTGAAAAATCACTAAGAAAAATAACTGCTTTTGCCCCTATAAATTCTGATTCAGTTATTCGATTTTGACGAAATTCACACAGTAGCTGAACCTTACTTTAAACCACATTTGGTAGAAATTTGGTTCAAAAATTCATTTGGAACTGCCAGCTACGGTAATTTTTGGTGTCTTAAATTTTGAAAATTCCTGAGGAAAATAAAGCTATTTGCCCTATAGCTTCGAGTAAAGTCATTGAATCATAACGAAATTCAAATGGCAAATTGAACTTATAGTAAAAAATATTTAGTAGAAATTTAAGTTCAATACAATGATAGGGCTGCCAGCTATAGTTGTTTTTTTTTTTGTATTTTTTAGGCATACTTTTAATAAGGGATTTTAGTATAGAATTTTCAAATCGTAGTGGTCTTATAGTGAAAATAAACACCAAATATTAAGATCTAGAAAATTTCAAAACTTTTGCGAATGGTAACCCTAAAGTTCTTTGCAGCCCTATAACTTCCAATGCAGTCATTGGGTCATTATAAAATTCGCACAGCAGGTTGACTTCAACGTAAGGCAGATGCGACATATTTTTTGCTACGGTGCTAGCAAAGAGCTGCTAGCACTAGGTCTTTTTGTTATTTTCGTTCCAATAAATGCTTGCATTGAGTGTTTCCATCACAAACATTTGCAAACAAAATAAGTAAACATTGTTTAAATGTTCTAAGCTCTCGACATTTTTCGGATGGCAGCCCCAAACACCTTTCTACCGCAGTTGCTTTCGATGAAGACATCGAAATTAAAATAAGCTTAGATTCTATTATTACTTGGGGTGTATTAGTTTTAAGTAGGAAAAGTAAGTAGTGGTAGAATACACACTCAATATCTGCACAAATCCTCTACTGTTCTTCGAACATTAGTGTTTCTAGCGGTTCTGATGAGCTAGGGTTTTTTTGATATTGTTCTTAAGGTAAACATACAAAACTTTTAATTAAATGCAAAAATACAATCACTTATTATTAAAGTCGCATTAAAAATAAGTTTTTTTGTTCTTATTACGAGTTCGCGCCTTAACTTTTTTTAACACTTGCAGCTGCAAGTGGTCACATCAGTCAAGTATGCACTGTGTGCTGGTGTCTGATGAGAATCAGTGCATACTTTCGAAACCATTTTGTCAAATAAAATTTTCAATGTAATTTTCAATGTTTCAATTTTGATCATCCCACAAAAAACAATTCCAATTTGATTCGGCTTCGGAGGCTTATTCCGCAAAACGATCGAGTTTCCCGTATCAATATTCTCTGCTTTTATAAGCTTTAGAGACGATATACGTTTTCTATGCTGATTTACAGACAAGAAGGGAACCATGATCACAATTAAATGACCTTTACTTAAAATTGAGTCGACTTAAGTTAAACATACCACAAAAATCGCTCTTAATCCGATAGAATATTTTACATTTCACCTAACGAATATTTTTAGACTTGAAGTCAAGTTTTACCGACTCTTTTTATCTGCATAATGGTGAATGTATGACAGAAAGGAATATTTATTTTCTAGAGAATTCTATAAGCTTGTTATATGCAAATTAAGTTTTTTGATCTGTAATTTAATTGATCTTAATTGAAGAATGTAAAAAACTTTTAGAATTACTTCTTTTTTATAACGATAATATAATTCAATGGAAATCAAATTCGGTTTACCTTTGAAATAAAAAAAAAAACCACAATAGAATTTCCCCACACAAATCGCTTCACTAAACCGATTTAAGAGCCATCTGAATGATTTTTCCGGATTCAAGAAATCTAAGAGAGTCCGCCGCAAGTTTCGGCTTGAACTTTACAATTTCTCTTTAATTCAATCACCTGTTGCAGCTCTGATTTGAGATACATTTGTAACGAAATATCTTCTCACATTGCTTTTGCATTAGATAAGAACAGGAAAATCTAAACAATCTCCATTATTCACCATCATAATATTTCAACTAAATCTGAAAAATTTCAACTTACCGAAATTCTCTGAATCAGCCGCGTTCACTATTCTCATCGTTTATCTAGTCCGTTCCGTGTCCGCTCTGTATCCAAATTCGATTCTCTTTTGTACTGAATCTTTTTCGGTTTTCGTCGATATACCTATTGCTTCCACGGGGGCTTTAAGACACACAACAGATATTTCTTTTACACCCGCCGTCTGATTAGCTTCAGTCTTAAGTCGAAGGCTCTTTGGTTTGGTTCGTAAGTTCTCGTCTCGGTTGACAGATAATTTCATAATTTGTGCACTATTACATTTCGGTCATTTTGCGCGTTTTTTTCACGACGCGGCGGAGCATCTTCGTCTGAGTTTTTACGATTTTTGTGTGGTAGAATTTAATTTCCGGATACTTGGCTAGGTACAGTGGGTTGTATTTGACCAGTGTTGACGATTCGAGGACGGAACAGGTGAAAATTTCGTAGTGAACTATGTGGTTTCGATAAAGATAACTCATTGAAAAATACCGACAGGTATGTGCAATCTACTATTCCGATTAAAAAAACGTGAAATTGTGGACGAAGAGCGCCAAGTGTTTGTTGTTCAATGATTTCTTTCTGATCAATAGGGAAATTTTTCGTGTCGATTCGATTTGCAAGATGGAATATTAAAAAGTGAGACAAATGTGCCCAGTGCGTTGAGTGCAAAAGTTAAATAATAAATGTTTCCACACGAATAGTGAATGATAATGTTTCGTGCCAACAAGTGTATCTAGTGAGCTACAAAGATATATTTTCTGGGTGTTGAATAGCTGCAGTGGACATTGAAGACGATATTCTAGCTGTTAGAGGTGAGTTATGATCTTCATTTAATTTTATGTTTCACACAGAAGCGGTTATTGAAATGGACGGCCTCTTCTTACTCCGAAAAAAATCGGATCTCAAGTTTCTTATTGTTTTTCGTTCTTTCTGTCATATTGCATATGTTCGTCTTATTGTCTCATGTCGCGCGTTTCGAAGCTTATGTATATAGTTTCGCGTGTTGTTTCTTCGCTTCTCATTGCACCCGTAGTAAAGACATTCTCGGCATCTTGCCACCGGCCGCGTTGCATCATTAGCTCCTCTTCGTCGTCGCAATCGTATATTCGTCTCGATGAACCTGCAATGTACTTCTTTTTGTCGAATATTGCGATCCCTCTCGCCTTCACTTCCATCTGAAGGCGCATACCAAAGGGAAAAGGGATAGCTGTTATGTACATGCAGGGCACGAGATCGCATCCGATTTTTAGCTTGGACCGACCAGCCCCGGCTAAAACGAAAACCGGACAAGTGTGTTAAGAACAAGGAGCGGCACAAAAGCAAATTGAAGAAAATAAAATGCATAGAATGCCGCCTAAGGTGAAAAATGGTAAATACAATAGCAGTGAACGAAGAGGCGAAGCAAAAGTAAGTATACGGCAAACGCGACTCTGAGTCAGCCGTACGCAGAGAAGAGTGATGCGATAAGAAAGGTTGCCAAGATTCGGATTTGATGTGTGTATCATCTGAGAAATCTTGAAGATGCTGAGATTTCTGTGCTCAGATTTTTCTCTTTGACGTCAAATGCGTTTTGCGTCAGATATCGAATGGCATTTGGACGACCACGAAAAAGCAGAAAAAGTGAAAGAGAAGCGGATAATTGTGGTGGTAGCAATGCTATCGTACGCAGTGCAGTGCTAGGACGGTGGTGGCCAAGAAGAAGAAAACAGAATCAGACAAAAACACACGTGCGCGAGCTGCTCTGTTGACTGCCGTGCCGCCGTAGTTCTGCTGCTGTTGTTACTGCTCGAATGCTTTGATGATGAAGATGGAAGATTTTTTCCGACTTAAGATTTTGTTTCAAGATCTTGTGTGTTTGTTGTTGTTGCCGTTTAATAATAAGACGAGAGACACGGCACGTTGTGCATCGAATACGTCACCTGTATGTTTTGAAATGGTTTTTATGATGGATGTGGATGGTGTTTTACTCTGAATTTTGCAGAACTTTTCGTTGATATTTTTGTAGGAATATTAGCCAGTAGGGTAAGTGCACTAGTAGTCGGCCACTTAAGAATTTGCACCATTTTCACTCAATATAACTACGGAGAGAAAACAGTTACGGAATAAATTTTTTAACTAAAAGTAAACCTGTGCTGTTCCTCGTGGAATTGATATTTAATATTCATTGTAACGAATCAACTTTTTTCTTAATAATTAATTCTATAAAAACTACGCTTTTGCATCAGTAGTGGGCCCCTGAAATTTAGTTATCGGCCTCTTTTGTATCAGTGTCCGGCCATGTTACATATTTCATTATTTTACAAAGAAATATCCATGAAACATAAATAAAACATATTATGCTTGAAACATTTTGTATTTATTCTTCAATCAAATTATATATTATGGCAAATTGTAAATAAAAACAATTAATTTAACATAAATCAAGCATCTTTCTTTCAAAGTATTTTTAATTCTAATATTGACTATGTGATTCTGTGTGATGTGATGATTCTACTTTTCGACTCATAAGTTGTTACAGACAACGTTCACTTCTTTTCCTGTTGGGTCTCACATATCTTGCAAGAAAATGTCTCATCAGATGCTTTCTCATAACTTAGAGGACATAGAGAACAACATTTTAGATGATACCATCTAGGGCAGCTCTCACACCCAATATTTTTTAGGTCAGCCACTTCTGTGTCGCTTATTAGAACGTTGTCACATTCCTGACAATTAATCGCTTTCTTCTGTTTTTCCACGTTCGTTTTTTCTTTTTCCTTTCAGGTGTCTGTGAGTCTTTCGATTTTCTTTTTTTTATACGATCCTCTTTTCTTTTATCTAATTGTCTGATCTTTTCTATTTTTTCCACTTCTTTTATCTTACATATATTTCTCCAACTTATTCAAAGTTCAGTTTTTGATCATCTTTGCTACTTAACTTAACCTTGGAGCTGAGCTTAAGCAGATCATGTTTTCGGCGAGAGGTTTGAGCATATTGTTAGATGAATCAGGACTTCAGCATTATTAAAATTGACACTCGCAACTTTCCATAGTTGTTAATATCGAATAACACTTGGCAACCAAGTGACGAAACAGTCATAGTGACTGTTGACTTATTAGTGTCCTCTTCGCTCTGAGATTTCGATGACTCCTCGAAAACCTACAAAACTATATCAACATTGATTCCTTATATGGCAAGATGTTCTGACACTTCTTTGATTACAGATGGAGCAATCACAAGTCTTTCATTAGATAAATTTGAAGGATATTTGTTGTCAGTTGCCTCTTCATTTGCATCCTCCAATACATTTTGCACACATTTTGAATAGCCCACTGCTTCAGAATTGAATGGAAAAATTCCGCATTTTCTAAAACCATTTTTTATAGTTTCAGGAAGATTAATAAATTTTGTCAATACGCTCTCTAATAATGGTCTAAATTCCTTTCTGGTAAGTGTTTTTCCCAGATTCTATCCGCGAACTGTCTTCTTCCAAACCTGCTTGAGAGGCTTGAATATGCTGACATTGGCAGGCTGCCGAATATTTGTTGCATTTGGTGGCAGCGCATATAGCAAAATGCCTGCTTTATCACAATACTCACTTAATTGCATAGACAAATGGGATTTATGGCCATCAACCAGCAGCAAAACAGGCTTTGGTACTTGTTGTTCAACCAGCCAGCTACTGACACAGTTTGCCACATATTCATAGAATGTTTCGATCCGCATCCACCCAGAGTCCGTATTACCAAAGATCCAACCATTTAGTACGCAGTCCACAATATCTTAAGGAAGGCGTTTGTATGGAAAAACTACTCAGGGTGGTATTTTTTTGCCATCAGCCGAAAAGGTTAACAATATTGTGATTGTATCCTTTTCTTCAACTGCTTCCACTTGATAGATGTTTTTGTAGCCCCTAGGAGCAATAACTTTGCGAGTTTTGGGACAAAGGCAGAAGCTAGTTTCATCGCCAATAATGATACGCCTGGGTTCGAGCAGCAAATTTTCTTGGTTGGCTGATCGAAGAAATTCTTTGAGTTTATTGAACCAGTTCTTAATATACTGCGAAGTAACAGCTGCTCTGCCTTTATGTAGTGTTTCTGCTTCTCTTAAACTTAAAGAAGGATTTCTTCTAAAGAATGATTACTTTACGACTATTTCTAAACGGATTCACTCTGGCGTCTTCTTTCAAAAAATTTTGAACAGCGTTCAATTAATTATCATGCTTTAGAGGAAAGCCACATTTAGATAACTTAATGCACCATTCAGTAATGGCTTTTTCCTCCTCAGTAGATTATATGGAACTTGGATCTTTTTTGTCGCACTCGTCAGGTATTCTTCCATGCAAATGATCTTGTAATGTTGCTCATGGGATGCAATATTTAGCTGCAGCTTTACGTATGCTTAGCTTACTATTGCGGATATCATTAAGTGTCATTATAATTCTATCTTTTCTGTAAGATTCTAGAGTTGGTAATATACGGCCAGTCCCGTCTTTCTCCGTTTCGTTATTCATTTCCTTGGAAATAAAGAACAACTATAGAAAAACGTTAGATGAGACCGATTACTAAAATACTCTGCATCAGTTTTCGGCCAAGGTGAATTTTCATGATTTATATGGGGCCGAATACTGAATATTTTTGAGCAATACTGTATTTTTTAATAATTTTCCCTTATAGTCAACATATGACGTCATTTCGTTGGAAATATTACCAAAAGAACATTTCTAGTGAAATTTCAATGCTCGGCCACCGTGGCCGGCAACTGAACATATCGTAAAATATATGATTCAATATTCGGCCTCCTCATATTTTTCAATTTAACAGTATTAAATCAATTAATTTCAATAAAGTTAAGATTGTAGCGTGAACAACTTACACACCAGTTGATTTTCAACACTGATCACACACAAAAACAGTAAATATTTAAGGATAATTTTATATCACTTCTTAAGAAAATATGACATTCACATGAAGTTTTTGAGTGCAGTTGATGATTCCACAAACTGAATGAATAATTGCATTCATCAAACTTAACACAAAGTGCTAGATTTTACGCCACTTCGAGACTATGTATCTACCAATCCGTTAGAGTATTTTTTTCCTTTTCTTAGACGTTTGATTTCTTATTTTCAAAGTCTATAGACAAAGTGGCCGACTTCTGACGCATGGCCGACTTCGAGTGCACTTACCCTATACAACATGGACTGGTTTAGGAGATTGAAATAATGGAAAGTACTTAAACGAGTTGTTCAAAGGTTTCGATTCCACCGTTTTAATCTCAATCCGCTTTGAATCCACTATTAAGTCACGCTGTATTTATATTTCCAATACACGCCATTACTTACTATTAGTAATTTAACATACATGCCTCTTCAATATAATAAGAACAACCAAAAATTAATTCGAAATTGTGTTATTAAATTTTTAGAGTAAGATTTTATAATATTGCCTTATATTTTAAGTATACACATACAAAGGTTTGGTGACTGTAAGTAAGTATACATACGAAGGGCATTCACATATAAAAAAGAGGTGAGAATATCAACCAACAAAACTCCACTGGAGTTTAAAAAAAACTTCAGCGCCAAAAATTGTGGAATGACGTAATACGCTTTTTGTAGTGTCATATCAACCATTTCTTACCCAAAGCAACAAAAACCATTTCTCGGCAGCACAACATAAATGATGAAATCTTTCAGTGCTGGCAACACTTTGTTAACATAAACATTTTTTAGGAGGTTCGATGATTTGAAAGATTTTTACTCGTCTCCAACACATTAATAAAAGAAAATACATCACACTTTTATAGAGGGATTAGGATTAGGATGTTGATAGGGCCTTTGATAAGTTTATTTTGAAAGTGTATTTAGAGATCCCCGAAGTGCAGTTGCTGCTTATAGAGTTGAATATCCTTCAACACCTATTTATGGGCTCGTTATATGCATAGGTAGTGTGATCATTGTACTCCTTGACAAGAGTTGCATACCTAGTGCGTCTTGATTGGTTATTAAAAATGATTTTGTTGGCGAGAACTTCAACATTGACTGCGTCACTTATAATAACAAATATTAGGCAAGCACTTAACAGTATTCTTCTAGAAGAGAAAAACATTAAATTAAGAAGGCCCAGTCTGATTTTGTAAGATGGAAGATGTTTAAAGTCTTTTGGATCATAGACGTCTCTCAAAGTGGAAAGTAAAAACTGTTTCTAAACAGATTCCATCCTATCACTATGCACACATATTCCAATAGAGGCCGCAACAGAGTGACATATAATCACTTGGTAACCCACATATTCTTGAACTCTTTAGCACGTCTCTTAATGAATCCGAGCTGTTTATTAGCCCTGGCAAGGATTTTGTCATAGTGGAGGTTGAAGCACATCTTGTTGTCCAACACCACCCCGAGATCTATAATATGATCAATCCTATTCAATTCAGTGTTGACACGACAGTAAGAATATATTTTGATTGTACTCTTACGGGAAAAACTTATTACATTTCACTTGTTAATGTTAAAATTTAGATTATTTTCATTGCACCACTGTTCGGGAGATTGAAGCTTGGATTAAAGAAAAGTTGCGTCAGTTTGTGAGTTTACGCTGTGGTAGATTTTGAAGTCGTCTGCATAAAAGAGATGGGATATACCAAACAGTGTCTCAGAATGATCAGAAATGAAGATGTTAAAAAGCAGGGGTCCTAGATGACTGCCTTGCGGTACTCCAGAAGATGCGAAAACTCTTTCAGATAAGGGTCCTTGGAATTTAACAAGCTGAGTTCGATCGCGAAGATAAGACTGGAGCCAATCAAGAAGGGACCCTGATATACCAAAGTTGCGAAGCTTATATACTAGAGTTTGATGGTCGAACCGCATCAATATGGCTTCCTTTTTCCATTTCACAGAGCAGACCAAAAACTAGGATCATGAGATTGGTAGAAGTCGATCTAACCTCACAAAATCATTTGCTCATTTAGAAGAGAGTCGATTATGCGAGTAAGTTTTTCACAAACTAACTTCTCAAAGAGTTTGGGGATAACAGATAGAATAGCGATCCCCCGATAGTTGTCGACTGATCGTTTATCACCAGTTTTGAAAATAGGCGTTATGTATAAAAATTTCCAGAAAGATGGAAAAACATCCAAGGACAAGGAATTATTGAAAATCATGTGTAAAGGTGTGATCAAGTGGTCTGCAAGTTGAACGACGAAAAAAGGAGAAATCAAGTCAGGGCCTGGTCCTTTGTCGATCTTTAGTTCATGAATAGCTTCAATAATAGCCTCTTGTGTAAAGACAAACCCGTCGGTGAAAGGTCTTGCGGTGATTCTAGCAGACATAGTTGAAGTGGAGGTATTTGGCGAGCAAAAAGTATTTTGAAAATGGTCAGCGAAAAAGTTACATATGGCATGTGAGGGGGACATCGAACAAGGATAGCTGGTTGTTTTACGTTTCAAGTTAACGAAATCATAAAACTTTCTATGATCACTAATGACCTTGTATATTTATATATACATATTAGATATTTATATATATAGATATTTGTAACGGAAAGCTCAACTGTAAAAGCGGAGTCATGGAGAGCGTTTGAGAAAAGGTTCTTGGCGTCAATAGTTGGGCTAACCACCATCATCATAAAAGTTTGAAAACATAAGGTCTAACCAATTGCCATTTTGGTTACGGATAGGGATTATTTGCCATAAAATGTTCTTATAAGGTTGAAGTCAATGGAATCAAAAAGGCTGATTTGAAGGAGACGGTCATCATTATCGTCGGGAACGAAATTGATTTTCGGACGATTGAAGTCCCCCAGAACAATTATTTTGTCATCGTCTTGTAACGTCCTTGTAATTAGTAGTCAAACGTCCTTGTAAGTAGTTTCATCAAATTGAGGTGGGATATAAACGATGCCAATGTAGAGATAATGCTTGACGAATTTGGGGTTAAAAAAATTTGTAAGAACTGGTCACGGCGAGTTCACTTGAACGGATATCGTGAATTGCAACAAGGACACCGCTTCGTCTTCAAACTCCAAAATAAAGGTTATTGCGATCGGTTCTATAGATGGTCCAATTACTGTCAATTACGTTTATATGTGAGTCGTTCAACCACGTTTCAGTGATCGTTAGTACATTAAAATGTAAGTTCTAAAAAAGAAAAAGTTTGTTTAATTTGCTTCTCATACCACCGTGAAGCTGAAAGTAAGTATACTTTTATGCATACCACATCCAGTTTAATATCTTCAGGATTATGATGGGATTGGTCCGCTTCTGCAGTGCGTCAGGGATGTTTGTAGAGTACCAGAATGATGGCTTTGCAACCGTCATTCACAATAAAACTATATCGCAAACCCATATAACACGGGACAGTCCCAATAGCATCCTAAATACTAAAGCTGATAGGTTCACTTCACCACTATGGAGATCCCTTGTACGAAAACCAGCTCGTTTCCTTAATCGCCCTCGGCGCAGGGAAGTGGACTTATCTGTGTCTTTTATGTTTATATTTAAAGTGCTTTGTATTTTTATTCATACTAGGCTACTATAAGCCTTACTAACACACTATGGATCTTTTATAAAATAAACAATTTTTATTTTTATTTATTTATTATTTTACTATACTGCGCGTCTGTCATCGCAAAGTTGCGATAATGCTGAGGAGCATCGTTTGCCAAGCTTGAATTTGCCGCCCGGGGCACGGGCTCCGGCTTGTCCCCCCTAGATCCGGGGCTGAGCCCGAGAGAGCAATACGCTTTTTGACTGTAACTTAATTTCTGTCAGATTGCGGAATTCCGTCAAAAGTAACTTCAAAATAAATAATACCTTCAAAATAACTTGTGATGTCCTTAAAAAACGTAATGAAATATTCAATGTAAAATATTTGAATTCCAAATACATATATATGATATTTACATACAGAGGCAGACAAAAGTCTACGGCAGCACTTTATATTAAGGCTCTCGTTAATTAGGAGCTTTAATCAAAAATCCAATGATGTGCATTTTTTCAGTTACGTAAATATATTTCTAAAAAAAAACAAAAACAAAAACTTTTCATTACAAACTCAAAGATAAATTCATAAAAACTTAAAAAAGTGAATGGACAAAAGTCTACGGCAGTCAGTGCTGGCTGACTTATACGCAAAAAAATTCCAAGTGAACCTAATGATATTTCTTCAATATTTGTTTATTTGCTCATATTGACATTCAGTTCATGTGCAGCTGCAAGTCTATTATAGTTTTATCGCTAGTTTTAAACCGTTAGGACCACAAAATGTCATCGCGAAAAGAAATTTCTAGTGATGTGCGAAATTTTGTCGTTTAGTATAAAAAAGAATGTCGTGCTCGAAAATTGCAAAATTACTGAAACTAAACCGAAGCTCAGTGTATATCATTATCAAAAATTTTTCCATTGAAAATAAGCCTCGAACTGGCCGACCGAAAAAGCTTTCGCGCAGAGACATTAGTTACATTTTAAAAGAAGTGAACAAAAATCAGTAAATAAGTGTTCCCGATTTGGCGAAACAAGTGGCTACAGTAAGGAAAAAGTATGTCCGTTCAAGAACAATCACGAGAGCATTAAACTTTAATGGGTTTTAAAGCAGAACTCCACGTAAAAAACCATTAATATCCGCCAAAAACCGACTTCTGCGCCTAGAGCTCGCCAAGGCCCATATTAACAAGGACATTGGTTTATGGAATCAAGTCCTTTTTACCGATGAATCGAAATTTAGCGTTTTCGGGAGTGGTGCTCGCGCTAAAATATGGAGGAAAAAAACTACAGCTTTAGGGACAAAAAATTTGATTCCTACTGTCAAGCACGGTGAAGGTCACGTTATGGTTTGGGGAGTCTTAGCTGCATCTGGGGTCGGCAGATTGGCTTTAGTTGAAACTACTATGGACCGCTTTGTTTACAAGAGCCTGTTGGAATTTATTTGAAGCCATCAGTTGAGAAGTTGTGCCTTGGAGGGAGTCCGGAGTATACAGCACTTTTCGTCAAGAACTGGTTGTTGTCCTACGCTTCAAGGCAGCTTAACACACTTTCCTAAAGTCCGGATTTAAGCCCAATAGAAAATGTATGGGAGCTTCTGCAGCGGAAAATTCGGAATTGTTGCATAAAAAATAAAAATTTGTTGAAGGAAGCGCTCATTACTAAATGCGAGAAAATTACACCCGCTGAAACTGGAAATTTAGTCGCCACTATGCCCCGAAGACTGCAAGCAGCAACTGATGCTAAAGGGGGTCCAAACGAGTATTAAACCAGCAAATAATTTTAAAAATTCCGATACGTTTAGTTGGAAATTTTTTCTGCATAAGTCAGCCAGCACTGATTGCCGTTTACTTTTGTCCATTCAATTTTTATGTTTTTATGAATCTATTTTTAAATTTGTTATGAAAAGTTTTTGTTTTTGTTTTCTTACAAATATATTTACATTACTGAAAAAATGCGCATCAATGGATTTTTGATAAAAGCTTCCCATTAATCAGAACCTCATTATAAGGAGTTGCCGTAGACTTTTGTCCGCCACATATGTGTTTAAACATATATCATTTGCACTCAACTTTTAAAAGTCGTCTCCAATAATTCTTCTGACTATTCTATCTAACCAGTCCGCAAATAATCCGCTTCATAACAGTACACACAAGTATTAATATATTCCTATTGCAAGAATTTCGCAAACAAATCTTATAAATAAGGAGACGAAATCTTCCTAATAATAGTTGCAAATATTTACAATCGACCTTTTTGTTGACATTGTCAATTAGCCCAGTCAACAAATCAACCGGAATCAAGTTCACTTTCAACATCCGTTCAACTCAGTGTTGAATATATATATATACATACATCTATAAACAAATATGTACATACTACGCCAGTGTCGAAACAAGTCATTTTGCACTCAATAAATCGGTTTGGTTTTATTATTTTTTATTTTGTTTTAGTTTTTGCAAATTGATTTTGTCCTGCTAGCTGCCACGAATTGCATAATATCTCGATTATTTGCAGTAAAAATTTACACCACTCACTATACACAGGTATGAATCAATGACTTATTCGAGTTCTATCCGAAACGAACAGCATATTATTTTTGGGTGACGTTGGAGTTGTAGTAAATTTATGGAGGTGTTTCCTGACCTTAACGGCATGTTGAATGCATTTTATTTGGCATCTGGGTTGAATTTGAAATTGCACGTTGCGGTGGCACATGTTGCGAGAGGTTTTCATAGAGAAAATCTGGTTTTCATAGAGAAAATACCATTGAGATGTTATATGTAAGCAGAATACGTAGGCATCGAAACATGTGGCTGAAACATTTCGTATCGAATTTATATGAAATTGAAAAGATTTGGAAAGAACGGCCCACGCATTTTTTAGTGTTCTGATTGAAGTAGAGAATTTCAATTGAATGGAAGAGGTAGAAGAGATGTAGTTGGCTAATGAATTCAGTGAAAATATGTTTCTGAAAACTGGTCGAATTTTGATTTGCATAATATCTAGTTAGTGTTATTTAAAATGAAAGACGGTGCTTGAATCGACGGAAAGTGAATTTAATTGAAAGTAGTCTTGTGGCCGATTGTGTATAAATTAAAAAGCTTGGATTTTAATCGGCATTGAATAGTTTATATATTTTTTAAAAAGTTGTTGCTGCAAAATAGTCGAGCGAATTGTATAGTTTCCCAATTTTTCCATAAAATCAATGTAGAATTAGAATGTTTTCGGGAGCATTTTTGAGCAATTTGTAGAAAACGAAAGATATCCTTAACAATAAATTCAAAGCAGGCATCTGAATCAATGCAAAGACATCCAAACGGCGTTTTGCTGTTCATATTTAGAAGCATATTGCCATTGTTTTGAGGTTCATCGAAGTTTTCAAGTTAATTTAAACTACATATATTACGGTCAACAAAAGTTTCAACTACCTTGCTAGGCTATTTATATATTTTTATTTTTAATTACCTCAGACACCTGCTTAACAATGTTTCTTCCGTTCATACAAAAAATCATTCAACAGTCAGAAGATTTTTTAACTTATTCACCACAGTTTCACACTCTGCAACATAGCTCAGCTATTCTCCCAATATGCACACAACATACTATCCAGCAACATGACAAATGTATCGCGGCTGTCATTAAATCAGTACGATCATTATTTTCTTACATTAATTTGCTGAGATCACCACAAAAACTCCAAAGCATGCGACTACAACTATCAGTCGTGCCTGCACAGTGAATGCAACGAAGATTAATTTGCATTTATTCAAAAAATTCATAAGGAAATTGGAACAAAGCCAGAATATGAAATTGAAATATTTTTGAATCCAGAATGCTGCTCATTGCAACGGTAGATGGCTTGGTTTATTTGAAGTGAGTTCAGTGTGTATTTTCAGGTATATGGTTACTGAAATATAAAAATGAGAATTAATAATTTTAATAAGTGCTAGATTAAGGGAACGATGGGCAAGAAACGGGGATCGGCTATTTCTGTAATGCGGTATCTTTATGTTGACATGACAAGCGAACCAGGAAGTATTTTGGGTAACTGAAACATGCAATATTTTTGAGTTGCGGAAACTTTCGAATTGTAATGTAATATATTGTGAAGATAAAATTACTTTATGATGGTTTTCAGTAAATTACGCTTCGAAGTGTTGCAATTGGCTGAAATAATTGCTTTTGATTAGCGGAAAAAGTGGAATGAAACTTTTATTTGTAAGATATTAACTTTGGCTCATTTATTTCTGTGGTGAACTGACTGACACATTATGTTAAATTTGCAACTTATTTAATCGTTAGAATTTACCGCGAGTTAGATGTGACTTCCGTCTTGTCAGTTTCGCATTATTCTCTGAAGCGTCCGTGTATACCATACATTTATTCGCCGAAAAATAGTTAAACTATTCAAAATGCGGCTGCATATCGAAGTTAAAAATAGTCTTTTCGTCATCAAAATATTTAAAAATGTAGACGAAAATGAAAAACGGAAGAAAGAAGTGATAGTTAAATCTCTTTTTCTCTCGCGAAGGGACCCAACAATGTCGGCATCAAACAATTCGCAGGAGTTGGATTTGAATATCACCGCCAATGCTTCGCAGTAGTGGGTTACCATGTATAATTTGCACCGACAGTTCCAAGAAAAGTTCCCCTTAGATACAAAAAAAATATGCTAAAAGTAAAATCTATGTGTGGTCTCCCAGTATTAGCTGGTGAACTGTTGCAGGCTTGATAAAGAAATTGCTCTTTATATAGAGGTGTAGAACTTTGATATGAAATAAAATACGAATAAATTGTTTTGATTGCCATGAAATTGGGTTTATTGGAAATATAATTTTTTTATTTGATTATGATTTTGGGCATGTGAGCGCCACGACTGACGCGGAGGAAGTCCAAACCAGAGGTTCAATTTTCGACTACTCTAACCATTAATTAGGGCCGTATCCCGTCAATAACGCGGTGAATGTTGTCTTCCAAATGGTTAAGCGTTTCGGGCTTGTCGGTGTTGACGAGTGATTTGACGTATCCCCACAAGAAATAGTCCAGCGGTGTTAAAGCACAAGATCTTGCAGGCCAGTTCACAGGTCTAAAATGAGAAATTTTGGGCTCATCAAATGCTTCTTTCAATAAGTCGATGGTTGCACGAGCTGTATGGCATGTCGTGCCATCCCGTTCACATCAGAAGTCCCCTGCATTGCGGCAAGTCAATTTCGGAACGAGAAAGTCATTGATCATGGCTATATAGGGGTCACCATTGACTGTAATGTTGTTCCCAACAGCATTTTTGAAGACATGTGGAACAATTATTCCACCGGCTCATAAAGCACACCAAACAGTGATTTTCTCCGGAAGTTACGGTGTTTGGACAACCGCCTGTGGCTGCTCATCACTCCAAATGTGGCAGTTTTGCTTATTGGCGTAGTCATTCAACCAGAAATAAGCCTCATCGTTAAACCAAAAACAAAAAATGAGTTTCTCGAACAGAACCGTTTTTTTTTAGAAATAAATCTGCATAGTTCGCAAACGTTGCTCAGGCGTCAACCTATTCATGATAAAATGGCAAACCAAACTAACCATAAAACGCATGACAGTTGTCACACCATACGTAGCATTAAAAAGTGCTGCCAACTTAAAGTTCTATTCCACTAAACAAACACCCTGCACTACTTTCAAAATCGAGATCGCCAAAATTCATCAACATTGGTGGTGCGAAAATGTTGACATGTAATATGGACGGACAAAAAAAAAGGTGAATATGGTGAATTCAGATAGTCGACAAGTTATTAGACGTCCGAAAACGAAAGTTTTTAGAGAGTGGTGTCGAGAGAAGATTGAAATAGAAACGAAGTGTAAGCGAGATAATGGCTTCTAGTTTCTCAAATCAAAGTCTGGACTTAAACCATTTTGTACGCGGAAAGGGAGGAAATCAGATCGAAATGCAAATCCCAGAAGGGCTTGTGGGAAAAATTCAAAAGCGCATGATAGTTGACTCCACTAGAGGCTTGCCAAAATTTTATACAACAAAAACCAATAGAATAAGCAAAATAGAGACAATATATCCAAGCATTGAAATTTTTAGTGATTTTCGAAGAAAATTAGTATTAAACTCGTTTCGCGGAGTATTCATATTTGTTTATATATATATATATATATATATATATATATATATATATATATATATATATATATATATATATATATATATATATATACATATATAGATATATATATATATATATATATATATACATATATAGATATATATATATATATATATATATATATATATATATATATTTATATATATATATATATATATATATATATATATATATATAAAAATATATAAATATATATATATATATATATATATATATATATATATATATATATATATATATATATATATATATATATATATATATATATATATATATATATATATATATATATATATATATATTATCAGCAGTCCGATTGGGCTGAAATATTCGGAAGACATAGATGTATATAAGGAGTAGGTCCATGACTTGTTAGATTGATATCTTTAACCCGTTAGCGTTGGCGGCCATTTTAGTGAATTTTCAGGTACCCCTATATTTCTATGCAGAGTACAATTTTGTTGAAGAAAAGTATAGTAAATGAAAACTTGTTATGTTTGAGGCCTGTGTGGGCGCTGACTGCCTAAAAGTAGGCAAGGATTTTTACTTTAAATTTTGATTTATAATATCTTTTGACGAGAACATTGAATCATCGAGAAATTTGCAGAGCGTATTGGTGTTGATTAATACTATACAGACTGTGCAAGCAACCCTGTAGATAAGGCAAGCTCCTGAAAAAATCCTTCCTAAAAATAATCGACCCTCCTGAAAGTTTTTTGCTTTTTGATGAAAAATTTAAATTATTGATAAATTTTAACCTTTGATCATCATGACAATATAAAATTTTCAAAATTGCGATTTGCACAAGAGCGGCAACGCATCACCAAATTACCTCTATTTTCAGCACTCGAAACTTCTGTTCACGAGAACTGACGACCGGATAATCAGATCATTATGAAATTCACAGGACATGTTGGTATTATTTAGGACCAGATCTGTTAGAAGTGATTTTGAAGTGCATGCAACCCTGTGGCAGTGATGTCATCTTGAAAATTCACTGAGAAAAAACTGCTTTTTGGGTCATAAGTTTCGACTTAGCCATCAGATTTTCACAAAATCCAGACAGTGTTTGAATCTTACCCTAGGTCACATTTGGTTGAAAAATTAGAATAGGGTTAGCAGCTATGGTATTTTTTGTGACCTAAATCTTGTAAATTTCTTCAGCAAAATAAAGTTTTTTTCCCCATAACTTCCGATTTAGTCATGAAATCAAAACAAAATTCATGTAGTAAATGGAACTTGTTGTAGGCCAGCTGTCGTTTCGGAATTTCTTGAAAAAAACATGAAAGGACTGCCAGCTATGTTAATTTTTTTAATTTTTTGGTATTTCTTTACTAAGCGGTGTTGTCATTAAATTTCCAAATGGGAATGATCCTGCAATGACAATTAACAACAAATATTAAGGTTTCGAAAATTAAAAAAGCTTTGAGGGTGGTAGCCCTAAAATTATTTTCAATCTTATAACTTCCAGCGCAGCCATTCATATTTCACAAGGTGGTTCGGTTAACTTAAGGGGTTACCCCCACTTGTAGCGTAATAAAATAGGTCATTTTCATGAATTTTTTTTGACAAAACTACGAAATGTTTTTCAACGACTATTATATTTTCTTAAAGTACATACACTGAACACCTTTTAGTAATTTTTTTATGAAAAAATATTTCATGATTTAAGTACAAATGGCCGTCAAAACAAGGGAGTTTTAATTTTCACCTTTTGCGGTGACCAAAATTGTGTCGAACTGGATCATCTGAAACAAAAAATAGCGATGGATTTAGTTAAATAACAGTATAAACTAGTGGTTGATCGAAGGATTTAACACAATATCAATTTTTCACAAAATGGCGGATAGTCAAAGTTAATATTTCGATTTTCACTTAAAAAAATGGTCGTTTTTTGGCTATAAAACGGCCATTTTTTATCAAAAAAAAAAATCGAACGATCAAAAACTACATTTTTATGTACTAAATAAGCCTGCTAAGTTTCAAAAAGATCGGTTTAGTAGTTTTCGAGTAATTTTGGTCACCGATTTTCAAAATGCCATTTCGAGAAAAACGCGTTTAAAGTTTCAATATCAGTTTACACGGAGGAGACAATTTTTTTTTTTAACTTACATAGAGTCATCCACTCCGGGGCCATATAATAGCTCTTCCGCCGACGATGCCGCTTCCAAAAATGCAATTTGTTGTTGCCTTCTCAGCATTCTGCCTTCCCGAGTGCTCTCGGCTGCAAACCTCTCTGCCGCTGCAATCCGGGTTTCGTCAATTTTTTTTACGTATGCGTGCGCGTTGTGACCACAACTCACTCCGATGGCGTTAAGGAAAAATAATAATGATATCGATCCTTCGTTGAATAGTCCAACGGCAATGTAGGCGGCTAAATTCACGATAGATGCTCCACTCGATACAATTTTGGGGCTGATTTTCCAAACAAGCTGATTGTAACTTTCATTGTTATTTTGGTTGAAGCCACCAACACATCTTTCAAGTAAAGTTTCTTTACTGAGATCAGTATATATCGGTCTGATGGCGTCCAAAACACTTGATGGAAGAGGATTATAGTCGTGCTTGAAAGCCTCGTTTTTCGCCTGAGCTCGTTGAAACGCACACCACGATTCTTCACCAGTTGGACATTTCTCGTGGCGTGGATTTGCATCGGTTGAACTATAATGATGGAAGGTCGCCCATATTGCTTCATGCATATCATGAACAGAATCAGAATGGCGTCGAATAGCAAGTCCGTAGTACACTGTGAGCTTGTCAATCAATTTTCCAGTTAGCTTTCCTTTACCACCAATTTGTTTATTTTCTTTCACTAAATTACGGAGGCGAGATCCCATACGCTTCTGTACGTGCCCGATGCATTCTTTTTTAATAATTTCTACG
Organism: Nemotelus nigrinus; assembly: GCA_947369275.1. NCBI lineage: Eukaryota > Metazoa > Arthropoda > Insecta > Diptera > Stratiomyidae > Nemotelus > Nemotelus nigrinus. The sequence goes on along the minus strand of OX376373.1, from coordinate 134,600,996 downwards.
TCGCCATAAGGATGAGAATTTACTACCCCAGTGTACGTCTTTGAATCTCCGTCTCCAATATAGTAGCGGTACTGGACATTATATTTTTCTATTGAACGGTTGAAGATCTCGACAATAGAGTCTACCTCCATTTTTCCCGCGGAGCCTTCGTGATTTGAACTGCATTCGTTTTTGTGTTCTTCGTACCATTCTTCGAATTCCGCATCATTTAGCTTATGTTTCCACGATTCACACATTTTACAGTACGAACTTTTTACCACAAGATCAAGCACTTTTCCACTGTAGTATCCTATGACAGATGAAACTCCGAATAATGACATATATCCTCGCTTCCTCCAGGATCCATCTCCGGAAATTGTTAATTTTGAAGTTGCATCGCCTGACGCATTTGGTGTATTTTCAACTTCTTCTCGTACGGCTTTTTTAAATATAACATCAACAGCTGTTTTTACGGACTCATAAATGCTTTTTAAAATCATTGCATACGTAGTTTCGGAAAGAAAACTTGGCATGTCCATAAGTCCGCAAAATTTTTGTGCTCCGGCCAATCCTAAGCCGAGAACTCGCATAGTGAATATAAATCGACGATTTATTTCATACGAATGCGCCAGAAAAGGAGAAGATGGTATCAAGTTATCTGCACACGAGCCACATTTCACAACGAGTTTGAAGCCTAGTCCTCTTGTACTTGCAGTTTCAAATCTAATATTCCCGTCACACGTTTTGCACTTTACTAAATTCGAAATCGCAGCAAACACAGTCAAAAAGTTTAAAATGCGATATTCAACATTACTATCCTGACACACAATCATATCAACATTATCCTTAATTTTCTTCGCAGACGTGCTGAAACTTTCACTCGCCGATTCGACTTTTTTCGGGTTGAAAATATTCTTCCTTTTTTTCGGTCGGGATTTCCGAAAATCATCTTCGCTTCTTGATCTTCGCGAACCTTTTTTGGCATCCATTTATTTATATATAATAAATAAAAACTGCGGTTATAATACAATGGGTAATAATACAATGTTTTACGCTCGAGCTGCACTGACGAATAAGATGAAGAAAATTCGTTTCTACCAATTCCAGGCTATTATATGAATGCCAGGAATAGCAGGTACGCGAACCTTTTCATAGAACAATTATAGAAACCGGAGAGAGGATCTAGCGTGGCAGACGGCAATTAGGCTAATTCCAGGCTATCATATGAATGCCAGGAATGGCAGGTATGCGAACCTTTTCATAGAACAATTATAGAAACCGGAGAGAGGATCTAGCGCGGCAGACGGCAATTAGCCGGTTGTATAAGGAACGGTTTCTTCTCTTTCAACGCTCATATCTCGGTCAATTTTGTTCGGATTGACTTGAAATTTGAAACACGTATTCTCAAATGGCTAAACTTCAAAAAAATGCAACAAAAAAAAAATGAAAAACTTAAAAGTTGCAAGTGGGGGTAACCCCTTAACGTGAAGCAGATTTGGTATTCAAAATTGACAAGGTGGTTGCAAATATGAGGAATTATTTTATTCATTAATGTGTGCAGCCTCATTGTCTATACACTTTTGCTGTTTAAGCATCAGGTTATTCAGGTCTGTAACATAAAACCTCGGCGGAGATGAATTCCTGGAAGGCCAGTTTTACAGTTTGTTTAAATTAAATTGTTTTCGTATAAAAAGGTTATCCAAATCGTGGAACAAATAATAGTCGGCGCGGGCTAGGTGTGGTGAGTATGGAAGATGATGAAGAAGTTTCAACTCTAATTCCTGTAGTTTGCCACAGTGATTTGTGCAGTTTGTGATCTAGCGTTATTATGCAATAAGATGAGAGTCGATCTGTAGACCAACCCAGGCTGTTTTTGTTTAAGTTTTTGCATCATTTCGTCCAGTTTGTTGCAGTATATTTTTGTTGTGATCGTTGAGCCAGGTTTCATGAAATTCTAATCGATCACACCTGCACTAGACCACCAAACCCTCACCATCAGTTTTTTTTTATGAATATTATACTTTGGTGTTTGTTTTGGTAATTCATCCTTGTCCAAAAACTGTACTGAACATTTGCGATATCCATATTCGATCTATTTATCTTCACAAGTGACAATCTGATTCAAAAATGGCTCAGATTTGCGACGAAAAAACAACATCAAGCAAGCTTCTAAACGCTTCTGTTTCTAGTTTTCATTCAGTTCATGTAAAATTCACTTATCCAACATTTTCACTTCATCTATTTCAGCTAAATGCTTAAAGTTTTCTTCATTTTCAAGAATAACGCATAGGCAGTCTGAGATGCACCAGACTTATCGGTGACCTTTAGTTCGTCATTATTGACCTTTGATGCTGACGAACTAGTTTGATACTGTCTGCTGCGTAGTAGTACTAAAGCCAAATACACTATTAATATCTCGCGCGGTCAACAATGCTCATACTTCATAATATTGCGAATTTCCTCCCGTTCCATTTTCAACAAAATTCATTTTGAAAAAATGTTTTCTTTGAACAAGCGTGACGTGTAACTTTCCTACAAAAAAAACAGAACGGCAAAATTATTAAGTACAAACTTCATGCTTGAATGCTTGAATCACAAATCTACACGGAGAGAAATTTCGGCAATGATTTTTACTACAGTGGATAATAAAATTTACTATTCCGAAAATTCGATATGAAAACATGAATGTTATTACAAATTTGATGAAAATTTACTATTTTCCTGCAAATAATAGTCAATTCCACTACATACTACAACTCACACATGTTCATTGCGCTGTAGTAGAGACATTCATGTATACATAATTCACAACAAAGTAGTAAAATGTGTAGTGCAATTGATTACAAAGGTAATGGGGCAAAAAATTACTACTATTGCAATAAAATTAATTGCAAATTTTGTATGATTTCATTACACTTTTCTCTCCGTGTATGTTAAATTTTGAACATTTTAGTAGTAAACCTACTATTTCGACCCATATTTCTTTCATGTGTCATATCGGGATGCTATTTATTATGCTACTGAATTGGAAGATATATTTTCAATCGATATGTGCCATCACTTCCTATATAATTTCTGCAAATTTTTTATGTATCGCTATATTTTTAATGTATCGCTCACCACTGTATATATGTCTCTATTATTATGATTCATACATTGATTCTGTTTTAAGATCAGTACTACTAGAGTATGAGTGGATATCCTATACAAAGGAAGTCGAACCTAATTTGGTTAGATCATCTTCTTCAGTTATTCCCAGTCCATGCTAGTTTAGTGCACATTACTACACTGCAACTCTTCTTCCGCCTTTAACATATTGCAAGCGAAGTAAGTACCTCTTCACTCCATAATATTCGTATAATCCAAAAGGGGTCAGACAAACTCGATTCGATATATGTACGGAACTTTGCCGGTACACGATATCCATCCAACTGGTCATTGAAACATCATACGTCCGTAGACCATTAGTTTAGATCAACTTGGAAACAGGCTCCTCGTACACCTGCACCTGGCTAACATGATACCTGTAGTACTTATATGTTTCGCAGCAAGCAGCGCAGTTAGTATCGCAGTGCTACATTTCATAATATGTCTAAGGTGGTGAAAATTTGCTCGTGCCATAATGGTCAATACTGTATTTTATTTGCGAAGAAGACTACATTCAGGCTAAAGACAAGCAAGCTATCAGTGGTGTAGGTCTCAAATGTAACGGACTAATGAATGGTTTCATATTAACCAGCACGCCTTTTAGTAACTATTAGAATTTATGTTGTGCCGAGTTTTTTAAAGACTTACTTATGTCGTGCCTATATATAATATTACGTGCGGTGCATTAGCATTGATGTGTGGGAACTTCAAAACATCGGCACACATTAAAAGAGCGCTGGCTGCTCGAAACATTGCTAATAATCTGAGCGAACATTGAAGTACGAGGTGAGGTAGATAGACAGTTGCTTTCTGGGCTTAAAATGGTAAAACAAGAAGGTTGTTTTACGGTAAGCGACTTATACGAATGGGGCTCGTTTGGTATGGATGATGAATGCTGTACGACCAGGAGAAGATTGTTAATGTGACCATCTGGACAGTAAATGTGTTCATTTGTGAAAATATGTCGAATGAACTGAAAAACTTGCCTTTCGATTAGTGTAAAGTTACGGGAATGAAACAGGAGACTAGAGGTGGAAATATGTAGAATTATCATGTAGGGGAAGGTGGTTGATTACAGATCCGATTGATCAATTTTGTTTTAACTTTTAAGTTTCTCTGGTCACAGAATTATATCCTAGTTATGAAATTAACAGCCTTCCACTACCAATAACGCAGATGTTTCTTGGTCTTTGGTCTACTAGAGTCGAGCGCTTGGCATTGAATTGTTCGTTATACCTAAAATTCAACTGGTGTTGTTCGAGAGCCGGACCAAAAACCCCGTCAGCAAAAAATATAATGTCGCCATATTTTGGCATAACTGGGCCCATTTTATTTTGGATTTCATTGTATGTTTCAGTCGTATTTGTACCACCGATATCTATTTTTCCTTCTCATACGCATTTTGCCTATTTGCGGGTATTCAGCAGGGCTCAATTCTTAGACCTTTCTTATTTCTTGTGGTTATCAACGACCTTCTATCTGATAGGCATTTGCACTGTTTTCTGTATGGTGATGACTTAAAAGTGTTGTACCAAATTTGCAGGAAGAAGGAACTTTCGTTCGCATTGATGGAGTGCCTTTTAATCTACACCCGATGCATGCTGATTTGCCGTTTTGCTAGCTTGACGTGACTGAAATGATCAAAATTCGGCTCCCAGAGAAGTATTGTAATGCCAATCGGTCAAAGAAGGGATGTAAAAGCTTGTTGCACACTATTCCGTCACGACACGGCACGACATAGAAAAATGTCGTACGACAGTCGGTAGACCAACGCACACTATACCGAACCGACCGACACATCAGTTTGTAAAAAGTATTCAGAAAATGCATTATGTTTCATGCAATGGAACATGTGCATTGCTAAAAATTAAAAAATGATAAAACTGAAATTAATTGTAATTTCTTCCCATCTATTTGTCTTCTTTTGTGTGTTGTCGTAACTTTTTGAACTTATTTCATACAATTCTTTCTACAGAGTGGCGTAAAAGTTTCTGCTCTTTGATATGAAAAATCAACTCGAATAAATTATTGGGAAAAAAGCTATCTTTCCAAATTTTGAAACCCTATTCTATTTTTCTTAAACCTACATAGCTTTAATTAATTCAGTGATGATACCAAAATAATGACTGTAGTTGTTTTAAAGTCGGTAAAAATAGGTACCGAAATTCAAAGAGAATTAATAAACCGAACTTTTTATAAAACCTGAAAAACTTTGGAATTCTTCAGCGGATCGAATTGATAATAATGGTAAATATTCAATTTTATGTAAAAGTTTCAGAAAACGAATTTTAAAAAACGTTTCTATAGAAATAAGTTTGAAGCTTCAGCAGGAAATACCTCCAAATATTGGCAACTAGTAAATGAGCTCTTGTCTAAACTACAAAACAAATCATCAAAGGGCATTGAAGAACTGTTGATAAATGGAACATCCATTACAGACCCCGAAGAAGTAGCACAGCATTTAAACAACTTCTTCGTTACCATTGGAACACTAGTCACCAAACAACTGCAACTTTCATCACGCTCGAGTTTTCATATTGAGCCTAATATGTTCACTTCGATTCACTTACGTCCCACTGATCCTGTTGAAATATCTGAAATAATCGACAACCTTAAATCAAAGGTTTCTCCTGGTCTGGATAGTATAACATCAGAGGATATTAAATTGCTGAAAAGCCATATTTTGGAGCTTCTAACTACAATTATAAATAAACACCTAGCAGCTGGCACATTCCCCGATTGCCTTAAACTAGCAAAAATCACTCCAATCTTCAAAGGTGGTGATCCAGCAGATCCATCAAATTATCGCCCAATAGCTGTCACAAGTGTCCTAAGTAAAATATTTGAATGAGCCATTCAAAAACAATTGCTTCAATTTATTAAGACTAATTCCATTTTGACGCCAGTTCAATATGGCTTTCAAGAAAACAGTAGTACACTAGCAGCAACATTAGATGCAGTTCATTTCATCAACAGTAGATTGGATATGGGCGAATATGTAGCGGCAATCTTCGTGGATCTGAAAAAGGCCTGTGACACCATTAACCACGACATCCTGCTTCAGAGGCTCGAAATATACGGAATCCATCACAACTTCAAGCTGTTGATAAAGAATTATCTCTTCAACAGGCGTATTATTACAGCTAACAATATGCATAAAAGTCAGGAATGCACTATTAACATCTGCGTTCCTCAAGGATCAATCCTTGGGCCATTACTGTTTTTACTGTACATTAATAGCGTACAGGACATTTATCTGTTGGGAAAAATAGTTTTATTTGCTGATGACACACTACTGTTGTATTCCGGTAAAAATGAATTAATTCTCCAGCAAAATATAAATGATGACCTAGGAAAATATTGGAATTGGCTAGAGCAAAGTAAATTAATAATAAACATCCAAAAGACTAAATATTTAGTATTCCAACAAAAAAACAAGCAGCAAATTAATCCATCAATACAAATCAATGGAATGCAATTGGAAAAGGTCAAGTCAATTAGATACTTAGGACTAACTTTAGATGAGAAAATGTCTTGGCTACAACATATAAATAACATCAGACTTAAAGTAGCGCCTATGATAGGAATCCTAAAAAAATATGATTTTTTATCTCACAACATCAAACTTGACATATTCAATGCTTTTATTTTGTCGAACATCTCTTATGGAGCAGTTTTGTGGAAGCAAACATCGAAACAAAACATTGATTTGATTGGAAGACTAATCACTAAGGCTATCAAGACTATATTCAAAATGCCAACTCTGACTCCAAGTTCACATGTGTATCGTGAAACAGGACTACTAAGCGTACAACAAATAATGTGTCTTGAACAAGGGAAGTTAATATTTAAGATACTGAACAAAAAACTCAAATGGCCATATGTTATAAGAAATGTTGGAGAAATAACTCAGATAGCCACAAGATCGGCGAATAGCCTTGCGATTAAAAAAGCTAGGACAGATCGTTTGAAAATGGATCCAGTGCAACAGTCTTTGGCTTATTACAACACCTTACCTGAAGATATAAGAAAATCAGTGAATTTGGCTAAATTTAAGGAAAATCTACGATCATTCCTTTTACAAAGATAATGAAGACGCCAACCAGAGTTTTTTCTAAACTTTTCTCTGGGCATAAGTCTTGACGACAAGAAATAGGCGATATCATCTGAAGACGATATTTTAGAATGAAGTGCTTTCCCTTATACCAATATTTTATTGTCTGGGAAGTACGAAATTAACATGTATTATATTGAGGAGAATTGATGCACACGGACTGTGCAATTTGATTGAGTGATGGAGAGAGTGGAAGGAAGGAGGTAAAAAAAAAAACGAAAGAGGGCATAATTCATACTAATTATTTATTATGTTGTTTCAAGTGTGTTAAATGTTGTACAAGAAATACTAAGGACAGAAACTTCTGCGCCACCCAGTAGTTTTTGGCCAAAATTTAACATCCATTACCAACTCGATATTTTTTTTTAATATCAAACTGCCTAAAGACAATTGATGCTTATCATGAATTGTTCAGAAAATGCATTATGATCAAAACAATGGAAAGTGTGTAATGTGAAGCATTTGAAAAATTAAAATTGAAATTTTCTCAGCAAATTCTTCTCATATATTTTCCTTCTTTTGTGAATTATTGTAATTTTTTGAACTTATTTCATACAGCTCTTTCTATTTTCTGGCCAAAAAATTTACTTTATCCATTTCCAATTCGTAATTTTTTTTTAAATATCAAACTGCCGAACGACAACTGATGCTTATCATAAAATCTATGAAGCTATATGAAAGTCCGCACGCTTAACCGACACGACACGCTACAACGACGTACATCATTTGTCGGATTGGATTGAATTCGAACATCCCAAACGACAAATTTTTTTTGCTGTCCTGTCGTGTCAAGTGTGTGGGCGTTCATACAATTAGATACAATTTATTCTCACAGATTTTTGTCGTGTCGTGTTGTGACATGTCGTGTTGGAATAGTGTGCGATATGCTTTGCCTAATCGTTGCGTTGACAGGACAAAAAATATCACACGCGATAGCAATCCCAAATTCAACATGCAATGCTCAAAAATGTTGCAGTTTCCTAAAGGGTTTGAGAGAAAAAGTAGATGCGTCACGGAAGGGAACATTCGTAAATCTAAATAACGGAAAAGCCATAAAAGTGCGACTCTTGAGACTAAGCTTACCCCCATCCTACAAAATAACACAGTGAGGCCGGTTGACGAGGTCTGGATGGAGATGAAGACAGCAATCAAACCCGCTGCAGAACAAGTGGTTGGGTATGAAGCCCGGCGCAAAAGAAGCAACTGGTTCGACAACGAATGCCAGAATGCGCTGAACAAGAAAAATCAGGCATATAAACAGTTCCTTGAAAGGAGCACCAGGACGAAGAGAGAAAAATATGAACACCTCCGACGAGTAGCAAATAAGATCATTAGATGTAAGAAACGAAAATATTATAACGAGCAATTAAAGACCATTGACGAAAATTTGGCGAGTAATAAAACAAGACAAGCTTACAAAGTAGTGAAATGTTTAAGACGCGGATATCAGCCCAAGACGACACTCTGTAAAGACGAAATCGGCAACATCATCGCCGAAGATAGCAAGATTAAGGAGAGATGGGCCTGCTATTTCAAAGAACTCCTCAATCCTGCACATGGCTCAATAATATCAGAGCCGATAGACATTTCTGACGAAATCCCGATCGCACCTCCAACGCTGGAAGAAGTCAAGTCTGCCATAAAAAGCCAGAAAAACAACAAAGCGCCGGGCATTGACGAGATTCCGGTAGAGCTAATTAAATACGGTGGAAGCTGCCCTATAAAAGCCATCCACAAATTGATCCAGAACATCTGGGGTCAAGAAAAAATACCGCAGGAGTGGTGCAAATCCATCATATGCCCTATCCACAAAAAAGGAGACAAACTTCGGTGCGAAAACTACAGAGGCATATCGCTACTTTGTACATCCTATAAGATACTGACGAAAATATTAAAAAGATAAATGTATACGCTGAAAAGGTCTTTGGGGAGTACCAAGGAGGGTTTAGGTCTGGTAGATCAACTACGGATCAACTCTTCACAGTCAAACAAGTGCTTGAAAAATCCTGGGAATTTAACATCGAAGTCCACCAGATTTTCGTGGATTTTAAACAAGCATATGACAGTATTGACCGAAACATACTGTACAAAATAATGCTATACTTCGGCATCCCGGCAAAACTAGTTTGGCTGACCGAAATGACGATGACGTCGACAGCATCACAAGTCAGAATCAACAACAGTCTGACTGACGCCTTTGACACAAATGTCGGACTAAAGCAAGGGGATGGGTTGGCCCCTCTACTGTTCAACCTAGCACTTGAGTACGTGATAAGGAAAATTCCTGTCGACACAGGGGGTACGCTTCTGTATAAGTCGAACCAGTTAGTGGCCTACGCGGATGACATTAACATCTTGTCCCGTTCCTTCACATCCGCCGAAGAGCTCCTGTTGAAACTTGGCCAGGAAGCCAAGGAAGTAGGCCTGAAGATCAATCAGACGAAAAAAAAAATCATGACGCAAACAAGAAAGAAGACCTCCATTAGACAAAATATAATTCTTGACGAATATAATTTAGAGAATGTGGACGAATTTATATATTTAGGCTCGAAATTGACAACGGAAGGCAGTGAAACTGACGAAATTAAACGGAGAATACAGCTCGCTAATAAAACTCTCTACTCCGTTCTGGCCCTACTGAAGACCAGCTGCATACACAGGAAGACGAAGCTCCAAGTCTACAAATCAATCATCAGACCTGTGTTGTGCTGCGGGTGTGAAACTTGGACCCTTACCCAAGCATCCGCAAATATGTTGAACGCCTTCGAAAGACGGGTCCTCAGGCATATAATTGGAGCTAAACAAGAGGGCGGCCAATGGCGGATAAGATACAACCACGAGTTGTACGAGGTTTTTGACGAGCCGGAGGTTGCTACAATAGTGAAACTGCGGAAGCTGCAATGGGCTGGTCACGTGCAACGAATGGACGAGCATCGAGTACCAAAGAAGGTATTCGATGGAAGGGCCGAGGGTCGAAGACCAGTGGGAAAACCCAGAAAACGCTGGTCTGACTCTGTCGACGAAGACTGCGCAAAGCTGCTCGGATTTCGAAATTGGAGGACGCGGTCATTGGACCGAGACAACTGGAGGCGTCACCTACGAGAAGCCAAGGCCCGAGAGGAGCTGTAGTGCTACGACGACGATAAAAGTGCGATAAAAAATCTATAAAAAACCCAATTGAGAAGGCACTCTTAAAAGTGAAAAACCATGTGCGACAAGCGTTAGTGGATAATTCGCGGAAAACTCTGACGTACTTAATAATAGCAGGAATTTGTGAGATATGTATGTAATAGCCATCGACTGCACCAACTATATATTGGATATGGTGTTGCTACTGCAAGAGCAAAAGCTCCACCAACACAACACAACATGTTCACCATGAATAATGATGTGCCGTTCCCGGGAATATTCCCGAAATGGAAATATTCCTGTTACATTTCCCGGAAACATTTCCACTTGGGGAATTTAACGGGAATTTAAAACTGAGTTTAAAGAAAAGTGCCAAGATTACGTTTGATTTTTAGTTTTTATTATCTTTAAGCTTATTCTTACGTAATACCCGAAATAACTCCAAAATCTAATAAATTCCCGGTAAGTTCCCCTGATTGCGAATGTTCCCGGGAATTTAAGGAACATTTCCGGGAATTTAAGGAATATTTTCGGGAATTTAAAATCAAAACGGTAAGTTTTTATGTGGTTTGGGGTTAACATGAAGCCACAGAAGTCATAAGCAATAACTTATTTTTCATGTTTATTCATTATAATGTAAAAAAAATATCGTTTCACACAAGAAAAATACTTTAATTTCAACATAAAATATTTCGATCATAAAATTAAACATTTAAATCAAAAAATCCTACACTTAAACCAAACATAATTATTTTATTTTTTATTTTTATCAAATGTCGTCAAATGGATCGATTTCAGCGGTTGCCGCATCAAGAGTGGGATCATTATCCAAATCAAGTTCAGAATCTGAGCATAATGATTCATTTAGTGTATCTTCACTATCATCAGCATCTTTATCTTTTCCTTGCTCTTTGTTCGCAATTTTCTAATTGTGAGCTATCAAACACATCTTGCCAGCACTTTCAGCCGTCAGTCTAATTCTCTTTTTGGTGTGAATGTTGGCAAATGTTGAAAACGATCTTTCCACCGTAGCTGACGTTGAGGGCACTGACGGAATTTTTTTTTGCTATTGTGCCTTAATCCATTTTTTTTAAATAAGGTCTCCCACCAAGCAATAGGACTAACCTTGACCGTCATATCCCACATAAACTTTTTATTAAAAAGGCCGTTCCTGCACTTAAAGTCAGATAACTCTTTAAGAACTTTTTGTACATCAGTGTGCCCATTTTCTTCCGCGATATTCATAATGACTTCACACCTGTCAATATTTTCCTCCATCGTTAAAGACGCACCTCGGTTTTGTGGATCTAACACTGCCGCGGCTAAATGTAGTGGTCTCAAGGCCGTTGATTTTCTTTCTAAAAATTTTAGTTTCAGATCTTCCTGAGAGTATTCGCCGAAAATGTTGCTATTAGAAGGGTTTTCAAAGATATCTTCCAGTTCTTTAAATGCTTTGTGTACAAGATGTACGCAAGAATAATCACCTTCTAGTTTCGTTATCCAGTCAATTATGGGTTTTAAAATAGTTTTTAGTCGTTTTATTTCCTTCCAAATGTCCTCATTTAAAAATTTTGTTTTATGTTTGTCCATTTTGTTATGAGTGCCATTAATAGCTATATTTTACAAAAGAACTTTACAAGTCAAGAAACTTTCCAAGCTTAATATGTGGCTACCCCATCTTGTCTTTACAGGTAGATGTATAGATCTTTTTATTGATTTGTCTGCTGGAATTTTTCTGAATTCAGCAATCAATATTTGAGACTGTTGAACACATTTAATCATATCAGTAATATAAGTGATTAAATGTTTTATTTTATTTACTTTGAGTATGTCGCCAACTATTAAATTTAGCGTGTACGCTAAACATCCGATCCATTTAATAGTTTTATATTTGTTTGTGGAAAAATTATTTTCAAATACACATAAATGAAGCAAACGCAATTGACTTGAATTGTAAAGTAAACATATTTTTCATTATATGCAGGTTTTTGTAGAAATAAGGATGTAAATATTAATTGCAATAACATAAAACACAACCACCTAAAACTTAAAAAAATTAGAAAATTACAGCTTGCTCAATCTAATTTTTGGTGAAGGAATAACGTCACAAAAAGCTTTAAAAGCAAAAAGCAAACGAAACAAACATTTATGTAATTTGTTTAAGTTCCCAATGTTTCGGGAATAATCCCGGTACATTGGAAAATTTCGGGAATATGTCCCGAACAGGAAGTTTCCGGCTCGGGAATGTTCCCACGGCCCATCATTAACCATGAATAGTCATGAAAGCTAAGCTACAAATATTATATTATTAATTTGAAATAATTAGCTCTGAACTCAATTCAAAAGTTTATGAAAGATATCTTACGAAAACCCTTAACGGGTTAAGGCGTTGAAGCTAGTAGAGAGTTTCATTCACAAATTTACAATTAATTTACACGAGTGTGCAGTAATTAATTCCATGACTATTTATCCCAAACTTAACTCAGGTACGTATTCTGAGCTAGGTTCACGTAGTACAAACCAGTGCTGTACTCACTACACTACACGAGCTTGCCTACCTAGAACTGCTCTAGGCTCCATTCAAAAATTTATTACGGGGGTTATATACTTTATAAATTTGATTTTTTTTTGTTTTTACTTATTTCGATAGTAAATACTCTCAAGAATATAATGTTAAAATTTTAGAAAGGTCCAGGCAGTATTATTATAGTTATGCTCATTTGAACGCGAGCGCTCCATGCGTAAAATCGAAGACACAATGCATTTTAAATGCATTTTACTCAAAAGCACTTTTTTTCATGCCGTGACAATGATTTCTCCGCAACTACTGAACCGATCTTTTTCAAATTTTTACCACTTATTGTACACATGTATAACATATTAGCCGTGTTCCATTTTTACTAATTTAGTACTTGCAAGTACTTGGGAGTAGAGCACAAAAGGAACGCCATCTTGGTTCATACGAGCAGATTCTAACCTGTCAAATTATATGCAATTTTGAAATGTAAAACAGTTGAAAATAGAGGGAGAAAATAACGAGTATAAACTACCACAATCGATAAAGAATATAAAATTAACTAGCAGAAAATTACCTCTTTTAACTTTCTACACATTATGACGGCTATTTCTAAGTTCCTAACTACCAAAACATTCAACATAACCATGAAAAAATCAAAACCACCTATTGACAACTAAATAGCCACCTCACGGCAAAAAAAGGCGTAACTACTCATGAACTACTCGGGAACGAGAGCGCGAGTAGTTGGAAGTAGACAGAAGTACTTGCAAGTACTAAATAGTAATAATGGAACACGGACATTAATTTTTTCTATTTAAACCCCAAAATGACAAAAAAAACTTGAATTTTGAAAAATTATTTTTAAGCGTCCGCCATTTTGTTATTATTAGGCGCGTTTTATTATACATCCAGAGTAGTGCAGGATATCGATTTGCACACGAAACAACAACAACATCCAGAGTACAAACACTTGTGAATTCAGTGGAGTTCGTACTCGTGCTCTCTGTGGAACGTATTTCGAAAAGTCATATCAACTGGAATAGTTGGAATTTTCAAAAATTTCCATGTCACCCTGTCAACCAGGATAAATAGTCATACATTTGAAAACTGCGTTGGTTATATGACAGCTCAAATTTTGAAATGACAACTGTCTGACAGAAAAAAACTCGCGTGCTACTCTGGATCGTTTTATTATGCATCCAGGATACCTACCACACTCTGGATGAAAATAAAACGCAGCTATAGTATTTAACTCGATAATTTTGTTTCACACGATAGCCACTGGTCTACCTAACAAAGCCTTTTTTTGAATTGTTTGTTTCAGATCATTTCTCGCTTCAGGATCATTGTCACCGTTTGATATGAATTTTTTTAGATGGCTATGAGAAAGCCGCCATTAGGTAAAATATAATAATAATGATTCAATAAAAAAAAAATTTCGTATATATTGATAGTGTATTTATTAGACCCAAAAACAATAACACTAATATCTACTCCAGGGGCCTTGTGATAAATTCTTAAAAATAGGCCAGCTTTTTGGGTGCATAAAGCATATAATCCCTCAGCATATAATCATAATAAATAAGGGGAAATATACACCTAGGAGCCGTAAAAAACGATCGTTTTTGTGCATTTTTTTAAGGAAAACTATTTGAAATATCGGATTGGGAGTTTAACTGTCTAAAAGTATACACATTCAAAAGTATGCTTAATTTTCTTTGTTTAAAAATATAAAAAATATACAAGGATATTGTATGATCCTTGGAGCGCCGTAAAAAAATCAGCGTTAACGGTACCCACTGGCATTTCTTCAAAAATCATCTGGAAAAAAAATCGAAAAATATTATGAAATTAGAAACTATAATCTAGTACGTGTCATAGGCGATTTTGAAAATTTCGATTAATAACAAAATGGCGGACGTTTGAACATGAATATTGATTTTTGGACCAAAAATTAGATATTATTTTGCCTATAAAACAAAAACGAAGTAATCCAATATGATGCAAGTTGCTACGTGCAGGTGGCGTGCAACCCAGACATGTAAGCTAACCAAAATCATGTGGGGATCGTACAATCTTGTAGCTACTAAGTACCTGCTCGAATTAACGCGGACTGACTGCAAGCGGCTGGTCGGCATCATTACTGGCCACTGTCTTGTAGCAGCTCATGCCGTGAAAATGGGACTTCTAACCAGTGACATCTGTAGGAAGTGTCAAGAGCCAGGAGTCTCAGAAACAATACAGCACCTTCTGTGCCACTGCCCGGCACTGGGGAGAACCAGGCAGCGCTGCTTCGGTGAGCCCTGGCTGGTGGATCTCTCACATGTGGCGGAGCAGAGGCTGAAAGACATACTTCAGTTCGCAAAAAAGTCCGGGGCCTTCGATGGCCGTTTGGACTGAACTTTCCTTCTCCGGGTCCACTTATCTGGTATCACTACGGACCAATGGGTCTATGTGTGGCCCTGTGCCAGCCAGCTAACCTAACCTAACCTAACGAAGAAAAACAATCCTATGACAAGTACTAGATAATGCTTTATGGAATAATCACAAAAAGAATTAAGGCAACGAGTTAATTGGTTTTCGAGAAATTTTGGGTACCGATTTGAAAAACGTGTTTTTAAGAAAAACGTTTTTGAAAATTTAGGACTGAATAAATCATTAAATTTTTCAACTTACATGGAGTCATCGATACGAGGCCCATAGTGTAAGTCTTCTCTGGTCTGCGGAGTATTCATAGCTTCTAAATTGTGTTGCCGACGCCGTATTCAGCCTTCTTTCGGCTGTTCTTGCGCTTGCAGCTCGGCTTTTGCTATGCGAGTTTCATCTTCTTGCGCTGCGTACAAGTGCGCTCCCGATCTGACTGACTATTCTTAACACAGTTGTGACTTTCGACAATGAGGTGAAACCATTGTTGAATGTACATGTTGCAAGGTATACTGCAATGTTAACGATTTTGGCCCCGCTGTTCATCGTTTTTGGGGCTATCTTCCAAATAAGTTGGTTGCAGTTTTGGGTATATCCACCAACATTGCGTTCTAACAATTTTTCATTGCTGAGGTCTTTGTATACTGGTTTGATGACATCTAACACCATTTTAGGCAATGCTCAATAATTGTGACGAACATTTTTCCAGTTCTCCTTTAGCCTTCGCTTGTTGCCACTGGCACCACGATTCGGGGCCTTCGGGACAGAAATGATGTTGAGGCTTGCTGTCTGTTGAGTCTTAATGGTAAAATGTTGCCCACATCGCTTTTTTCACTTCATCCTTAGAGGTACAGTTTCTGCGAATAGCTAAGCCTTATTAAATGCTCAGTTTATCTGTAAACTTTGCCCTCAATTTATTTTTGCTGCCGATTCCAGGACTTTTTTTCTTGTATTCGCGAAGACGGGTTCCCATTCGCTTTTGAACGTGTCCCACGCATTCTTTTGTTGTAATTTCAATCTCGTTACCATACGGTTTCGCATTCACTAATCCTGTGTTCGCCTTAGAGTCGCTATCCCCGGCGTAATTAGTGTACATAATTCTATACTTTTCGACAGATCGTGAAAGCAATTCTTTCATGGCGTCTACTTCCATTTCACCTGCCGATCCGTCATGATTGACCTGGCAATTTCCATTGTGATTCGATTTCCATTCCTTATATTGCTCAGTATTTTTGTGTTTATTCCAATAGTGACATTCAGCACAATAAAAAGATTTTACAAGAAAATCAACTACTTTCCCTGTAGGTAAACTGTCCAATGAGAACCCCAACTCCGTACAATGAGGTAAAACCACGTTTTCGCCACGTATCATCTCCAAAAACGGTTAGTTTTACTATACCAGCACTCGAATTTTGTTGTGTTATTTCCTATTGTTCTTCTTTTGCAGCTTGTTTTAACACCAATTGAACAATACTTGAAGCAGCATAATGAATGTTATTAACTATATCATACGTCGCAAAACACATTTCACTCTCTCGGCTGTAACTAGCTTATTTACAGAAATATTAACTTGGTATTTTCACCAGATATTTCTGAGACCTGAATCTTCAAGAAAATGCAATAAAAAATAAATCGATTTTTTCGACCATTCTAATTAGTTCGAAACATATGAACTTACCTTAGAAACGTATGAAATTTACTTGAAAAATACATTAATTATAATATTATGGAATTGATTACAAATATGTGACTTTACCGCGAAAAGCTATGAAATTGGATCGAAAATTCATGGATCAGACTATAAAAATGAATGAATTTGTATCAAAAAATTATGAATTTGATTTGGAAATTGTATATCTTCCTATAACTGGAATAAAATAAGATTTTATTCATGACAAAATTTGAAATATAAATTCATCCTTGTTCAAATGTCATAAAATTAAAGAAAATCAATGACATTCGCAAATACCTTGAAATTTTCACATGGTTTTCATATGGTCGATTACCCCACCACATTATCTTTCAAACAATTCCCGTCAAAGTAGATAATCCCAACCAGCAAATGCTCTCAAAACCAATTATGTTCATAAATGTATTACATACATGCATTCTCAAGCACACAAACAAATGTCAAACCATTAACGGAATCATTATCGAAAGAAGTTTCATATATTGTCACAAACAACAATTTCAATTCACTAGTATATACATATGTGTCATTTAATTGCTATGGTGTTCCATATAAGGCGACATCGAAAAAAACCAAAAAGAATATTAAATGAAAAACCTTACCAAATATATTTAGTTCGAAACATTTTTTCACTTTATAAAAGACTTATATACAACTCAAGCTTCAACAATTAAATTATCTATGAATGTTGTAAATTCTTTTAGTCGAAGATTATCCCACGCACTGTAATCGTATTTAATCCATAAGCGTCATACAAAAATATATTGTGTGAGCTCGACTATTTACTCTACTGACTTATTTCGGAGGAGGCTTTCTTGTCATCTTGAATTGAACGATTTTCTTGTGTCAATGTAAAGTCGCTAGTGAGTTAAGCTCGATGATAAGATTTATTACGAAATAACAATTAAGTAATTGAAATTTGTCGAAAATATAATTGAAAGTTTTTTGTTGTTGGGCTTGTTTTGGGTGTAGGTTGTTTGGTAGGTTTAATTGATGAGGTTGATATGACTAGAAATTGGTTTAAATGAGTTATGAAATTTGATTGCTGTGAATAAGCTGTTTTCGAAATAGATACCAATTAATTGATATTTATTTCGAATTGATTTCTCAAATTGATTAATGCATTTTGTAACGAAGGGCTTAGATGAAGCTGTCACTAAGCATTCGAAAAAGTGGATTAACTTATAACTAAGATGAATCGAGACTTATGAATGTGGTTATAGTCACAGAATAGTTGTATAATGACCAAAAGCATTAACAAGATACTCAAAGATACAAAATCATTGAATGCTGCTGGTAAAGTTGAAATATCACAAGTATAACTTTTAACTTTTTATTATCATAAAAAATACATATAAAATCTTAAAAGAGTAAAAACTTGAATGTAAGGAGTTAAATTGGTAGAGTGTATAGCTTTGTAACATTAATAGTGAGTATTATAAGTAGAAGAAGCATTGCTTCGTTTGGGCAAAAGGAGTGTTCAAAATGAACAGTAACGTTTGTGGACATGAAAGTGCTGCTCCGTGTAAATTAGTTTAACAACATTAGTTAAGGTATTTTGTAAGGGCAAACTTGGAATAAAATTGGGATTAAGGTCAAGCACAGATATTGTGGAGTGCCGTACACCAACTGACACCCAGCGTGGGTTGCTCTAATTTCTAGTTAGCTCACAATTCACAAAAGGTCAGGAATTATTAAGAAGTAATACAAATTAAAATTAACAAATTCTCTGTGTTTCACTCGTACGAGCCAGTGTGTCTGGCATAGCCAGCCTATGCTTGAAGGTCTGCGAGTTTAACACGGATCAAGCCCCCTTCTCTTGCGTTCAGGTTTTATTGCAGCTACTTCAAGTTTAATGACGGATAAAATAAGTAGCGCCCCTTTATCCTGGGGAGAACTTACCTCATTTTTCTTCTTTCTGAAATGTTAGCGGTATATTATTTCCGTTCTGTCCACCCGAGCTTCAAAACTATTTTAACTCTGCTCGATTCGAAATAAAATGCTCTCATTGACTCCAATTTACGCAAGCTTACTTTTAACATCATTCAGTGTGATCAGGGGATTTTTCGCCAACTACTTTTCTAAGTCTGCAAGTGCTCTATTACCTAGTGCTGTCAGTCTCCGCTGGTTCTTTTTCACATCGGTGCAATCGTTCTTCTCATATACACGAACGATACTAGCAGCTATTTGCTACTTAATTTTGGCGCAGGCTGGGATTTTTCTATTGCTACTCTCTATGGGTATATGCTTATGAGGAACTCAATTTTGAACATCATTAATCTGACTATAATGCCCACTTTATTTTTTAGTTCGTTGCTGTTATGCTGACTGTTTCGGTTGTGTTTTTTGTCTTTGATGATGATGATGATGGCCTGGAGTGGGTCCAGAGGGACCCTAGCACTGAGACCTCCTAAGTCTATTGTGCCTCCTTTGCGTTATGTCCTATAGGATGTCCAGGCTCCTAATGAACCTGGATATGTTCCTTGACGAGACATTTGTGATGTCCTTGATGGAAGGAAGAGCAGAGCCAAGTAGCTCGAATCTTCTTCTCGCTAGTGCTAGACAGACTGTAAGCAGATGTTCTACACACTGTGTCGTTTCCCCACAGTATCTGCAGCGGTCGTCCTGCTCCTCACCTATCCTGTGGAGGTACTTTTTGCATGTAAGGTGTCCTGCCAATGCTCCGCACAGGGCTCTTATGCCACTTTTGCAGAGAGCTACTGCTTCTTTCGCTCTTTTATTATCGAAGCCAAGGTATTTTTTTAGTGTTTTAAACCCTCAATATTAAGCCAGTAGTCTTCAATTTTCTTCTTGTTCCATGTTTTAATTTCCTTCTCCGTATCTGCTTTTGTAAAACCCCAGTACGGAGAAGGACTTATGAAGGACATTTTTGCTCCTTTTTTGGCTCTGGTATCAGCTTCCTCGTTTCATCGGTGCCCCTCATGGCCGGGGATCCATATCAACTCGAGGCTGTTCTGTGGCCGTATTTCATTTAGAACCTCTCTCACCTCTAGGAGTATAGCCGAATTTATTTGATCGCGATTTATAGCAAAGAGAGCCGCTTGACGATCTGATAGGATCTTAATTCTGACCCATTTAGTGTTCCGTATTTTTATTGTTTGCGAGGCTCTTAGTATGGCAGATAGTTCTGCTTGATAGATCGTGGCCTCCTTTGGGAGAGGGAAATGCATTTTGCGCTTGGGACCTACGACCCCTGCTCCTACTCCACAATCAATCTTTGAACCATCCGTGTACCACATTTGCACTCCTTTCTACGAGGGAGGTGGTCCATCCTTCCATTTGTCCCTTGATGGAATTGTGGCCTTGAACCTCTTCCCGAATGCTGCTTCGGCTTTTATTTGGTCGCTGAGGTTCAACATTCCATTATGGGCCTGATGTCCTCCAGGATTTTTAGGCGGCCTTTCAGGTCCCCTGATTTATACCTGTAGGCCTGTTGTAGGCTAATGGCTTGTTTCGCTGCTTCCTCCCGAATTTCGAGATGTAGGGGCTCAAGGTTTAGAAGGGCTTCCATTCCTGCTGTTGGAGTGGAGCTCAATGCTCCTGTAATTAGCATGTAGGCCATCCTTTGAAGTTTGTTGAGCCTATTAATAGCGGTTTTTTGTATGGTTTTCTTCCACCAAACTGCAGCTCCATATAAGAGGATAGGTCTCACCATTTGTTTGTATGCCCATAGGGTCTGCCTTAGAGATAGTCCCCAATTGCGTTCAAGCATTTGTTTTGTCGCCCAGAAGGCCTTAGTGGCCTTCATTGTCGTTACACGGGTGAGAAGATAACAATTTTTGGAATATTTTTGAAAATTTTCGAGAAATACATTTTGAGGCATCTAATAATGTCCTTTTCTTAATGCATTGGGACAAGGAGGATTTTATGTTTCAAAGTTTCCTCGTAAAAAAACTTTCTACTCATATTAACTAAAGAATATATTTTACAAGCTGCATTCTTAAATGTTTCGTTGAGTGCCTCATTCTTCACTCAGTTTGAAAATTGCATATTATTTTTTAATCGATCTTTATTTTTAAATCTTTTTGGTTCACCTATTTTGCTACTCTAGTTCATTGCCACTGAGGTGCAATTGAATCGCATTTCGAAATGAAATTTCCTCTATGTTTTTCATCAACTGACTTAAAAGATACGTTTTTTATAAACTAAAAAAGTCGATATTGGTCACATTTTTTATATTACCACGCCTTGAATTCTATTCAGAAACCTATCACTTCAAAGACTTGGCCAATATTAAGTTCAATTCATATGAACTTGGCACTGGTAGAATCAGTAAGTTAAAAAAATATGCACCTACAAATTCCGTAACCTGTCTATTCATTTATCTATCTGCCAATCGAGCTGCAGAGCTCAATCAAACTTTCTACTTCACTTAATATTGAAACTTACAGGCATACTTCTTTGACATTACTTTAGAAGCATCTTTCTCCACAACCCTTTTTCGCCACATATTTTAATAACGAAAGACCCGCTTTCTACTCGCATTATCTTCACCTAAATACAGTGGCGGCTCGTGTCTTTAAGACTCGGGGAAGCAGATATATTTTTCCATATTTTTCAAGAATAAACAAGTAGAAACTTGAGCGCAGCAAATGTATCATAAATAAGTTGCATTCGATTTCCAATTGTTTGATTCAGTGACTTTTCTACTCACTATGATCACCATCAATCTCATTAATGTTAAAATGGTGCAAGATTACAAATTAAAATCCAAGACATTTCAAATTAGAACAATTTTTTTTTTAAACAAAAACTGAAATTAGTGTTCCTGGTCACGACGAATCTATAAAGTACCTCTGTCTCCTCAAATAGTCTAAGAGAAAAATATACCGCAGTAGATTTTCTAAAATGAAATTCAATTTCCAAGACAAAATGAATAAACCTTCGGCATACAATGTGAAAATAATTCTTCACCCATACAAGGTGGGGTTAGATTTACCCCATAAGACATTGTATCTATTCTGTGCATACATATATTAATAGAGCATACTCAAATATTTCTTTTATTCTATGTATTAACAAGCTAATAATAGAACACACAAATATACCATTATTAAGCATTTGTTAAAAAAAATACGTTCATACCTCTTCCATAAAATCAGCTGCATGTCTCTAAGATTTGGGTTTTAAAAAACCTCACGTTGTATGCCGAACATTAACACTAAACTATCTTTCTTTAATCATTCCAATACTAACATACGCACTTTCAGCACAAACAAGCAAACAGACAAATCAAAAGAATTTCAACCTGCAGCAAACATTTAACTCTTGAACTCAGTAATAAATCCATTACAGAAACGAAACATACAAATAACATCCAATGCTAACCAATGCATCCATTACAGTATAGATACATACAAATAACATCCTAAACTCACTTGCCCAAAGCAAACCAGCTCCAAGCTCTATAGCGAAACAGAAACCAAGCAGAGAACGCTGCAAATCGTGCTGCGTCCATTCACAAATATTTCTCGGCCATTTAGCGGCCGAATAAGCAAGGGATTTTTTGATTTTCTCCACCCAGGAAGACGCGGTGAGCTAAGCAGCGTCTGCGCTGCTATTTGTGAACATTCATTGCAAAGTGTTTACGACCACTAATTGTGTAATGCTTGCTGTGGGATGTATGCACACATCATGGTATGTGCATTGAGGCAAGATCGCTTTAGTGTTCTGTGTGGCATATTTCAATACGCTGCAATGAGCTGAGCGTTCTGGCTTACAATGGTACGAGATGCTTGAGGTTTTCACTCAAATGCAAGATATCTCGTCGCGTTGCTGTAAATCTACTTTTAAAGCACTTTGGCTGCTAGAGCAATCTCGTGTATGAGATGAATGCTTTGTGTTTTGTAAATTTTTTTATTGATGTTGAATATTTGTTTTGATTTGTTGAATATTTGATTTGTTTTGTATTTCAATATGTATTGTTAAGTTAATTTTCTTGTGTAGAGAGTATTTAGCAAGGGAAGCACTGCTTCCTTTGCGTACAACGACGAGCCGCCCCTGCCTAAATATCATGATTAACCACCACGACATTAACAACCATCAACCGAGTTTGTCTTCGACGTTATCTGTTCACCCATCAAGTGCCATTTAAGTCATAGTTCAGCAAAACCCATTTGTCAATTCGTTCGGCTTCGCATTTCTCGAAAGTTGTAATAGTTCTAATTTACAGTCACTGATCATCAATCTTATCATCACTGATCATTAGGAAAGCACTGATGATCTTTGAGTTGAAGTCTTTGAAAAGTATCTTTCACCGAATTGACTGCATTCCAACTTGATTCGACAACTTTATTATCGTTGAAGCTTCTCTCGATACAAAGATAATTTGATTCAATTCATCATTGATCGCGGTTGTTGTTGTGGTGTTGTGGAGTAGTGAGAGAGCCACTTGACTTGCTAAATAAGAACCATTTCTAATGCTTCAAAAAATAGGCGAACTCTGAAGAATGTGAATATCTATTGCAGAAACAAATATCTGTTTGTGCAGTTTTTGTCGCAAAAAAAATCTTGTCGAGTTTTATCCGATCTAATCGATCGTCCAGTCCTGGCTCCATCTCAACTGTAATTTCATCGGGAACATTACAATACACCAGCATGACAACGTCAAAGACGATGACTTTACGACGGAGATAGATACGATACACACCTAAATAAATTGATTTGTTGCTATGGTTTATTCTATATGTTCTTAATAGCATTTATGTTTGCATTGCTTTAGCTTGCTTGTGCACAATTGAACCCCGGGGGTGTGTTATAAAGATTACTCGCGATCACTTGATCGAACCTACGACATGTGAAATAACGACGATCGATACGCGCGACTGGAATGCCTGTTAGGCTTGCAATAAAATAATTTCATTTAGAGGCGGTTCGACAACTAGACCAGATAATCTGGTCCGCCGAAGAATGGATGTC